>JAOTBA010000203.1:28537423-28555363 GCA_025629845.1 Erythroxylum squamatum
GGCTCTGCCAAAATTTTTGTCGTTTTCCCGTTCGACAGAATACGACAGGGATAAATTAGACAGACGATCCGGACTCTGTTATCGATGGTAGTTGTTCTTTGATCCCATCCTGTAGGTATTTACGAAGAGAAATCCTTGCCAAATGAACACGCGTACTTACGTTTGCTCAATGAGCACTTGTGACTGAGAGCACATAAACATGACATGGGCACCTGAAAAGAGTTATTGGGTTGACCAATGTGCCTGTCGTTGGTTGCCGGCCAGTCCGACAAGATCTTCCAAAGTGCATCTTAAGTCCAGCCCGAATTTTTTAAGTGGGTCTCAAACCTAATCCGGGTTTGAGGAGACAAAATTGTTTTAGAGTGAAGATTGAACTATTCAAGTTAAGTTTCACCCGACTCAAATTTAAGTCATCGTTTCAGATTGATCGGACTCAAGCTTTCTAATATTTGAGTTTAAGTATGATCAAACTTAAATACTTAAGTTTGAATTTGAGTTTGAGATTAATTAAACTTAATTTAATTCATTAATTTAATTTATTTATTATAAATTGATTAAGCCTAAAAAAAGTTTATTAATGATTTGAGTCCGTCAAATTTAAACTTGAATCTGATCAAATTGAAATTAATCTATTAACTTTAAGTTCAATTTGATCAAAATTAATCTAATCCTAAATTAACAAATTAAGTCTTAATTAGTAGAATTTTGAAAAAAAAAAGAGATCTTTTTGGTAAAAAAAAAAGATCTTGATTAATCAAAGTTTGGATTGTCCTATTCCAATTTAGTTGAATTTGAGTTTCGAGAAAATTTGTCAATTCCAACCCGACCTACCGTCATCTCCACTCAAATTTTTTTGACAGAATTCTAAATTTGGATAAAATTTAATATAGATTAGAAAGATAAAAGATGTCATTTTCCTTTTTTATTCATAACTCAAAAAGTTTGCTTATATTTAAGAAAGTGATGTGTAAGGTGACAATATTAGGAGCCGACTAGCTTTGGGATCGTGATTGCTTAGAAACAACAAAGAAAAAGAATGCATTCCCATGTGAAAATGTCTATTTTTGTTACCTACACTATATTGATTATATTATATGCCTAATTGGAAACATAACAAATGGGATGGCAAAAAATGATAACTAAACATGTGAAAAAGAAGAGGTTTGAGAAAAAGTGGATACTTTATTACTTTTTCACTATCCCAAGGTGTACAAAGCAATGCTCTTTAAATATAGGTTTTACCAAACGGTCAAAAGCATAAAAGTAGAAAACAAACAAATTAGAATTGTAACCAAAATGATTCACTCCTAAAAACTTGCTAGCACTTCTAATAGCAAATGAAACAGACTAACAAAAAATCTGGAACTAACTAAAACTGACTTGATAAGGTCTACTGACATTGTAACAATGCCTCCCTTAAACTAAAAACACTGCATATTTTAGTTTAACACTTAGCTGTAGCCATTGAGCAAACTCCCAACTCCTTTGTGAGCCTCTAAAACACAAAAAATTTGACACCTTTTGTGAATATATCAGTAAGTTGATCATCAGCAAGTTGCTGAACTCTCTCAAACAATAGAATTTTCACATCAATGTGCTTACTTCTTCCATGTAGTACAGGATTTTTAGACGATCTAATTGCAGAGTTGTTGTCACATAGTATCACAGTAGCTGTTGTTTGTTTGAAGTGCAACTCTTCAAAAATTCTTCATAGCCAAATGGCTTGACAAGCACAAGTAGTAGCAGCCACGAACTCAACTTCTGTGCTTGATAGAGTGACAATTAGTTGCTTTTTGGATGCCCAAGAAATAGCACCTGTTCTAAACATAAACACATATCCCGAAATACCCCTCCTATCATCTTGATCTCCTGCATGGTCACTGTTAATGAAGCCAAGCAAATCTGACTTCTCACCTTTCATATAAAATATCCAATGGTCTCTTATACCTTGCAACTAGTGCAAAATTCTTTTGGCTGCCAATAGATGCATTTCAGTACGATTTTCCATGTATTTGCTAATTGAACTCACATAATACATTATATTCAGTCTTGTTGCGGTAACACATATCAAACTGCCAACAATTTGTTTGAAGAATGTGCTATTGACCTTCTTCCCTTTAAGATCTTTGTGTAGCTTCAAACCAGACTCAACTGGGGTGCTAGAAGGATTGCAATCCTTCATGTGAAATCTGTCCAGAATTTCTGCAACATACTAAGGATTGCAATCCTTCATGTGAAATATGTCCAGAATTTCAGCAACATACTTCTTTTGACAGATAAAGGTCCCGTTACTTCCTTGCATCACTTCTATGCTGAGAAAGTAATGCATCATACTAAGGTCAATCATTTCAAATTCAGTCATCATAGACTTCTTGAAACCTTCAAACATAGCACTGCAGTTCCCAGTAAACATAAGATCATCGACATACAAGCAAACAAATATCATTTTTCCTTTATCTCCGATCTTAACAAATGGTGAATGCTCGTAAGGACACTTAAAGAACCCAACTTTAAGAAAGTAAGCTTCAGTGCGACTATACCAAGTCCGTGGAGCTTGTTTTAGTCCATAGGGCCTTCTTCAATTTGTAAACTTTATGCTCATTACCCACTTTCATATATCCAAGAGGTTGTTCAATAAATACCTGTTCCTTCAAATGTCCATACAAGAATGTTCTGATTTGACATCTAGTTGAAAAATAGGCCAAGAGTTTTGTGCCGCTAAGGCGACCACCAATCTGATTGTGTCATGCCTTGCAACTGGTGAAAAAACTTCAGTATAATCGACCCCATATTGCTGATTTTATCCCTTAGCCACTAGGCGTGCCTTATATTTGTCAACTTCACCATTTTCGTCCAGCTTTGTTTTGAAGACCCACTTCACTCTAATGGTTTGATATCCATTTGGAAGATCACACAGTTCCCAGGTATCAATTCTTTCTATGGCATCAATTTCTTCATCCATTGCCTTTCACCATTTTTCCTCTTTAACAGCACTTTCAAATGTTGTAGGATCACAATCTGTAAATAGAGCAAAAGGAGTGATTGGATCATTAAGTCCAGTTACATCATAGTCATTCATCCATCCAGGTCTTCTTCTAACACGAGAATGAGATTGATTTTCTTCTTCATCTTCTATCATGCCTGGTGAAACTATAGTAGTTGTAGTAATTGCTAGAGTAGCACTTTCAGGCACACAAGTTTCAGACATCTGCTCTTGTTCATCATAGTTGTTACAAAGGACCTGTATAGGCTGCTGCCTATTCTAGTCCCACGTTCTCTTCTTCATAAAAAACGATGTCCTTGCTGATCACAATCTTCTTTGTTAATGGATTATATAACTTATACGCTTTAGATACGTCACTTACACCAAGGAAGACACACTTCTCAGCTTTGTCATCGAGTTTCTTCCTCTTTTGATCCGGGACATGGGCACATGCGATATAACCAAAAACCTTGAAGTAATCGATAGTTGGTTTTCTCCCACTCCAAGCCTCCTGCGGTGTCATGTTTTGAACAGAAAAAGTAAGACTTCTGTTCAGTAGGCGGATGCTCCAATTTACTGCTTCAGGCCAAAAAGTTTTTGGAACTCTTCCTCCTACCATTAAGCTTCTCACCATGTTGAGGATAGTTCTATTTTTCCTCTCCGATACACCATTTTTCTGTGGGGTATATGCAGCTGTAAGCTCTCTTCTGATGCCATTATCTGCACAAAAAACTTCGAATTCCTTTGAGCAATACTTACTACCTTGATATGTACGAAGAGTTTGAATGTTTCTACCAACTTCATTCTCCACGAGGGCTTTAAAGTTCTTAAATACTGAAAAAACTTACGATTTCTCTTGTAGAAAATAGACCCAAGTTTTTTCTTGAATAATCATAAATAAGGGTAATTAAGTAGCGTTTACCTCCATTTGATGATGGATTTATTGGTCTACAAATGTCTGAATGCACCAGCTCTAAAAGATCTTTAGCTCTCCAAGACTTCACTTTTGGAATGGTGATCGGTGTTGTTTGCTAATGACGTACTTTTCACAAACTTTGGAGGGAGCCATAATTTGAGGAAGTCCAGTCACCATACGTTTCTGTTGGAGATTCTTCAACCCGCTAAAACTCAGGATGCCATAACGAAAATGCCATAACCAAGAGGGTTCTTTCATCTCAGCCACTAAACAAGATTTAATACTTTCAATCTTCAAAGGGAACAACCTGTTTGAGCAAATGCAAAAGCACCTCTCACAGAATCATAAATTTCACAAGCACCATTCTTAATGATAATAACATAACCCTTCTTTTGCAATTGACCAACACTTGATAAATTACTTTTCAAGCTAAGAACATACAATACATTAGAAATTGTCTCCACGAAACCATTCTTGGTTCATATCTTAATATCACCTTTACCCATTACTTCAATTTTAGAAGAATCACCGAAAGACACAGTAGAACAAAATTATTCATTCAGATGTGAAAAAGAGGACTTACTTCCACTCATATGGTTGCTGCAACCCGTGTCCACATACCAGATTTCTGACTTATATGCTTTATCTCTTTGCACAGCCATAACCAATGTTTATGTTTCCTCTTTTTCAATAAACTTTGAATATTCTGCCTTGTCATTAGGTAGCCTTGTACGACATTCTGAACAAAAATGACCAAAATTATGGCATTTGAAGCATTCTACCTTGGATTTGTCAAAGCTGCGTTCTTTACCTTTGCTTTGATCACCCCTAGAATTCTTATTATCATCTCTGTTTCCACGTTCTCCCCTTCCTCAACCTCGACCTCTGCCCTACCTCGTCCCCTTGAGTTGTTGGAATTTGTAGAAGCTTTCAGGGCCTGTTCCTCAACTGTTGAACTTCTATTCATGTACAAGAAGAGAACTTTGCAGCTCATCAAGAGAAAGTGAGTCTATATCTTTTGACTCAGCAATTGCACAGACAACATAGTGAAATTTGAGAGTCAAGGAGCGCAAAATCTTCTCTACGATGGTGACATCCTGCATCTTCTCACCGTGGCAATGCATCTGGTTGCAAATTTCCATTGTTTTGACACAGTAGTTGTTAACAGACTCACCATCTTTCATCACTAGTGTCTCAAAATCCTTCCGTAAGGCTTGAAGTTGTGCACGCTTTACTCTAGTAAAGCCTTGGTACTTTTCCTTCAAAGAAACCCATATATCCTTGGAGGCTTCTTTGCAAAGAATAATCTCTAAGATTTGGCAATCAATGGCTTGGAATATGTAATTTTTGGCCTTTAGGTCCTTCAGCCTTCTGGCTTCAAGAGTTGTTTTCTAAGTATCGGTCAGGATAGAGTCTTCTCCTGGTTCTCCAACTCCATCTTCAACAATGGACCAATACTCCTCATATCGTAGAAACGTTTCCATCAGCATGCTCCAATGGTAATAGTGACCATCAAAGCATGGAATCGCTGCTTGAACAAAAGCTTCAGATGTCTTTAGTTTGCTGCTGTAAATGAAAAAGACTGCTTTGATACCACTGATAACCGAATACGTGAAAAAGAAGAGGTTTAGAAAGAGTGGATACTTTATTACTTTTTCACTATCCCGAGATATACAAAGCAACGCTCCTTAGATAGAGTTTTTTTTTATATAAAGGAAATTAACTAAACAAAATTAAGTAACAAAACGGGGAAAGCAGATTCTTGATAAATCCTCAAGCAGGACCAAGTGGCACCCTATGGGTGTGGTAGCAAAATAAGTAACCCCCACAGCCAGCTGTTCAGCATGTTGAGCAAGCCAGTCGGCACATCTATTGCTCTTTCGATAGACATGGCGATGAACAACAGTCCAGTTCCTAGTGAGTAGCATATGAATACTCTGAATGATGGGATTAAGCGTCCGGGATCGGCGATCTGAGGAAGAGAGGATATCGAAGACTGCTCGAGAATCGATTTCCAGCTTGATATGGCGAAATCCCTTGTTCCACGCTAGATTGAGCCCAGTATAGACTCCCCAGAGCTCCGCTATCATCGCTGAGCACCATCCAAGCTTTTAAGCGAAACCCCCGAGCTATTGGTCGTCGCTCTCTCGAAAGAGTTCTCTAGCAGTGGCAGAAGGCGAGGACCGCTTGTTGGAACCATCTGTATTAAGCTTGATCCACCCAGGAGGAGGTGATCGCCACCCGATGAGGTGTTCCTGACACATGCTATACCCTACATAAGCTGCCTGTTGGTGCCATCCTGCTGAGACTTGAAGCTGACCTGCATAAGACAAAATAACATCACGAGGTGAGGAAGGCCAAGTAAAAGGACTATCGAAGAGGGTCCGATTCCTCCATTACCAGAGGAACCAACAGGTAATGCCAATGAAAGTAGAAAACAAACAAATTAAAATTGTAACCAAAATGATTCACTCCTAGAAACTTGCTAGCATTTCTGATAACAATGCCTAGTATAGCCTGACCACTCCAAAGTCGATTGGATTTAATTTGAGTTGATTGAACTTTGAATTAGACTTGAGTTTTTTTTCTTTTAATTTTAGACTTCCGAGTTCCGACTGAGCCCAAGTTCGAATTGCCCAACTCAAAGTTTGAATTTTTTATATAAAATAATGTTGTTTTGGATTTTTAAAATTAAAAAATAAATTTAATCGAATTCAATTAAGCTTGAGACTATCCATGCTTGATTAGGCTCAGACTCAAGCTTGGATCCTCGAATCAAACTTAGACTCAAAAATAAAATTTTAGACTAAGCTCGAGTTTGAATAAGCTCGACCTCTCCTGACCTGAATCATTGCTATGCTTAATTAAGAAACTTGAGTTATTTTTTTAGAAATTTCAAGTAATTCTCTACAATACATATTGCCTCCCTAGATTTACGTTTAGCGAAATTTTTACTAAATTGTTATTATTGTTGTTTTTTACGTTACATATTGATATTTTATTCTCTTGTAATCTTCATTTTCCAACAAATATATATGTGACTGTGATAAAAATAAGTTAAATTTTATTAGGAGAAATAAAAAGGGTTTTCTCTTTTTTCCAAACTTTAGATCTAATATCTCTCTTTAGTTATATAAAAAATAAATTAGTAAAATCAAGAGTAAATTATGTTACTCGATATTTTAAACTTATATATATAGTTTAACATAATTCTGAAATATATAATTAATATAATTAAATTATCGATTCCTTTATATTTACACTTAAGTCTTATTAAAAAAACCCAAATAAAATTCTTGACTTTTTCCCCTAATTCTTTTATAGAACACGTTTTTTATAAATTGAAAATTTAAAAATTCCTACAAAAATTGGGAAGTTTCTGTTGTCCTAGCTTAATGGGTAGTCAAAGCGAAAGGTCATATGTGGCTCCTATGGGCTATGGTCTTCTTGTTGGGAGGTCAACTTCCTGTAAAAGTCAACAATGAACAGACCCAAGAGGTCAGGGTGTCATGTTACTTTCGAGGAAAGACAAGCACAACTAATTAATCTCATGATGTAATAAATAATAATATCATAGGAAAAAAGTATATAAAATACAAATCAATTTAAAAATGAAGGTCCAAAATAAATAAATAGTACAAATCAAATTAATTAATTAAAAACTGATTAGTATCATAGAATATTAATTAATAATTATACAGTGACTTTTAATATACTAAAAATATCATATACTCGATTTTTATCTTGTAAATAAAATATTTTTAATTATAATTTTATTTAAAAAGAAAATCAACCAAAATTGAAATTTTAGATTTTTTTTTATTATTATTTCTCTGAATTTTTTTTGTAAGATTAAAAAAATAATAATAATTGACGTTTCTAAGACCAATTCCTTTATTAAAATCGAAAGCCCTTCGAAGAGGCATTGAATTGTGTTTTTGTTCTGTTTGTTTGCCGGCAGTTTTCTTTTGGTTCCCGGGAAATAAAATTGAGCTCAAGCGACAAGAGAAAGACTACGTGAAGGCCGTATCAGGTACCGTCGAGGTTCGCTAATGCTTGTGATTTCAGGCTCTTGATCTATGATGAACGTGATCTGCAGTAGGTTTTTTTGTGTGTGTGTTTTAAGCGTGGAATTGTGCTGGATCTGCTTGGAAAGTTGTGAACTTTGGTTTGAGTTTTGGAGATCTAATAATGTTTGTCTCTTTTTACTCGTTGGTTGGTTTCAATGATCGTGTGTTTTTGGCTTTTGAGAGATAGTGTCAGTACTGGAGCTCTTCTTCATGTTCTACTTGATGGTTTTAGATTTATTTTGATCTATTTTTAGCATGATTTCTGGTTGATGTTGTTTTTTGAATATAGATACCATTTTGATTGTGTTGGATTCTTACTTTCCAAAAAATAAAAAAAAAAGACTTGCTTTGATGCTGGTCAATTGATTGTTTAAACAGGTAAGAATTGATCTTTGATTTGAGCTGTGCCTTTTATTTCAGGTTAGCTGTGATTATAGAGACAACATTCTTTTGACATTTAGCCGTACTTTCTATGCTCATGATTAGCAACCTTTGAAGATTCTGGTGATAACTGTAAAGTAGTAGAAGAAAATGTCTAAGGCAAACGTGGGAGATAGGAAGGCAGCACTTGATGCAGCATCATGGTTGTTCAATGTTGTCACATCTGTTGGAATAATCCTTGTTAACAAAGCCTTGATGGCTAACTACGGTTTTAGTTTTGGTAAGTTATCTATCTCAGTCTGTCAAAGTACTTGAATCCATATCTGCCTTTGAGTATTAGATATATTGATTTCTCTGTGTGACTGATTGAGTAAAGGGTAATAACAAAGGATTGACTTTCATCGTAGCATATGAGATTTTGCACTTTGTCAGGATTTTCTGTTCTCCCCTTCTTAGGATTTTATTGAGTTACAATCAATATCAATATGTTAATAATGTTAAAAGTTATGAGTTTTGGTCACAGTGTATAAAAACAAAAGCAGAGGGATGCTCGGTCGCACCTTTGTTCATAAAAGTATATGGTGGCTAACTAATATAGCACTTGGTGATCATATTTTGAGATGCTCAGTCGCACCTTTGTTCATAAAAGTATATGGTGGCTAACTAATATAGCACTTGGTGATCATATTTTGACTTAAATTCTTAACTTTCTTAAGCCTTCCACTTCCTTTTGTGCCTTGAAAGTGTCTCTACTTTATGAAAGGGTTAAGGTTGAAAAGTAGCAAAGACATCTAGTTGCCTGTAATTAACTTTGAAAAGTGGAAAATGAACATTCTAAGATCATTCAGTTAGGTTCTTGTCATCCTAGTCTTCTCTATCATGATCTTCATGTGCACCACTTCCTCAATCAGGTTAGGTTCTTTAACTTGCCATTTACAGCTCTGCTAGCAACCTTTCCCAATCTGATCGCCTCTAACATTAGTTACATTTTTCTGGATCGCGGACCTGGGGATATACTTGTAGAATTGGCATATGAGTTAAATCTGTCTTTTAATTACATGTGAAACTTAAAAGCTTTGCATTCTGCCATTTCCTCCTAAAGGCAATTGAAATCCAAATTTCTGTTTTATCTTTTTCTTGAGACGGACCTGTCGGTAAAATAAAAAGAGGAAATAGAAGTTAGATGTGGAAGTTAGTCTGTTGTGGCAGAGTAATGCAGTGTTTTGCACAGGGTGGAAGTTCTTTTTAAAGCCTAATTTGAAATTGAGTTTTTGTCGAAGGTTGAACAATTTTATCCTGCATCTACCCTGATTCTGTATTGAAACTGATGGTTCATGCAGCTACAACTTTAACTGGTCTGCATTTTGCCACAACCACCTTGTTAACTTTGGTTCTTCGGTGGCTGGGTTATATTCAGTCTTCTCATCTACCGCTCCTTGATCTTCTGAAGTTTGTTCTGTTTGCAAACTTCTCCATTGTTGGAATGAATGTGAGTTTGATGTGGAATTCAGTTGGATTTTATCAGGTCAGTTTTATACTCTAAGCTCTAGCTCTTTCTTTGCTGTGTGGAGAACATTCTGGAAGGCACTTTTTTTCTGATGTCTTTTAGATTGTCTTGTCAGATTGCAAAGCTAAGTATGATTCCAGTATCATGTTTTCTCGAAGTGGTGTTGGACAATGTGCGATATTCGAGGGACACAAAGCTTAGCATAGTAGTGGTTCTCCTTGGTGTTGCAGTGTGTACTGTTACAGATGTGAGTGTGAATTTAAAAGGATTTCTGGCAGCGCTAGTGGCGGTTTGGAGCACTTCTATTCAGCAGTATGTAAGTGATTCTATATTGCAACCGTAGTCTTGCAAAGAAATGTCACCCATCAAAGATTTGGTGATGGATTTTGCTATTGTGGTAAAAAAAAATTCAGGTTCTGAATTGCAATTAAATTTAATCTTGAAGTGTAAAGTTCACTCGTTAACTCAATAGCTAATCATTAATAAGGACATTTGATTCAACTCTACCATCTTCTTGTCTTGTGATTCTAGTTGGTATTTCTTTACCCTGCTGCATTGAGCTACTCTTTGACTCTTTTACCTAGTCTTTTATGTTGCCATACATTTTATGACATTGAGGGATTTATTTATCACTGCAGTATGTACACTATCTCCAACGAAGGTATTCTCTTGGGTCTTTCAATTTGCTGGGACACACTGCTCCAGCACAAGCTGCATCTTTGTTGGTTGCAGGCCCCTTTTTGGATTATTGGTTGACAGATAAGCGAATCGATGCATACCCCCTTGGTTTTACGTCTACTGTAAGTTCCTACTTGTAATAAGAAATTTAGTTTTTAACATGAATGTACATAAATGGAGAATCTAGGCAGCTTAACTGCTCGTCTTTATTTTACATGTTTTTGTTGTCTCAAATCATATCTGGTTATCATGATTCTTTTCACCGTATACATGATGGTTGTCTTCTTTTTTTCTTTTAATTTTTCATTGACAATTTATTGGTCACCATTAGTGGCAAGTAGTTCTGTACTGTGGTTTAGTCGAATCATACATGTCCTTTGTACGTTCTTCCTTAAAAGTTAAGACGCCAAGTGCTTGATGTGGTCTTCATTTTGTGCTGCAATAATCAAATCGATGGCTTGACAATGTTTACTAGTTCTTAAGAGTGGGCATGTTATGTAACATCTTACCCTGCGTGCTTTTAGAAATAATTCCATGTTACAAATTGAATTGTGCTACCATTTGTTTCTGCAGTTGTTCATAATCCTATCATGCAGTATAGCTGTTGGAACAAACCTCAGCCAATTTATCTGTATAGGCAGATTCACTGCTGTGACATTCCAAGTACTTGGTCACATGAAGACAATTCTGGTGCTCATCCTAGGATTTGTTTTCTTTGGAAAAGAAGGTCTCAATGTTCAAGTTGTTGTTGGTATGGTCATTGCTGTAGCAGGAATGGTGTGGTATAGTAATGCATCATCTAAGCCTGGAGGGAAAGAGCGTCGTAGCCTTTCAATGAACAGCAGACAATCACAAAAGGATGATGGGTTATCAGAATCCAGTGAAGGGGACGAAAAGGTGTAGAGTTCAGTATCTTAGATCAGCTGATTTACAAGTAACTTTGGAGCTGGGAGGTCATAATCCTTGATTACCATTATTTTTTCCCCAACAGATTTTTTATTTGTTTTCTCAATATGTGGTTAATTTATTCAGGTATAAGGATGCTAGAGTGGGATGCAATGTCCCCATACAAGAAACATTTTTCAAAAAACACATTCTATAGTAATTCATTTTCCTATTTGATATCCAATTCCTTTGTTCCTTTCCATATTTTTAAAGTTCTCTGTATTCCTTTCTCCTTGTAAGGTATCAAGTACTATAGGTTCATGTGATTTCTTGACTAGACCTTGAGATGGAAGCCATATGGTGGATTGGTCTTGCCCTCCTGCATGTAAGACAATCGAAACTGAAGGGTAATGGGTGCGAGTTTTACCAATATTGAAAAAGAACAGTAATGTATTTTGACCTTACTGATAAGTTTCAATTGCTGTTCTTCAGAATTTCACAGCCTGTTAAATGGTGATATCAGGTTTGGTACTGTAGAGAAGAACCCTGAGTAAATGAGCTCTACATAGGTCTATTTTTCTACAACCGGTCAGCTACTGACCGGTCCGGATCTCCTGCCGGAACGATTTGGAAGATAATGCCTATATGGTTATTCAATTTTATCTTTTATTATTATTCTTTATGCCTTCTCGACCCATCCTTATCATGCGAGATAGACACGTTTGTGGTCCCAAATAGTAGAAGAAACAGTGGAGCAAGAACAAGAGCTGGCAATTAGCCTTATACCAGGACATGGGAGGCGTTGCATTCAGAGAAAGCTCTACAATGGTGAGTTAAGAAACATCATTGATGGGTGCTGTATACCTTCTGCACACGTGCACGTGCTCCCCAGAAAAGGTGGTTGCAGTTGATAGGTCCACCTTTTTTCTCTTGGCTTTGTTTGGATTCCTGGAAAATTCTATCTCCATGTTATACTGAAATTTGTCTGCACACAACCATTCCCTAGGTGGTCAGGGTGAGTGATTCATTAGGTTATGATTTGGAAGCAAAATTCAGGGAGTGGCCATCAATTTAGTCAAGAGATTGCCAGAGTAGTGAAAGATGGGTTCATGGATTGGTGACCTCTTCCTGACTTTGAAGCGATTCCTATATCTTAATTAATATCTACTAACATTTACTAAAATTTATAATGCGTCAAATGGTTGAAAATTTATGTTCAAGTTTGAATTCGACTTGAAGTCTAATTAGATTTAGACTAAACTCGATTACATTTTAAAAACAATGATATTTTAATTAATATATTCAAATATTTGACTATATTAAATCGGACTTTAAATTTGATTTGGAAAGTATAAATTTTAAGAGGCCTGTTAAACTCGGATCGAACCCAACTAAAACTTGTTATATCTAAAATATTATACATATTAAGGAGGCTTAATAAAATTTTTCTTTGATTTTTACTTATAAATCAAGAGCTAGATCCATTAGTTTCCCCTCATATTTGTTTGTCTTTGTACTTTCCACTTGATAAAGCACAAAAGACCAATAAGAGTGTGAGACTGAGACTGAGACCCACCCTCCCATTTTACATTCATTTCTTGTTTCCTTCTCCAGTAAGGTTTAAGTCTGAAAATTAAAAAATTTTATACAATAATTTTTAATAAAAATATGAATAAAACATCTTATCAGATTTTACATTAGATTCTAATAAATTAATAATTTAAAAATTATATAATATTTATTGTTTTATGGATGTTTGCAGCTTTAACTTTATCTCCACTCCTATCTATTATGCTTCAATTCACCAAGCACAGGACTGATCCATATAATTGAACATATAATTGCAGTAGGACCAAGGGGGGACATGAACTGATGACTCTCTTAGGCGTCATTTGCAAGTTAAATATAAATGATATGGCAACCCAATAGCACAAATTAAGATGAAGATAGAATGAAAAGATCAGTAATTTGAATTTTACTTGAATTTAAGTTTTTTTAAAAAAGATTCAAAATTTAAGGTGAACAAAATTTCAGTTAAGCAAGAGTCCAACCTAACCCATTGTTAACACTCCTCAACTTTTCCAATGTAAGAAAAGGAGTGATTCTTAGTACTTGATTAAAAAGATACACAAGAGTGTTTTAGAAAAAGGTTAGCAATGTATGTAAACTAAAAGGTTGCTTATGATTACAATTAAATTATGAGACATGGCAATAGTTGACTAGAGACAAAGACAAACTTTTGCAGATATGGAGAAGAAGAAGCACTTAACACTTTAGCTTAGAGAGACAAACAGATAATCTTGCAGGTTAGGCAAGTACTGAGAGGTCAGAGACACAAAACAAAGTTGAACTGGAGAGTTGTGTTGAGCACAAGGTTTTTGTAGAGAGAGACTGACATGATACTGCACTTACCTTCCCTTCTTGGTCTTTTTTTGGAGGGTCTCACCATTTTCTCTCCCTAAAACCAGAGAGCTTAGAGCTTCATATCTAATGGCAGTTCTCAGACCTTAAACTAAAGGTTACACCTTTTGTGTTTCTTTCATAAACCCAAGAAGGAAAAGAGCTAATTATGAATTCCCACTTCTCTTTTTTGCTTCTTTATCTGACCATTCTCTCTCTACAAGCTGCACCATTGGCGCCACATTTTACCTCCGTCGACAAAGAAACTCAAAATCTTATCAACTTCAAAGCCACTATATTTAACTCATCTCTTCTTCAAAACTGGCTGCCAAGCCAAAACCCATGTACTTTCATTGGAGTTAAATGCCAGGAAACAAACAGGGTGTCTTCTATAGACCTCAATTTCGTTCCTTTAAGCACTGATTTTCACTCTGTTGCTACGTTTCTTTTGACTCTTGACAATCTACAGAGCCTTTCCTTGATCTCTACCAACATTTCTGGCTCCATTTCGTTCCCTTCTGAATCTAAGTGCAGCTCGGTTTTAAGCAGCTTGGATCTATCTGTTAATGCTCTTTCAGGTCCTATCTCTCAGTTAACTAGTTTTGGTTCTTGTCCAGCTTTGAAGTCCTTGAATCTTTCAAGCAACGTTCTTAACTTTTCAGTGAAAGATAAATCAAGTGGGTTAACGCTCGGCTTGGAGTCCCTTGATCTGTCTCTGAACAAGATTTCTGGGTCAGAAGTGTTGCCCTTTATACTATATGGAGGTTGCAATTTAAAGTTCTTATCTTTGAAGGGAAATAAAGTTAGTGGAGGCATGGATGTTTCTACTTGCAAGACTCTGCAGCACCTTGATGTCTCTTCAAACAATTTCTCGTCGATTGTTCCTTCATTTGGTGATTGCTTGGCTTTGGAGCATCTTGATATCTCTAGTAATAAGTTTTCCGGCGATCTTGGTCATGCAGTAGGCTCATGTGCAAAGCTTAACTTCTTGAATGTCTCTACCAACCAGTTTTCAGGTCCAATTCCTGCTCTTCCAACGGGAAATTTGCAATTCCTTTCACTCGGTGGCAACCATTTTCATGGAGAAATTCCTCTACATCTTGAATATGCATGTCCCGGTCTTGTTGTGCTTGATCTCTCCTCAAATAATCTGTCTGGTTCTGTTCCTCCTGGTTTTGCTTCTTGCATTTCATTGGGTTCTTTTGATATTTCCGTCAACAACTTCACTGGTGAATTGCCTGTTTCTACTTTCCTGAGAATGAGTAGCTTGCAAAATCTTGATTTGTCAAGTAATGGTTTCATTGGTGATTTGCCTGATTCTTTGTCAATGCTCACCAGTTTGAAGACCCTTGATTTGAGCTCTAATTATCTATCTGGGTCGATTCCTGCTCGTTTATGCCAGGATCCAGGTAACAACTTGGAAGAGCTCTATCTTCAAAACAATTTGCTTACTGGGTATATTCCTGCAACTCTAAGCAACTGTTCACAGCTTACTGCTCTCCATTTGAGCTTCAATTACCTCACTGGAACTATTCCCGCAAGCCTTGGATCCCTTACTAAGCTTCGAGACATAAAGCTTTGGTTTAATAAGCTTCTTGGAGAAATCCCACTGGAGATAATGAACATAAAGACATTGGAAACCTTGATCCTAGACTTCAACGAATTGACCGGAGTGATACCCTCTGGTATAAGCAATTGCACCAACCTGAACTGGATCTCATTCTCGAACAACCGATTGAGTGGTGAGATTCCAGCATCAATGGGGCGTCTTTCCAATCTTGCCATTCTCAAGCTAAGCAACAATTCACTCTTTGGTAGAATCCCACGGCAGCTTGGAGATTGTCATAGCTTGATTTGGTTGGATCTCAATACCAATTACTTAAATGGTACAATCCCACCTGAGCTGTTTAAGCAGTCTGGCAACATTATCGTCAATTCTATCACTGGAAAGAGGTATGTGTATCTAAAGAATCAGAAGAGTGAACTGTGTCATGGAGCAGGTAATTTGCTAGAGTTTGCAGGAATCAGGTCTGAAGAGTTGAAAAGAATCTCCACGAGACACCCCTGCAACTTTATTCGAGTGTATAATGATGACACCCAAACTATGTTTAATGATAATGGATCGATGATCTTTCTTGATCTTTCATACAACTTGCTGTCTGGTAGTATTCCCAAGCAAGTTGGGAGCATGTACTATCTCTATATCTTGAATTTGGGTCACAACAATATCTCTGGAAACATTCCTGAAGAACTTGGGAACTTGAAGGGTCTTGGCATTCTTGACCTCTCCAACAATAGGCTTGAAGGCATGATTCCTCAGTCTTTGACATACCTTTCATTGCTCACTGAAATCGATATGTCGAACAATGACCTTACCGGGATGATTCCTGCAACGGGTCAGTTGGAAACCTTTTCAGCTACTAGTTTTGCCAATAACTCAGGCCTTTGTGGGATTCCTCTTCCTTCTTGTGGGCCAGGTTCAGGGTCTAGCTCAATTCCAGGGCATGAGAAGTCTCATCAACAACAAGCATCTCTAGTGGCGAGTGTAGTAATGGGACTGTTTTCCCTTCTCTGCGTCTTTGGCTTCATCATTGTTTTTCTGGAAATGAAGAAAAGAAGGAAAAAGAAGGAATCAACCCTTGATGTATATATAGATAGTTACTCGCACTCAGGCAGTGCAAATACTGACTGGAAGCTGACGGGTGCAAGTGAAGCTTTAAGCAGCGTCAATCTTGCCACATTTGAGAAGCCCCTGTGGAAGCTTACTTTTGCAGATCTTTTTCAAGCTACAAATGGCTTCCATGAAGACACCCTTATCGGCTCTGGAGGTTTTGGTTTTGTGTACAGGGCCCAACTTAAGGATGGAAGTGTTATGGCAATCAAGAAACTGAAGCACATCAGCGGACAGGGTGACAGGGAATTCATTGCAGAAATGGAAACTATTGGGAAAATCAAGCATAGGAATCTTGTTCCTCTTCTTGGCTACTGCAAGGCTGGAGAAGAACGGCTACTCGTGTATGAGTACATGAAGTTTGGAAGCTTAGAAGATGTTCTCCATGATCAGAAGAAAGCTGGGATCAAACTAAACTGGGATTCAAGGAGAAAGATAGCAATTGGTGCTGCTAGAGGATTGGCTTTTCTTCACCATAGTTGCAACCCACATATAATTCACAGGGACATGAAGTTGAGCAACATCTTGCTTGATGACAACTTGGAGGCCAGAGTATCAGATTTTGGAATGGCAAGGCTTATGAGCGCCATGGACACGCATTTGAGTGTTAGCACATTAGCAGGCACACCGGGCTATGTCCCTCCCGAATACTGCCTAAGCTTTAGATGCTCCACTAAAGGTGATGTCTACAGTTATGGCGTAGTTCTGCTAGAGTTGCTAACTGGGAAAAAACCAACGGACTCATCTGATTTTGGAGACAACAACAATCTTGTGGGGTGGGTGAAGCTACATGCTAAATTGAAGATAACTGATGTTTTTGATCCAGCCCTCATGAAAGAAGATCCAAACCTTGAGGTTGAGCTTCTACAACACTTGAAGATAGCCTGTCTGTGTTTAAATGATCAACCTTGCAGACGACCCACAATGTTGCAAATCATGGCAATGTTTAAAGAAATCCAAGCAGGGTCAGGACTCAGCTCGGAATCCACCATTGTTAACCAAGATGAAGGTTTTAGTCCAGTTGAAATGGCAGACATGTCCATTGAAGAAGAAAATCTCCCAACTTCTTTAACTACCTCTTGTATGTATACCCTTTAATGTATGCATCATACGGTGTACAATCCTGGAAAACTCAGTATTAAGTTATAGTGTTATACATAAGGAACTTAATTAGTGATCTATCTAATGGCAATGGGTCGGTTTAGGTTCGGTTATCTTAGGCCCTGTTTGGTTTGATGGTTTGGGATGTAAGAGGATGGAACGTAACATATTTCCATCGTTTGTTTGAGGGTTTTATAATGGAATAGAATGGGATGGGATGGAAGCGGATGGTTTCATGTTACGTTCCATTCCATCCTAAGCAGTGAAAATCAGAAACCTCCGATTTGGGGAGTTTAGGATGGAACGTAACCTAATAAATACATACTACCTAATATACCCTTAATAATT
>JAOTBA010000203.1:28555463-28573294 GCA_025629845.1 Erythroxylum squamatum
TAAGCTAAACTTTAATCAACTTGAATTAATACTAACCTTAGCATAATCAAGTCCAATTAACTGATCTAATAAGACTGTAAAATTTTCAAACATGCTTCAAAATAAATATAACAGGTTTGGGGTCCAACAGAGAAGATGGCTTCAATAACATGCTTTTGGGTCACTTTAGCTTCTTTACTTCCAAAAAGTACCTAAGATAAAATATGAGCTAAAGTGGGTATCCTAAACATTTATAAGGCATTAATCACTAAGTGTAGTACATCAATGAATCAACATTTAAACATATATCAAGTTCCCCCACATTTAGCTTTTGATCGTCCTCGGGCAAATCGTCAAATCAAAATCACAAATCAAAACTTTTACTCATTTTTCATATTTTCTAAGAGTAGATAACCATAAGTAAAGATGAATGGCTTTTAAAAGGTATTTAAACTAGAGATTTCCATAGGTACACTTAAACACCATTCATAATCACAACAATCTACAACTTTGCATATCATTTCCTTTCTCCACTACTAAAAGTCACACACATCATCATGAATCAAAGGACTTTTTTAGGGTTGTAATGTGGGTAAGGGTAAGGTGAGATCTATTTTGGGTAATGTAGCTCGTAATTAATAAATAATGCCTAATCATTTTCATAAAAATGCATGTGATAAAAATATAGTTTCGAATATAAAATCAATACAAAGTAAGGATGTATATGCCATAAAGGTCACACAAAATAAAGATAGTGAGACTTATATGAATGTGTCAGTCTAATACGGCTCAAAACCTTATTGGTTTTTGTTTACCACTAGTCACCACTCTTCTAAAGAATAATTCACATTAACCAATTACAAGAGCAAAAGTACAAGCTAAGGTTGTTATGGATTTTTCTAGTCAATTCAAACTCTAATTATGACTAAATAATCTTAAAAGCAGTAGAAAACAAGAAAATTTTGATTTTGTTCGTTTGATTTTAAAAACCGTCTAAGAAGTCACATAAGCAATAATTAAGCTCAAAACATGCATAAAAGATAATATCAAACTAAGATCCCCACCCCTACACTTAAACTTATGTTATCCCCAATGTAACATCAAATGCAAGAAATGAGGCATTTAAGGAAAATAACAATTGCGAAAATGTAAAGAGACAGAATTCAACTTCCCTTGGGTTGCCTCCTAAGTAGCAGCTTTGTTTACCGTCGTTGGCTAGACTCCACATTACTCAGTCTTCACAATGAGGGTTTTCTAACCCTATCACTTCCACATCTTCCACTTGGAATCCTTCATAGAAGGGTTTCAGTCGATGACCATTGACTTTGAATTTCTTGTTTGTTTGTAAGCTTTCAATTTTAACCGCAACATGTGGAAATGCATTACTTACAACAAAAGGTCTAATCCATCGTGAACACAATTTACTTGGAAAAAGCTTAAGTCGTGAATGGTAGAAGAAATTTTTGTCTAACCATAAAATTCTTCCTAACAATCATCTTATCATAAAATCGTTTCGTCTTTTCCTTGTAAATTTCTACATTCTCATAAGATTCAAGTCTAAGCTCTTCTAATTCTTGCAGTTGCAGTTTCCTCTATTCACCTACCACATCCATCTTCATATTGCATTGCTTAATGGCCTAAAAGGCTTTGTGCTTAATTTCTACTTGAAGATGACACGAATTTTCGTAGATCAGTTGGTATGGATGCATGCCAATCGATGTCTTGTATGCAGTCCTATATGCCCAAAGAGCATCATCAAGTCGTTAACTCCAATCTTTATGATTTGGGCTCACCATTTTCTCAAGAATGAACTTGATTTCTCTATTTGACACCTCTGCTTGCTCATTCGTCTATGGCTGATAGGCTATAGACACCTTATGAGTGAAATGGTACTTCATTAAAAGGTTTTTTACCAATCGGTTGCAAAAATGAGTACCCTGTCACTAATCAATACTCTCGGTGTTCCAATCCTAGCAAAAATGTTAGATTTGAAAAATTCTGCAACAATCTTAGAATCATCAGTGCTAGTGGTTTTAGTTTCCACCCATTTAGAAACATAATCCATGGCTAACAAATGTAAACAAAGCCAAAAGAAGAAGAAAATGGTCCCATAAAATCGATGCCCCATACATAAAAAATTTCACATGCAAGTTTTAGAGATAAAGGCATTTGATCTCTGTGGGATAAATTACCCTATTTTTGGCATTGTTCACATGCTTTACAGAAACATATAGGAGTCTTAAAAAATATTTGGATAATAAAAACCAAATTCAAGAATTTTCCTAGCAGTTCTATTAGGCTCAAAATGACCACCACAGGCAAAATTTCAAAATTGATTCATATTCATATTCAAGCACACATCTCCTAATTACTTAGTTAGAACAACACTTCCACAATTGAGGATCATCCCAAATATAATATTTCGACTCACTCTTTATCCTGTTGCATTTAGCCTTACTCAAATCATTAGGTATCTCATGGTTTACTAGATATTTCACAATATCAACATACCATGAAACCTTACCTTAAAGTATTAGTAATTGCTCATCCGGAAACAATTCTTGCAATGGTGCTGATTCCTCCTCCTTCAACACTTGACTCAAATGATTCACGACTAAAGTATTTACACCTTTCTTGTCTTTGATCTCCAAATCGAACTCTTGGAGTAAGAGAATCTATCTAATTAGCCTTGGTTTCGCTTCTTTCTTTAATAAAAGGTATCTTAATGCTACATGATCAAAATACACAAATTTATCCAAAGAAAACACAATAGCTAAAAGTTCCTTTTCATTGGTGGAATAGTTGTATTGAGCTGGATTGAGTGTTCAGGAAGCGTAGTAAATAGTATGAGTCATCTTTCCATATTTTTGACCAAGGACGACACCCACAACAAAATTGCTCACGTCACACGTAATCTGAAATGGTTGACTCAGGTTAAGTGGTTGAATGATCGATGCTGAAGTCAAAAGTTCTTTCAACTTGTCAAATGCTTCCTTGCATTCCTCATCAAACTCAAAAGGTACATCCTTTTGTAACAAATGACAGAGTTTTGTTGAAATCTTATTGAAGTCCTTGATAAACATGCAATTAAAACCTGTATGGTTAAGCAAAGAATGAACTTCCTGCACATTTATGGGGTAGGATAAGTTTCACACAATTTTCATCTTAGCTTTATCGACTTCAATTCCTTTAGCTGAGATTACATGTAATATACCACGCTCATAGAGCATATGCCCGACATACCGAAGAATATTTGGGAACATACTCTACAAAAGGGCATGTTAAGATGGTCACATTTCCAAATTTTTAAGGCATCACATATCAACTCATCACATATTTTAATCATTTCAAATCAAAAGCATTTCAAATGTTCATTTTGAATCATTTCATTCACAATCATATTCAATCACAATCATTTTGTCCCATTTAATTTACAAACATATACAGTCTTGAATGTCATTTCATTTCTAAAATTCACATGTACATTATACAAGAGTTGAGAGATACAATTCTTGGTACAACATAACTAAGACATTTGTAGGTACAACTGATCCTGACGCTGACCCATGTCCAAATGCAGAAGCTACTTCAACTAGACTAGCTAGATCTCCTTTGAACCTGAAAATCAATGTTGCAATTTTGATGAGTTTTGGAAACTCAGTGAGTGAACCATCATCGATGTGTTTACTCAAAACAGAACATAAACATCACAAGTATATAACACAGTTCAATCAATATCTCATATCATTCAGAATCAAAACCCGTATATCACATCATTCGGGATTTAGTACTTTGATCACAATATACATCATATTTCAACAAGTCCATTATGAATACAAACATTTCATATAATCATTTCAGAATAATCCAATCATTCATATCATCAACATGTACACAAACATTGCATATCATTATATTAACTCAATTTAGCCATTCTTTACAATCATTCACATGATACATGTAATGATATAAACATGCAAATGCACATGAGACTCCACTTTTATTTTTATTTTATTGTGACCGAATACTTATTTAACTGTCCTATATCCTTTGTGGATACCAGACTCATTTTAGATACTGTCTCGTACCCATTGTGGATAACGAGCATATTAATCGTTGAGCTTGTGGCTCTTTGTGCATATTTCCTGAGCTTTAAGCTCTTTTTCACGTTGTTCACTCAGGTCACAAATCCTTTATCTCATTATACATATTCATGTGATGGAATGCATCATTTCACATAATATGCTATCAATAACTTTCATTCACTGTGCACAGTCATTTAGCATATTCATCGGATCTAAGTCCGATATTCAACATACAGTTGAGAACACCTTTTCCATATTCACATACATTTAGAAAGCACTTCCAATACAATCCTGAATATTAAACTCCTCAGACCAACAATGTCCGAAATTATCACAATCACATCAGTAACAATTCAATAATTGACATTAATCAAAACAATTCAATCATAGTGAGAAAACATCTAAGTTAACTTACAGTACCCTCCAGATAAGCTATTGCCTTGGTGACTCGGCAATGTCTGGATGCTGACGATCTACTTGCGCATCTTTAATGATGCAGTACAAACATATAGTTCACACATTACTAAGTTAATCAATCATATGATTATATGTGTTATGTTTAATGCATGCTCAATTGACTGTCCCGAGTATGTATCCTTATTCACAAGTCTTGACCATTCATTCATTATAGCTTGTATATATCTAGTTTGCAATTAGGTTTATGCCTTAAATAAGTTTGGTTACCCTCAATTCATCAATCATACATTCATCAATCCTTTCTTAGCATTATATATTCACACAATTTCCCAATTCTCATTCAACCATATCTATTTCATTACTTATATCCTTTGGATTACATTTACATTCATAAGAACATCTTTATACTATTAACAACTCATACTTCCCAAATTCATATACATTAATATCAAACAATCCATTCCTTAATTTATAACCTCAATTAACAACTTAAACTTATCAAACACTTAATCAAGTAACTTTCTAGGTTCATTTCAAGCCTCAATCATGTCCTAATGCACCAAAGTAAAGCAACTTACTTTATATGGTTTAACCATGACACAAAACACATTTTTTTCAGTTCAAAGCATTGCCCACGATCGTGGGAAGGAGATTATGTAGCTCCCACAATTGTGGGATAGGTAAACCGAAGGTACTCCTTCATTTTCCTTCAAAATTTTTCCAGTTTTTAACATCTTCATACCAAATTCATACATCTTCATCATAGTCCATTAATTATACCTTAATTATACTTCAAATTCCTTATCAAGTTCATATCTAATTCCAACTTAAAATCATTCAATTGATAGCTTATAAACAATTGTCTTTCATGCATTAAAAATCAAAACAACAACTTTCATTCGTTATCATTCATGTAGTCCTAGTTCTTTCCCATTTTAAAAACTCTGCATAGCACTTTTTCTTTAGCATAAATTCACCTTTATTGTAGTTCAAAATTCAGTCTAATTCACTCATAAAACAACCTATATAACCCACAATTTTTTTACATTAAGAACAAGACAAAAAAGTATCCAAGTTCATGTATAAATTTTTAGCACACTTCATCATCAATATCATATACAATCCATCCCGATTCAATCATCATAAACTCTCTATTATAACATGCCATAAAGAACAATCTTTTACTTGTTTAGCTCAAATTCCAGCTCAATTTATTAAGTTAACCTAGCTCTCCATGCATGCAAAATCATCACCAATTCAAGGTATCAATAGGTTGGTTTTCAGCAAGGCAAAATGATGATAACTATCTTTGAGCAGATTATGGCTAACTTTGAGTAGATTTTTGTGTGGATCTTGAGTGACTATGAATGAAATGGAAGCAAGATGCAGAAGGTATGAGGGTTTCGGTGGTGAGAGTAATGGAAAAGAGAAAAATGAACAAAGCTGAATTACTTCTGTAGAAACTTGACGCATTAGGTGCTAGGCGTCACCTTTTTACTATGACATTTGTCCCTAAGCATGTAAGCCATTTATCCAGTCCATAAGCTACTAAATGTCACCTAGTTACTAGTCTATTTGTCACTCAGTTATCAATGTCATTTGTCAATTAATCTCTATGCCAAATGTCACTCAATTATGTATACCAAATGTCACTCATTTTATAGGCTTTGTCATCCTAATTTTTCATGTATCCACTTATCTTGTACCTAGACTAAATGTACATTTTAATTCATCAATTTCTCAATTGTAACAATAAATTCCAAGTTATCAATTATAGTCCATCAATTCTTGTAATTGGTAATCCAAAGTACAAGACATTGGAAATACACATTCATGTTACATTCATTTTAATTTCATACTCTGAAATATATCAATTAAGTGCAATTTGTCTAAATCATAATTCATGTGTGTATGCTAATATTATGCATATGAATACAACCATAAAATCATATCACAAATATACCAAATTCATTCTATGATATCACTCAAATGTCCTTCAACAATTTAAGAGACTGGATATCACAAATATTGAGTCAATAATCTTTAAAATAAATTGTTTGAACTTCAATCTTGTTCAAATATATAAGTCCTGTTAGTCAAGTTTGAGTTAAATATAAGATTAAATTGTTAAAAACTAAACCTTTTCAAAGGCTGGGCCTCTTCAAAGTTAGATGACAGACTTAGGACCATTGAAGCCTAAGTTGGAAAATTTAGAATTTCTTATTTCACCGATAATATATATAAGATGATGACTAATATATGCTTCTATCTAAATAAATTAATAATTAGTTTATTTTAATAATAAAAAAGCATATTGGAAGAAAATGTCACGTGAATCAAGATACTACTGAAATTGGCGATTGATAAATTCCCTACCATTGTCTGAGCAAAAAACTTAATAGTTGTAGAGCATAAGTTTTCCACGTGAAGTTTAAATGTAACAAAGCACATCATTGAATCAGATTTTTGTCTCATCAGGTAAAGCCAAGTGAAACGAAAATAATCATCCACAAGCATAATATAATATTTGTAACCAGTGACAATAAGTTGGTGATGTCCATACATCACGATGAATTAGTTCTATAAAACAAATACTAATAGTAGTTCTATCAAAAAATGGTCAATGATAAGCTTTATGGTCAATGATAAGCTTTAGACTTGAAACAAAGTGAACAAAGTAAGCAATGTTCCCTTTTATTGAATTATAATCCTAATTGAGGTTGTAAGACTAAAAAATCTTTAGTATGTGGATGACCCAGACAAGCATGTCAAATGTCAAACGATGGTGAAGAAGATAGTAAGGCCTGATGTCCATTTGATCTTGGTAAGGATGGAAACCAAGGGTTGAGGGGGCTGTCACTGGGGCAACAAAGCACCTCCTTTCATGCCAGGATTCTATGTCCCCTATCTTGTCTTATTGAATCTCAGTCATCCATTTGTCCCATTGAATCTCAATCATGTATTGAATCTCAATCATCTATTTGTGTGAGTCCCACATAAATGGATGACTGAAATTCAATGAGACAGGGTAGGAGACAAAGGATTCGTCCCCCCTCCTTCCCTATCTTTGCATTCTTTATAATGAAGCCCCATGTATGAAATTCAAAGAAGCAATCATTGTCACATGTAAATTTATGAATTGGTATCAAATTCTTGGCTAAATGAGTAATATGTACCATGGAAGAATTTAAAGTTCAATTGAAAAAAGAAATTATTAAATAAAAATTAATTAATTAATTTTAATTTATAAAAACATATTAATTTACAAAAATTGACCAATTAATTAATAAACGGATTGATTTTTAACAACAAAAATTATAAAAATAAATCCACTAAAAAATTAAAACCGAACCAAAAATTTAACCGTTATAATTAAATTGATTAAACCGATTAAATTTTTTAATGATCCTCTATGATTGTACCAAGTAACACACGATAGTATTGCTAAATCAAAGAAGGCGACACTTGTTAACTACAAATTTGTTGATAATACTACACAACACCGTGTGTTATATGATCGTGTTGTGTTAGATAATACTTAATCAATTTATTCAATACAATTTCTCTATTTTTCATTAAATTCAATTTATTAAAATTTTAACAGAAAATAACGTTAAGTATAAGGAAAATAAAAATAAAAAATTGGAAGATAAATAATAATTTATAAAATTCAAGAACTCCATATGATATAATTATACCTTTTATATATATATATCTATCTATATAGGATGCAAGACTGCAAAATCCAAGTTGTTTATTAACTATATCCAATAACAAAGAGCAAGCATTGTAGTAAAAAGGCCTAAGAAACTTAAAGTATATAACAAAGTAGTACAGTGATTAAAAGAAGAAATTGTTGAGGTGTGAAGGAGGCTGTGAATCTTCAAGATCCTGAGAAGGTGAATGCGCATGTCTTCCTTCGTACGTTGTTATTACCATTCTCGGGTCCTCCGCTAATCTTTCAACCCGTTTCTTCACTCGGCAGTTGTCTTGTGTACAACGATAGTAGCTCCTGCGTTGCATGCATGCCTTTGTTATTAACTCCTTTTTTCAATGTTTTAAAAACTCAACGAAAATTAATTTTAATTCTAAAAAATTCAACTAATATTAAATCAACGGGTTAAAAATTGAATAAAAAGACAGATAAATAAAATTAATAGTTAATTTTAATTTATAAAAACCAATTAATTTATGAATAATTAATTGATTAATTAATAAGGTTATGAAAAACAAATTGAATCAAAAATTAAAAATCTAATTAAAAATTGACCAGTTCAAGATTTTCACATATTCGTTTTTTAATCATTGCTTTTTTCTCTTAAAATCTTTATTTTTTAATTAATTAGTCTAATTCTCATTTATTTATTCATAATATAACATTATATAAGTAAGCTTCTACTAACTAATTATTTTTAAATATATGATTATCCTAAATTATTAATTAACTACTAACTAATTATGTTTAAATATATGATTATCCTAAATTAAAATTAAAATTAAAATTATTAATCAATCTAGACTTCAAACATTATTTCTAATTATTACAATATAAAGCTCCGAAACAACAATTTATAAATGTGGACAGACATAATTACTGGGACATCAGTACATTACTGGGTCCCGACTGCATCATAACTAATACTTAGAAGGTAATAAAAAATGATTATATCATAAAAAAATGCTTATTAAATTAATTAATTTCCTTTAAACTCATACGATTTACTGATTAAAGTAAGGTCAGGACCTTAATCAAACTGTTGAGATTGACACTCATTGTTGTGGGAGCTAAGAATGTTTGGTTCAACTTGAAAAAGGGTGCCTTAATTTTTGACTTTGGTTGAGTATATAACAAAATCAACGCCAAAGTTTTCTAAAATAATTATTCCTTGATTAATAAATTCCATGGCTGAAATCATTGCTGTAGAATTTTTCCACATCATTATTATTCTACCATGTTATAATAACAAATAATAAAAAGTTGTATAAGGCTATGGTTCTTAGCCAATCTAAGAGACTAATCTCTCTATCATGATTAAAAGTATCTCTAGGAACGATGAAACCATACTTGTGACTTCCCTTGTTAAATCTTACACCAAAAAAGATAAGAGAAGAGAAAATTTGTATGAATGTATTGAAAAAAAATTAGTACTAATAATTATTTCTAAATTTATATTTCTGTTTAACTTGAATTAAAAATATTGTTGAATTAAGACTTACCCGTGTTATAATATCGAAACTAATTATAAAAATCCAAACAAAGTTTTAGCTAGTGACTTTTGTTAAATTACTTTTTTTTATATGGGTCATTTAAGAACAGCTTCTTAATTAGGGATAATTCTGTATATTAGTGGTACTAATTGAAATTTTTACTAAGTGGTGATGATGTTCTTGTCATTGTTAAACTACTTTGAGCAATGGCACATTTTAAGTATCAAGCTTCTTCATAGTTCTTTTTCTCAAACAAGCAAATGACTAGTAATCGTTCGAAATGTGCATTTTAAGGTTTATTAACCTGAAAAACCGACATTTTTTCCTAAAAAAGCAATTAGTAATGAGCTCTTTCTTTTCCCAATTATTGTGCCACACTCAAGCCATAAATTTAGGATGAATCCAAGAGAGTTTTATCATATCTAACTTTTAGGATTTGCTAAAATCATCCTCTACTTGCTGGCTCCTTAACTGTGCTACTTGCTCTTTTAAAAGGCTAACCATAATTACTTCTTTTTGGCTGCTACTGTATTTGGGGTTGCTCATTATCAGATCAACAACAATGATGATAGTGTGCCTGTGTGTGTGTTTGAGATAGTGAGAGCTTGAAGTGGCATGGAGGGGACCAAGGGTACATGGAGCATCATGTGTGTGAGCTAAAGATATGTGCAAATATGTTCATCTTTGTGAGATTAAACTGGGTTTTTCAGGTTATGTACAGATAAGAAGATGTAAAGCTTTGAACTGAAATTTTCTAACCTGGGATGCTGTGTGTTCTTTACCACTTTCTGACCGTACTTTCTCCATTTGTAACCATCATCCAACACATCAACGTCGCTCATAGTCTTGAAACAAAACCTAGGCTCTCTCACTTTTCTTCTTGATTTCATCTTCTTCATCTTCATTGCAGAAACCCCGAGATGATCATCTCCACCACCTCTTTTGCTGCTCAAACAATCACCTTTCTCTCCTCCCCATGCCCTGAAAACCCATTTCAAAAGACATGATCAGAATTTACAGAAAGACACAGAGGGTGTGAACAACCTGCACGTAACTTATAGATTCTTATCTTTTATACTGAGCGGGATGAGCTAATAATTTTTTTCTTTTCTTGGGTTTGTTCATATAAATAAAAGAAGAAACACTAGCTGAAGTTGTGGACGATTGTTTCCTTAAGAAGTATATGTTTACCAGAGATTTGCGCTAGATCTTTGCAAGGAAAGGAGGTGTGTTCTTCCCAAATCGGGAGAGAAGTCATCTCTTTGCTTCGATGTGGTGGATGAGAATAGGGTTTCGTTGAGACTGCTAGGATAAAGCGAAGGAGGAAAAGCGAAGCCTTTCAGAGTTTGGTGAGAACTTCCCAGATGAGAAAACGTAAAGCTTGAAGGAAAAGAGAAGGAACTCATTTGTGTCGAGACCTCCTGATCCTCAAACAAGCACTGGTTCAGCATAGTTTGTGATGTTGCTGACATATCTCTCTACTTAATCTCTGCGTCTCTGGAAGTCAAAAGGTTTAGAGGAAGCAGTTTTGGTTCCTTTCTGATAGGGTTTGATCCACAGATGGTCATAAAAGCAAGCTTCCTAGTTTGAAAAAGCTCCAAATATGGGAGTTCAATCTCAAACTTTCAAGAAGAAGAGGAAGAGGAAGAGAATCCAACATCCCTTGGTCACCAACCACTTTCTCTTTTTAACCCTATCCCTTTAACATCTACATCTGCTTTAGTAAGTGAAAGGGTATATATTCTATGTTATGCTTCACAGAACTTCATCGGTTTATAAATAGACAGATAGATAGAGAGGAAACATGAAAAAACATAGGAGAATGTGAGTGTATGTCTTTGGACTTTGATTTATGTGTTATAAAGTCGAATGGCTTTTTAACAAATCCAACTCAAGTTCGGTTCTAACTTTTTAATTGATTTGGTGTAACACAAGCTACTGTTTTTCACTCAAAAGCATGGAATTTTTTGTGTCCTCAAAGTCGTTATCTTTTGTTATATATGGAAGTCAACATTAGACGACAAACTGTTGAAAAGTATTTTTTTAATAATTTGGAATTTATTATTTTTATATGCATAATATATATATAATAATTAAAAAAATATATAATTTTGAGTAAATTATCTAATGAACCAATAACTTAAAATTAAATAATATGCTTAATTCAATCGATATTTATAAATTTAACGTATTTTTACCTCTTATTTATCAAGAAACAAATCTTCAATTACTACTATAATTCAAAATTTTAAATTAGTAAATACACAAAATAGATTTTATTAGTTAAATTAAAAAATGGTTTTATTATTTTATGTAATTTAATATGAAAATTATTTTTAAAACATCCAATAATTAAATTTAATGTAAGGAAGAAACTAAAATGCAATATTAAGCATGAGCTTATATACTTATGATTTGCAAATTGAGTTTCAGAAGTTTATAAGTATAGTCACGAGTGTAAGTTTCAATAATAACGTGTAATTTAATTATACCAACGTACTCTTTTTATAATACTCTTATCTTGTGAGAATAGATCAATTAAAAAAGAATTTATAAGCAACTAAAAAATATATAATATTTTTATTTAATTAAATATTAAATATTCAGTTCGTTACTATATCATTAGTATTAAAATAAAATAAGTTTTATAAAATTTATAATTTACTTAAATCAACTTATTTAAAATTAAAATCTAAGAATTTTATTATTAAAAAACTTGTGGGTGATATAATTCAACTAATACTCATATATCATACTATTTCAAAAAATAACCCCTTTAAAACAACGAATCAGAAGTTAAACCGGTTAAATAAGAATTTCAAGATTTAAAAGGTTCAATTGTTATTAGATCGTCAAAAAATCAATTAGAATCTAAATAAAATTAAAAATTTTAAAATATGATTAAAAATTAAATAAAATTAAATTAATTTATATATTTTTCGGTTAATTAATAAATATTAATATATACCTCTTTTGGGGTTTTCTCTTGGGAGCCTAAAAGAAAGAAATATCATTAGCAGGAGCAATGATGATGAATCTTAGGTGCATATCTTTCAATCTGCGCCAGTGGGGCGCAAGAGGCCCTTATTTGACCTTTTGCAGAGGAAAAAAGCATATTACCTTTTTCATTTGTCACTTTTAATTATACAACTACAAGTCTACAACTATGAATAGTCTATTACAAGCCTCTCCATATACTCCTTTGAACCCACACATCATTTCACAAATTCCAAACCAATCTCTATATGTTGCTATCATCTCATACAAAATAGACATATTTAACCCAAGGTTGTGGTGACTTTATAAGGGGCTCTTCTGGCTTAAATAAGGTCGTAGATTCGATCTCTCTCATATATGCAGCCATTTAAAATTTAAAGTTAGAGTTTTGCTTATTGCAAAGGACCTATTCGGCTCAAGCAGGGATTAATCTGAGTGTGGATAGCCTAAAGGTGTCTTCCCATAATTGAGATCCTTCTAGAACACTTCGTGGATAACAAAAAAAAAAGACATATTTTTATGACAAGAGGATCTTTGAATATATATTAAATAGATTATCAATTACTTAAAAAATATATGTTATAAATAAATTAATTAATTAGAAATTATTGTTTAGATGTTCATTGAATAAGTTAACAAAAATCTGTAAATTACTTATCATTAATAAGTCATTTACTTAAACAACCTTCTGCCTGCATATTATTAGATGTCATTAAATTCCTCGTTCTAATGAGATTCTTATTAAGCGTTATTATTATTAAAAAGTCATTTATTAAATTATTTATAAATATATGTTAAATAAATTATTTAGTATTCATAAATTGCATGTTGCAAATAAATCACTTAATAAATTAGTAATTTAAAAGTTAAATACAAATTTGTTTGTTTTTATTTATTTCATTTTTATAAGTTTGCATATTTTTATTTTTAACTTTATCGTATTTCTATTTTCTATTCTTTTTGTAAATCATTAAAATTAAAAAGGTAATTTCCTAATTACAACTCAAATTTATAACTTTTAAATTAGGAAATACATGAAAGACAACCTCTGTTAATACAACTAATTAAATTGCTCTCTTTTTTTTTTGTTAAATCACTTGGTACTTGGCGTGATATGGGCAACCGATTAATCCAATTTTGAGTTAAGTAGAACCCTTTTAGGTGACAAAGTTTTCCCTCACGAATTTTTAAAACGACTTTATTTTCAAGACTCGAACTTAAGCTCCTTGATAGACCTCGGTTAATCCGCTCTTTGGAACTAAAAAATGTATCATAGTAAATTCTTGTGTTGGTAATAGTATCATCATCATATTGTTTGCTCTATCCTGGTGATCATCGGTTAGGATTATAGATCCCTTTTTACTCGCTAATTGTGTGTTTTTACTGTACTTATCTCAATACGGTTTAACCTAAAAGATAAAATGATTAGATTCATTTATCAGAAAATAATTAGCAATTGAGATGTGTTCGGTGCAATATGATTGTTAAATTTCATTACATGCATGCCAACAGCTAATTGCAATCTCAAAACAATTGTTCTATGTTTAGGGTTACAATAATTATTGACTAATTATAATATGCAACAAAAAGTGTGATGGACCAATGGTAATTATTAACTTTATTTTAAGTTTGATTGCAAAAGTAATAAGTGAATTAAAAATGAAAATGTACTCAATTAAATTTGACGTAATCCAAATTTAAACGATTTAATATGATATTATTTTAAAATTAAGATAAATTTATAAAATTTAAATTTAATTAATTTGAATAATTAATTTATTAACTTTAAAACTGATCAAATAAATATTATCATTTTTATAATATAAATTTTAAATTATCTATTATAATATTATGTTAAAGTAAAATTGAGTCGGTAAAATCGAAATTTAATACAACATTTTTTTAATTCAAATTTAACTAAAAGATTCAAGTAAAAATTATCATTTTTAATGTAACCTCGCTCATTTTTTGGGATTATTAAAATTTTATAATTCGAATATTCCTACTTCAATTTTATTAATTTCTTTATTTGTTTATATATATAAATCAAATAGAGTCACTTTAAAATTGGCAAAAAAGAACTTTACCGTCAGAAAAAGAGGAATGCGTTATGCGTTGGTATAGCGTGGCCATGATGTCACAGCAGTACGTATAATTAATTGGTAATAATGTCTTCCATCAGCTACAGTGGCTATTATCATTTTCTTTTAGTTTAAATGTTATTTTATATTTCTACTTTGGGCCCCTAAAGGGTAAGGTCACCTTCATCATTTCATTTTGTCTCTATGTTTATAGGTATAGGTGGCCATAATGCCACTTTGATTTTCTTCCCATTTCCCCACCTCTGATTTGTCTCTTGGACTCAAAAGGTTGAGCCTCAACTCCAAGGACCTCAGTCGCAGACCCGATCATCGCTGGAGGATTGAATCACGGTTTGATCCCAGCCAGCTTTTCAGGAAGGCGGTCCAGTGCTCGGTGCGCACAAGGAGTCACCACATTGGATGAACTCCCACACTGCCGCTGCCGAGGCTCGAACCTGAGACCTTAGACTCAGTTTGTCTCTATTATTATCGGATCAGATCACTTGATCTCGTCATTCTGTTTTATTTCTATTTTATAAAAATTTATTAATTTAATAAATAGAACTTATAAAAATTGAATTACTCTGATCGTACTAAAATAAATGGTACATTAAAATTAGGAATAGAAAATCTTGTGCTACTATTAGGTTTGTTCGAATTCATTCGGTTCATACAAAAATGATATTATTTAATAATATTTAAAAATAAAATTATTTTAATCTTTTTATATAGAATTAAATTGATAATAATTTAAAGAGAGTTCAAGTTGTTCGGACTAACTAACTATTTATACTCAAATTCGACTCAAATTTTAATAAATTAAACTTAATCATTTAATTTCTGAGTAAAATTTGAATTTGTTAAGCCTAATTATTAATTATTTCTCTTTTTGGTAAAATAAAATATACCAATAATATGCTTCATCACTATATGATCTCTAAATTTAGGTACTTGTTACAATTGGTTCTCATATTGTATAAAATTGTAATTAGTTGCTTAAATTTGATGGATAACAAAGGCAATCCAAATCTTTTTATCAATTTGAAACTGTAAGTTAAGCTAGATTGTTTTCAATATATGTGAAATGAATTGCACCAAAGTAATATGGAGTTTGAATTAAGAGCTTTAACCCATTATTGAAAACGTGGTTAAGTATTCAATTCTTTATGCAATGTTCTTATTTCATAAATTTAATTCAAAAATCAATTAGTTAAAATTTATTATTGTTATTTAATTTATTTATAAAATTATAAAAATTTATATCTTTGTTTATATCCACCTCTTATATAAGATATTAAAGTCTTTTCTTAAACTTTTAATATTATCATGAAAACTCAATTTAAACTAAAAATATGTCAACTTGTCTTTTCACCTATATTGAACAAAATTATGTTTTAAACATTATTTGTAATAAGTAATATTTAAATTAGTTTGATAACAATTCTAATACGAATTTAGGAGAATTATATATTTGAAAATAATTAATTATATTTATAAATTTTATATTTTTTATTTTCAGATCTCATCATCATCATCAGTACTCAGTTGGAGTCTCGCTGAGACGCAGGTCTGAAGAGGTCCAATAGTATGCAACCTTACCCTTACTTAATAAAAATATTATTTTCGATAGACCCACATATTATTTTCAAATCTCATATATTTCAAGTAAGTCAAAATAAAATAATAAGAATAACAAATTTTTCTGGTTCAATCGAGCTAACAAATTATGCCCAGTTTGATTGAATTTTATATTAAATTTAAGTCTAAAAGTAGACATAACTCAAACTTAACCTTGTAAACACTACAAGGAAAATCATAGATTGCGACGGATTAATACCGACGGTATTAAAACCGTTGAAAATACCGACCGAAAAAATTATTCGGTCGGCGAAGTTGGTTCCCAGTTTAGTATTAGCGACCGAACAACTTTCGGTCGCAAGACTTAAGTGGGGTCTATATACCGACCGAAAATTCGGTCGGTAATGGGGTCGGGAAAATCCACGGTCACTTAAAACCTACCCCTCTCTTTTTTTCCTCTCCCCCGCGCAAACTTCTCTCCCCTCCCTTCGCCGCACCTGCGTTCGTCTCCCTTGGTTTCTCCGGCGACTGGCGTGTCATCTTCTCCGGCGACTGGCGTTTGATTCTTCTTCTCCCTTCCGCACGTGCTAAGGTCGGCACCTCTCCCTTCCGCAGCTGCTTCTTCTCCGTTCACTGACCGTCCGAGCTTCGTTCTCCAACGCCGCCGGTGGCCGCCGACTGGACTGACTGCTCCCCTCGCCGGCGTTGTGGTCTCCGACGAAGGTAAGGCACATCTCCTTCCTCTTGGTTGCTGATGCCGATGGGTATGAATATTGAATTTTAATTTAAATGTTTTAATTTTTTTTGGTTCTTAAATTTAAATGTATGTTTATATAAATGTTGATTTATTTATAAATGTTGTAATTGATTTGAACATACCAGTGTTGTGATCTGCATTGGCATACCAGTGTTGTGAGACCTGGTTGATTTTTATGTCTAAATAGAATGATTAGATGTTGATTGATTATTATGTAGATGATAGTTGACAACTTAGTGACCAAATCGTGCTCACTTACTATTAAGTTTAACACCTATGGAAATAAGTAAAAAAAAGTAATATTAAATATACTCATTTTCATAATTATCTATTTAGGGTTATATAGATAAAGAATGTTATCAATATTGAAAATGATAAATATTCACTTGTACATATTAATAATATATTATACAATATATTTACATTATATAGATGCATTATGATATTAGTCAATCATATCATTATATGTTATTACTAATTAGTTTATTATGTATAGTTATATTATAATTATTAGTATTATAATTATTTTAATTTATTATATATTTAGTAATGTAAATAGTTTGTATTTATTTACTAAGCATTACAAATATATTTATGTAATTAATATAACCATCTGTGATATTAATTAATATTAATATAATACTTGCTAGCGATGATTTTCATAGATTCAAACATTTGCTAGCGATGATGATCATATATAATGAATATCTACTTTCCATTATTAACAAT
>JAOTBA010000203.1:28573348-28585690 GCA_025629845.1 Erythroxylum squamatum
AATTACCGACCGAAAAAATCGCGCACCATATTCCGTCGGTATTTACTATTACCGACGGAATTAAACATTTTACCGACTGTATTTTCGGTCGATGAATAGCTATTTTCTTGTAGTGAAAGTCTCTCCTTAACATAATATTGTTTTACCTTGTAAGTTTAAAAAATTCTAAATTACATAGATCTTGCCTTAAACCTAATAAAGGTCTTTGTCTATTGCCACACTTACAAAATGAGATTAATTCATTTGTGTCTGTTTTTATGTGTTACTTGTAGCTCTCTTCATTTATCTATTTATTAATGAATTGATTGAGAGGAGTATAGGATGATATATACACGAAAATAGGCACAGCTACCCTGTATCTCGTACAAAATATAAATAGCTAATAATACTAATTGAATTTTCAAGAAAGACAGAAAAAAAAGGAGAGAAAACGACACTTATTGGAGACACATAAAACGACGAGTATCAACACATAAAATTATCTGAATGTGTGGGTGAGATTAGACGAAACAGGAATAGAATTGGGTAAGTGGGGCAGAAAATATGTTGCCAGATATCAGTGGTTATCAAATCATCTTTAAACTGTGCATAATGATTACCCCACGCTTCTCACTCTTTTTCATTCATTCTTTCTCTGCGCCTTGCTGACCTGTGTTGTGTATTTGAGGAGTGTAGATTCCTATATGCTTACACTCTGTCCATCACATTTCCTGTAGTTCCTGACCAACAGAGACCTCTCACTTCCATGGCCAAACCAAAACACCAGTTATGCACGAAACACTTTCCAAGTAGACGTTACTAATTCTCAGTAGATTTATGCTTTTTACCCGAATTTAAAGTAATATGATGGCTAAATTAAACTATTAAAGTATATTAAAAATTTATTAACAAACGGGAGAGATTTCATGTAGAAGGGATACATGTAAACTATAACCGAACTGATATCAGAAAACAACTTGGTTGGCTTCAGCCATCCTGGGAGGGGGAGAGAGAGTTACATTATCGAAGACATTCTTTTTATCCTCCTTAAACAAAAAGGCACATCACATCATAAAGAGAATCATGGTCGTGCCGGAACTGAAAAACAAATTTGAGGAGGGAATCTGGGAAGAGATTTGAGGTGGTCTCGGGCGAGGAAAAGGACTGGATATGATAGGTTTGGTGCGTGTGTCAGGTTCAGGACAGTCTCCTCACCATCAGGTGGGTTTCAGGATATGAATACATCAGAGAGAGATAGCTGACATGCGTGAAGTGCACCACTAACCTGACCTGAAGCGGACATATGTACATATAATGGAAGTAATGTATAACATGGGTATGTCGTACTTGTGTCGTTCTGATGAAATTCGTGCCGCGTGGGTTCAGACTGTACCATTCCAATGTACTCTTTCTGCTTCAACAAGCCTGCATTACCAGCTAGGTTTTTCTTTTTTTCTATGCAAACTTGTGCAGTACTGCAGTCTCGCTTGCTATTACGTACATATTTCTTATGCCTTTTTCTGGTTAAAGTCTTTATGTAGGGAGGGCGACGGTCGAGTCACAGAACGGTCCAAACTCAGTTCGATGTTTAGTTGAATTTGGAATATCTTTTTGATGTTAATATTTTTAAATTTACATATTAAAATGAAATGATTTTAGAATTTAAAAAAACAATATTATTTTATGTCGAGTATCATATTAAAGTGAAAAGTAATTTTAAAAACATAGAAAAGTAATTTGTAAACATTCGTTATATCAAATATATTATTTGACTACAAATTATTAACAAATTAAATAATTTATTTAAAATATATAATTTACATATTATTATATACATATATCTAATGATTTATTTGAGAATAAAAATGTGGGAAAAATTAAAAATGTATATCAAAGTGCTTTCTATTTATTTTTCATTGAATTTTATTAAGTATATAATATATCCTCATGCTTTTATGGTAGAGAAAACACGTCATACAACAAAACTATTTTATTTTATTTTTCTTAATAAAAATAAATTTATGGCATATGTTTATTGTAGAATAGTGATGAAAAATTCCATGATTATATTTACTTTTTGCTTAATGGTTTGGCGACTCTAGTGAGTTTGTTCCTCGTATTAAATTTATAAGATTAAATATGTTTTTAAAAGGGAAATGCTACATTTATATTTTAATTTTCTAGATTTGGCATTAATTTATGACCATGTCCAATTACAAAGAGTTAATTGAAAAACCAAGTGATGTTAACAATGAGTTAGGCTCGACTTTATTCTAAAGTTTGACTAGGCTCGAGTATCCAGGTTTGATGAGCTGAATCTCGATTGAGCCCAATTAAATTTAATCTTTTCTATTTTTAAAAAATCAAAGTAAAATTATTTTATGTAAAAATTTCAAGCTTCAGACCAGGTAAGGTCGTATAGCTCGAGCTCGAGCCTAGCTTAGAGCCTAAATTTTTTTAACTGTTGACTTCGAGACTGACCAAATTGAACTGGACTTTTCTTATCACCCCTAAAACAGAGATATATGAGATCAATTCAGCCTTAAATTGAGTTAATAAAACTAAAAATTAATTTAAAGTTGTTACATATATTTAAGAGTTTATTTAATACATATTTAAGAATAAGCAATTTTGAATTTTGCATTATAGAAGGAAAAAAAGAGCAACTTAACACTTTAACTTATCTCATTTTCTAATTAATTAGTTCACAATATGTTGAGATGATTAACTATCAATTGTAAAGTCACAAACAAATGATTGGGGGCAACAAGAAATCAACTCTCCAACTCTTTTTCCTTTAGGTTTATAGACATGATTAGGGTTTTGTATTTGATTATGATTTAGGAGGGCCTACCTTAAGTTGAGGACTTAAAAGTCTGTGTCATTATTACCAATGTTTGCCATTACAACTTACCATACTCTAAGTTTTCTAACAATGTAATTATATTTGATATAATAAGGTTTTGACATTAACACATGTAATCCAAAACCATGACATTTTGTGACTAAAAGTGACTCATGTGATATACATAGTACTAAACTAGTTTCTCTGCCTAGGATACTTCAAGGTTTCAGCAACTAGTCCAAGTGGTTTGCACTCATTTAGAGTACCTAAGTCACCTAGTAGACTATGGTAGGTTTACTTTTTTTTTTTTTTGGTGTCAAGTAAGTCAATATTAATAATTTGTAAATTACATATTTAAAACATTTTAAATAAATTATTTAATGAATCAATAATATAAAGTTAAATGTTTGATTTTGCTTTATATTTTTTATAATTTATAAATTATGTTTTTAAAATAAATTATTTGATGAGTCAATAATATAAAATAAATGTTTGATTCAATTTAAGTAGCATTTGTAACTCGATATGTATTCACTCATGCTCAATCATTATTTTTAAGATTCTGATGACAATAGGCCAACCTATGGACCTAAATTTAAATGTTTTTAATTGAATTTGGACTCAAAATATGAGTTTGAGCAACTCAAACTTAGACTCAATTGAAAAAATATTATTTTATACTTTTTCATTTTAAACAAAATTATTTTTAAAAATTAACGGATGATCTATATCCTCATCTTCATTAAAGACGAAGACATGCTTGTGTTATAGGTAAAATGATATTGTTTGAATAAAATAATGTTGTTTTACTCGAATAAGTTGGAGTTAAATGAATTTTCTCAAACTCAAGCCTATCAATTTGAATTCGATATATTGATTTCAAATCAAATTAAATTAATTTAAAATTATTATATTTATCAATTGTAATTTCAAATTTTAACCATTTAAATTGAAAAGTTACCATAAATTTTAGTTTTATTATTTGAACCACGCAGATACGGAGCCAGACTCAACTCTAAGGGGGGGCCGGAGGCCAACATCTAAATGCAAAAAAATAATACAATTATATAATATTATTAATAAGATAGGGATTTTTTTTAAGATAGGGATTTTTTTAAGGGGGGCCACTTATATTTGTAATTTTAAAAATTTTAATTATATAAGTAATTTAAAAAAAATATTTGAAAGGGGGGGCCATGGCCCTCCTCCCCTATAACATGGCTCCGTCCCTGGAACCACGCTAAGGGTGGATTAAAAATGGAAATACTTATGAATTATTTGATTTTTTAATTGCATGAAATGCCCATTTCATAATTCTTATTCACCTCTTAATATCTGTTGTGTTGAAAAATAAAAAGGCAAGAAGTGCAATGCATTATCATTCACCATTCATATATTCTTTGCTCTTACGAAACCCAAACGGATAGTTGTACTTATGACTTACTAGAAAAGTAGTATTCAAATCATGTTAGAGACGTTTTGTGTTACATTGATGAAGTAGATCACAAAAAGAAGTTGTTTTTACACCAAACCTATAATTACATACCTTAAATTTTGTCTCTTTCGGTCAAAATATGACATAACTAAGTGAAATAAGAAAATATATAGTATATTAAAATATTTACATAAAGTATGACTCGATCAAGATTTCAATTCCATCATAAATTTAGACAATATTGATTTGATTTCAATGAGGTACTGATTAAATCGCAAAATTTTACACTTGAGCTAATATGATTTTATTGTCATTTTTGTAAATACTCAAACAAAATAGAAAGAATGCAAGACGTAAAAGAAAATTTTAAAAAATCTTCGTAAAATTAAAAAATTCTTTCTAATATTCAAATTTTCAGAAAACCCCTTCTTTTAAATTTCACATAAAAAAACAACAAATCATATGTAGGATGAACATCAAAATTAGATCAATCAAATGCTATTTAAATAATAGCTCTTAAACTCAAACTAAAATAATTAAATCAGACATAAGCTGATAATTTATTATAATTATTCATACAACTTGTGTTTCGTTGTTATTTTTTAACCGAAATCTAAAATAAGTAAATTTTTTAGAAAATTGAAAACTAGAAGGGATTTTTTTTAGAATTTTAAAAATTTATTCCATAGAAAAATATAAAAATTAAAATATTGAATAAATTTGGTCCCAAAAGTCCAGTTCACAATGTGGGCTTATTTTGAATAAAATTCAGGCCCATAGGTCTGTGGCCCATTTAACGGGTCAATATTATAAACGCTTCGGACCGTTGGCGGTTATCACATCCCACTCCGTAACTCGCCAGCGTGCAGCGTCCGAAGTCCGAATCATTTTGGTCGTGACAGACGAATTTACCAAAAAGCCCCTCGTTCTCTTCTTCCTCTCTTACGACAAAGCATAGTCCAGACACTGCACTTTGTTTTTTTTTTTAAATTCTTAAATAATTTAGCAGAGAATCTCAATTCTAGAGAGGGAGAGATTCGAAAAGGATTTAACGGGATGGTCGACGATGGCTTCGATGTCCAGCGACGATCTTGATTGATAAACGATTCGCTTCCTGATTTCCAGGTTGTCTCCAAGTTCTCTTTTCGTTTCTTTGGGATCTTTTTTGGGTATCGATTTGAAATTCTTTTTCCTCGATTATTGTTTGTTGTAACGTTGCCGTTCTGATTGATCATTTGCTATCGTTTTTCGTTTCATTTTCTGATGTTGGTGTTATCTAGCTATCAGGCTCGGCTGCCTTTGTTGTTTGAGTTCACTGTCTTTTTGTTAGTTATGTTGTCTTGTTAATTGAGGTAGGAATTGGTTGCTATGGAACTGAAGATTGGAAAGGGAAAATTATGGGTTGCATGATGGAATTTTATGATTGTATAACAAAGGAAAGGAAGAAAGAAATGGAATTTCAAGTGTTGGGTTAGATGATAGCTCATAAGATTAATGGTGGCAGTAATTTATCAAATAGATGAAGGTTTTCACCTATTTTTCGGGTCAATGATTGCACTATTTTAGGTTCATATTGTCTGCTAGTACATTTCTTTGGAAATAATATGGTGGAATAAGTAAATAGGGCTGCTTAATTTGTTGAGTTTGTGAGATTAGGCACATTGCTGATGAAAGATAAGCTATGGCAACGTGAGTGAAGTTAAAACCAAGTTGAAAGATTGTCAATTACCTCTCAAATGTTTAAAAGACTTGATAGGCTATCTTGCAAAGGTTTGTGGTGTTCTTAAAAACTACATGAAGAAATTTGATGCCACTATTGAGATTTGTTGCTCCTATGACTTGTCAATTGTTAACTCTAACCAACTCATCTTAAGCTTTATCTGTGTTAATATTCTAGTGCTTATCCTGCGTAATGGCACCTCGACTTCATGTTTGATTTGATGGTAATGAAGATTTCACATAAATTACCCTGTGGTGTCATTTCGGTGGAAGGGAATAATTGGAGCTTCTTATCTCCATCAATACTTTATCACATGCTTATGCTGTAGATGGTAATAGCAAGTTCTCTGTGTTGAACTTAAGATTGGCATATATTCTCCACCTAAAAGTAAATACAGTGCTTGCCATATGTTGCTTAGAATCTTGAGTCTGGTTATCATTCTGGTTTAATGTCCCGTCTTTCCTTTTGGTTTGACTTGTATAGGATCGATGGATTTTGCGATTGCTGGTGAGGATCTTCCTCTATTACGGTTGCACAGATGGGCTCCCTCTCAATTCCAATTTAACCTGTCAGAATTTGATGAGGCTTTTATTTCTCCTACGAAAGAGTTGCTATTGTTACTCTCATACCAGTGTGAAGCACTGCTGCTACCTTTGGTTTCAGGTTAGTATTTATATTGCCCTTATCTCATTATGTTCTCATCTTGTATAATTAAATGACTTGCTGAGCTTGTGCTTTGATGTGCTTATATATGATTATTTCTGAGCTTATGTGATAATTCAATCTTTTTGTTTTGTCAATATGTACCTTTTCATTATTACTTGGTTGCCTGTGTTTGACATTCATTCTTTTCATTCTTTTTTTTTAATCTCAGAAGCGGAGTCTGTAAATGGTGATGTATTTGGGCGTTGCAGTAATAGTTCCGAAAACCAATCTTCGGGTGCTATATGTGAACAGTTGTTGGTGGAAGCTACTAGCTCAGATTCAAAGGATGGTGCCCCCTGCACTTCTGCATCAGTAGTGGATTTTGATAATGGTTTTTCTTGTGAACATGAAAAACCATGTTACTCTTTTATTAGCAACGTAAACTCACTGGCCTGGGGTGTTTGTGGGGACACCTATGACCAACATAATGACCCTGCATATAGACAGCTTCTCTTCATATCTAATGGCCATGGTGTTACAGTGCATGCCTTCCTTGAACCTGATAAAACAAATTCGTCAACACATTCTACATTAGGGGCTCAGTTTGGACAAGGCAAGTGGGTGGATTGGGGCCCTTCCTCTGAATCAGCTGAACGTATGACGATGCAGGAAGCCTGTGACCAGTTTTCTGATGTGTCTGGTAATGATGTTGAGGCGAATGGGAATAGAGAATTTCTACAAAGTATTCGTAATGGAACGGCAGTCAAAGAATTGCCTAGGGATTTTTCTTCAAAAAGGTGGTTGCATTCTTTCTTCACCAAAGCAGAAACTGTACAATCTGATGGTAGAATTTGGACGAGGTTTCCTGAAAAACAATATTTTCCTTCCTCTGCAAAGGTAGTTTCATTTAGCCTTTTTGACACCAACCTGCCAGTTATGTACTTCCTTTCTTGTGGCAATTCAAATAAGGAGAATTGCAGTAAAAATCTGTTGGATGCAGGGGGTGATTCTATGAAAAATAATCCAGACTGTTTGTGTGGTGATTTTTGTGTTGATTCATACAGATGTTCAAGAGTGTTCTCAAGCAATTCATATTGCCTAATAGGATTTGTTTTAACATTAGTGGACTCTTCTTCTATTAATTCTATAGACAAGGATGGGAGAAGCAAGGTTAAATATCTAATTGTTGTGGCTAGGTTACGCAGATACGGAATCCAATGGGTTTCTTTGGTGAAGCTTGAGGATATTGTAAATCAGGACTCTGTGTCACGTTGGGTAGATTTTTGCTTTTCTGATAACCTCCTTGTTTGCCTAAATGCATCTGGAGTAATTAATTTTTACTGTACAAAATCTGGCAATTTTGTTTCACATGTAAATATTCTAGAGGCTTGTGGAGTAAATCCCCACACAGGTCTGCGGCAACAAGAGATGGTTCCTGTAGCTCCCGATAGCCATATTACGGAAGTAAATGAAATTCATGATCAGGAAACTTCTCTTATTGGCAAATTCTTCCATAAAAGGAACTTTAGGAAGTTGCTTGTTGCTTCACACAATTCGTTGTTAGCTGCAGTTGATGATTGTGGTGTAATATATACCTTGTTTGCTGATGATTATTTGCCAGACAATTACTATCCATGTGAGAAATGGTTTTCGAATACTTGGTATTTGGGGCTCGGAACATTGATTGGTTGGAAAATTGGTGGTTCCGACATTGGCCACCAAAGTGTATTTCCAAATAAACCATCTATTAGACATTTAGGTGCACCCATATGGGATTATGGTAATTGTAATGTGCATCAGGCAGCCAATATTCATGGAAGAGATGACAGGGATGACTTGAGCTTCTCTCGTTTATCTACCGCATCGAGAATAACAACTGATAGATTTCATGAATCTGGGGTAAATTTGCAATTCATGCGAAATGTTTTTATTCCGACTGAGAGATTGACTGAGGATGACTGTGTTTGTCTTTCACCTCTTGGTATCACTTGTTTCATTAGGAAGCACACTGACAATAAAAAAACTAGTCAGATTGTTCATTTTAAGCTGCACAAAGATTCAACAGTTCATGATGACAGATATTTGAATCCCACCCGCGAAGACTTCTGTCTTGGAGGAAAGGAAGATTGGTCTGTTGGTGAAGTAATTGGTTGCACTTTCCAGGGGTGTCTGTATCTAGTTTCTGAAGATGGTCTTTCAGTTGTTCTTCCATCCATATCTACTTCTTCAAATTTTCTTCCCGTTGAGACGATTGGATATCGTCAGCACATTAATTATGAAGGTGTAAAGTGGCAACTAGAAGCAATTCTGGATGTAAAAGAGTTGAAAAAACCATTCTGTCCTTGGAAAGTTGAACTTTTGGATCGAGTTCTTATATATGAAGGGGCAGAAGTAGCAGACTGGTTGTCGTTGCAGAATGGTAAGAGGAATCGTCTGTCAGTTGTTGCGTAGCTTGTAATATTTCCATTGTGTCTGTGTCTAGTCGTTTCTTTTCCATTATGATGTATTAGTTGTTGCTTCTGTATCTGCATTACCTTTCCAAAGTTCTAGCTACATGCATATTTTCTATCGTACTTCTTGTATTTTTTTTAAGATAAAATTTTTTAAAACTGTTTCTTTTTCATGTTTGTTAATCAGGGAAAAGGTTATTTTTGAATAAGGATATAGGGAAAGGAGATTGATTTGGGGTGGTAACTAGTGATGTGGACTTTCAGATTTTGCCAATTATGATATCACATGCTTTATGCAATAATTTACTGATTTCTTGAGTTGATAACATATTCAATGTTTTCGAATGTAAGCCTAGTGTTTGCTAGGTTGTTGTGTCAAGATGTGACAATTTTGAGGAATCTGATGACTCTCATCATAAGATGACTTTGCTGAGGTGCTCAGCCACATTTTTTCCCTTACGGAATACCTTGTTATTGCTTGAGCTAGGGATGCAAGATGCAAGCTCAGAATCTGCTGTCATTTCTATGGTTAGACGTAGATGGTATCAATCCCAATCCTCTCAGAGGGAGACATTAACATTGTAGAGACAATGAAAATTACATATGTAACATTTGTCTATTTTGTTGTTTACAAGTTTTACATCATTAGATGAATTGAACATTGAGGGTCACCTTATATATTACTAGTATTGGGGATGATCTAGATGACTCCACAAATTGGGATATTACTTTACCTTTGATTAAGCATAGTACACTAAAATTTTGGAAGTCCCAACTTATATTCAAAGAGCCACAAATCACTATTGTCTTAGTGCTTCTATATAATTTCTCCAATTGTGTGCTGGATTGATTCATTTTTTCTTGTTGTTTAGCTGTTGTTGGAAAATGTGGACTTTTTTTATATAAATATATTGCTGCACTTTGTTCTGACTACATGTAAATTGTTATCATGTCAGGATGGGACTTGAAAATTTCTAGGTTGCGTCGGCTACAATTGGCATTGGATTACCTAAAATTTGATGAAATTGAGCAGTAAGGATCTTGTGGTCTTTGTAATTTTCCATTATTTCTCTATTTTGACACAATTTATCATCCATATTTTTGGTACACAATTGTCATTGAGAGGTTGATCCTACAGTATGTGTCCGAGTTTTGATAAATGCATGTGCAAAGATGTGGTTGTTGCATATGAGTTGTACATGAACGTGCATATATATGTAGATATATGTACTCATGTCTTTTTTGGATATTGTCGGTTTGTAATTATACTAGATGGTGGTTGTTATGAAAGTTGCAAAATTATAAGCATAACTGTTGAGTCGTGTTGGAAACTTGGGCATAATCAACAATCAAATGCTCATCAATTTCTAAAAAAATAAATGAAGTATTTCCCTATAGTATGCATATGCTGAGGGAGAATGTCCAAAGCTCAGTGGAGCATGGAGTTTTTCCTACTTTGTTGGGAACATGATTCTCTTAGTTGAGCCAAGTTTTGGTGGGTTCTTATGGAAATGCGGTTATTCTTGATTAAAAAGTGTGTCCTTATACCCAAAAATGGAAAAGATATCCATTAAATACCCCAGGTAAGTACATATATGATAAATTATCTCTATTCCAGAACTATGCGTACATTGATGTTAGTTGCAAATTGATGATTTAATTTTTACTGTATTTGCTGATATTTTATGTTTTCTCAATCAGTTGCTTTTGTTTACCTATAATTATTTGACTGCAGCCATTAAATGGACTTTCCTTTGAAACTGCAATGATAATTGCTAAATTTTACTCCCTCCATCTCTCACTTTATGGAACTAAGTAATTCTTTCCTTATTTTCTTTGTCTTCTTTTCTTCTCCCATTTTATTTTCTGTGTATTAACTTAAAAAAATGCCAATATCGTCTACTAATTAACATTGGAAGTATCAGTGTAACCTTTTATCTGTGTCAAAATCTTTGATTTATCAGTCCATTTTGGTAATATTATCAAACAATCTGGAATATAGAAATCCTATAATTTGAAGATTTTTTTTTTTCAGTTGTGGAGATTCCATAAATTGTTTGTTTTTTACAGTTCAATCTATATGAGCTAAGAAAGCTGACAAATTAATAAAATAAAAGCAAGTGAAGTTCATTAATTTGTCAAAATCTTAACAGACTTTATGACGGATTCAGAAGTATATTTTCTCAAGCTAGTGATTCCATGATCTTGTGCTTGTTACCAATTACATCATGTAACTTTCCAGTCTCTTTTTAAATTGATTCAGAGCCATTCATGAAGAAGATGGTTTTGCTTGGTATGAATAATAGTAAACATGATCACCTTGCAGAGCTTCTTTTTTTGGGTTTTCAATATCCATGTGCAGCATCTATTCGATTCTGCTTTTATGTTGCTTTAAGACATTGACTTATTTATTGCCTATAGTTGGTTAAGTTGCTGACCAGAGGAAACTTTTTTCTGTGGTGGCTTTAACAGTTCTCTTGAAATGCTTGTGGATGTGAATTTGGCCGAAGAAGGCATTTTGAGATTGCTTTTTGCTGCAGTATATCTGATGGTCCATAGAAATGGCACTGATAATGAGGTTTCTGCTGCATCAAGGTAAAACTTGTTTTAAATTGATTCGTTTCATGTTTATATACTTTTGATCTCATTATCTCTTATTACTCTATCTCTCCTCCCCTATCCTGCTATCCTCCCTCTCAAGCAACTCTCAATATGTAATTTTTTTAAAAATCCCAAATCAGGTTTTTATTTTGTACTCATCACGAAATAGAGAGGATTCTTTTCTCTAGTTTTATATCATTTGTTGATCTCAAATATAAGTTTGCTTTTATCATGTGAAGAAATTACATATATGCGAATCATAGAAGAATTGTTAATGATATATATGTCATCTTTCTTATCATGAAGATGATGTTTGATACTTGTGAGTGTTGTTTGCTCAACTCTTTCAGCCAAAAGGTTGAGTATTTTTCACGTATTTTCCAACTGTCAGTTATAGGGTTAACAGTTCTTCTGAGGGATATTGTGTTTTTTTTCACATTTGAAGTTTGCTTTGTATGCTGATAGCAAGTTCTTCTTTGTAGCTGCTTGAACTTGTAGTTGCATCCTGATAATTAGAACTTTTTAAGTTGGGAAAGTTTCTTTAGTGCCTGTTTGGTTCAGCTTTTGGAGACTCCAAAAGTACTTTGTTTCACCGCAAAAGCTATTTTCAGGAAAAAATGGGTGTTTGGCTGCAAACTTCAAAAGCACTTTTCAAGTAGAAATAGCT
>JAOTBA010000203.1:28585790-28599166 GCA_025629845.1 Erythroxylum squamatum
ATTTTACTAACAATTTGCAATTCATATAAACTAATCATAGGGAATCAAATTAAGCACAAAAATCAGCAATTAGGAGTTAAAAAGTACTTTAACAATTGTAAAAATGCAACCAATTAATAATGTAAACTTGGGCTCAATCAGGTTTAGATCTAGGTATTATTCCAGATCCGATACCTTTGGATATGTGGGGGATAGAGGAGAGCAGCCTATGGTGGCATGGTGCATTGGTGGTCCTCGTGAAGGAGGGCTAAACTTGATGGAGCTCTAGATGAGGCTCGGTGGTGACAGGGTTCGCGTGGTGGAGGAAAAATCGAAGACGACCGTCGGAGAGGGTTTGCATGGTGCACCATCGGAGACGTAGGACATAAGAGCACCGCCAGAGATGAAGAGGAGAACGAGAGAGAGGACGAGAGCCTGAGATAGAGAGAGGATGAGGTGAGTCTACAAGAGAGAGAAAAAAAAAGAAAAAGTAGAGGCAGGCGTCCGGGGGGGTGTTTAATAATAATTTGGTTTTTGCAAAAAGATCCTCAATTTTTATAAAAAAATTACGATTGGCCGGTATATGGCAGGCATTTTGAGTACTGGCAAGTATATGGCGAAAACACCCGATACCACTCCGTATATGGCCGACATTTTGAGTATTGACGGGTATATGACGAAAACACCCGATACCAACCAGTACCAAACATGATGATACCATTCTATTTTTTGGTTGGTATAGTATTGTCTAATAGGTACGGAACAATATTCGATAACTTGCATTTAGGCCTATTTATATTTGTTTTGTTATTTTAAAAAGTAAAATTATTAAAAAGTGTAGGGAAATTGTTTTAAATTATTTTTTATGATTTGAAGCCAATGAGGTCTATTTTACTCAATTATGAAGTAAGGTAGGTTAAAGATGCAAAGTAATAATTTGAATAACAATACGAGCTTATTTAATTTTTAAAAAATGTTAAAGTGCTATTCAAATATTTATCCTTTAAGTATAAAATATAACTATAGGCCATCCTCTTATATCAAAAGGGAAAAAAAGAGAGTACAATCCTTCAGCTTAAGTGCTCATAATAAAAAATAAATATACCAAATTAAATGAAAATATAAATAGGTAATCAATATTTTAGTAGTCTCATAACAATTATAGAAAATATTAATTTAAATTATTTTTATATATTATAAATTATTTACTAATGTAAAAATATAATTTATACTTTATTACCATGACAACCATAAAATTCACTAAAATGACAAACAAATAGTTCAATAACTTAAGTCAAAAAAAAAAAAAAATAGTTCAATAACTTACCTCCCAAATTTTTGTTCCAAAAGAAGTTAACTACCAACACGGGGTTTGTCACCAAAACCGCCAAACTTTGATTAGCATTTCAAAACGGTAAATAGTAATAAACTAATAATATGGATATAATAAGAGTATGTATTGTCCGCGATTGTATGTATATACTATACCCACGCTCTGCCTCTCTCTCTCACTCTGACTCACTTAGTAGACCATGTGGTCCATGTCCAGGAAATTGATCCGAAAGCACTCAACCTTTGGGCGTTAACTTCCCTCTCTCTATCCTCTCCTACTATAAAGTTCCCCAAGCATCTTTTTTTCTCTTTAATAAAAGACTATGAAATGAACACAAAAAAGAGCAAAGGAAATGGGGTGGACTAGCATCATCACTTTTCCGGGTTCGGATCCTCCCATTTGTTCGACCCGTTCTTCTTCAGTTTATTTCTTTCAGATCTTTTGAACTAAACGTCGTTTTTCCTCGCCGGACTGTCGTTTTGGTGCCTAACGTTGTTCTCACTATCTTACGCAAGCACGCTTTACTAGGTAATGGAGCGATTTCGTGAGCCTCAGCTAGGAAAGTGGACGAAAATTATGTTGCTTTATTTCCTTTCTTCGTGTTTTCTGTTTCTGCTTTTTCGTCTACTTATCTTTTAATGACTCTACATATTCAAGTCAGCAGTTTTTTCTTCTGTCTCAATGTTCTTGCTTAGTGAACAAATGGTGTGTTGATTTTCACCAGAATGCTTTCTTTTGGTGGGTTTTCAGGTGCATTTTATTTATCTGAGCAGATTAGTGTGTCTAGGTATATTTGCCTGATGAAATGCTGTGTCGTCTAATGACTAACGTTTAGATTGATGAATTTTTACTGTTCATAGAGTAAGGGTTGCAAGTGGATTTTGGAAAGTTCCTGTTTAACATAAAGAAGACATTGGGATGTTACGTTGTTTATGTTTTGACCTAGATAAGAACTAAAATGTTTTTTTTCTTAATTTTGTCTACAAGTATTATTCTTGTCAAGTTGGAAAAGAATGTTCTGATCCATGCGTTGATTTCCTTGGTCTCTGATTTTGTTCTAAACCATTCTGATTTAGTTCTTAATAGCTGGGAATATTTACATTAATTGGCTTGTTTATTTTCTATTTTAATCGCTCCACTCATCTATTGCTGTAGAAGGTTTTAGTTATACGTGCTTGCTGATAGTGTGTGATGGACTCTGATTACCTTGTACCTGTTGATGGCCTTGACATGATCCATCAAAATGGAGTTAATCAGCAAAGTCTCACTGCTGAAGATGGTGATGCTGTTTCTGTTAATGAGAATGATAATTTTGGAAAAATTTTGACCTATGGTGAATCTAATGGCAATTTAGAAAACGCACTTCATTTGGATGACAGTGCTGCTAATAATTCATCCTCATTTGTCATTGGAGGATCAAAATTGCTTGTTGGAAGCAATGGATTGCCTGTTTCTAAGGTAGGAGATGTTCCATTCTGTTTATGTGTTGCAATGGCAAGAAAGCATGCCTGACACAAAGTCTCGTGTCGCTGACATAGGATGGACTAGTCAAAGATGTGCTTAATTCAGAACCAGGCAGACCACAAGGAAAGAGCAATGATGAGAAGCCCTTGAATGCTAAGAATGCCTCAGTCACACAGATCAGAAAGGGAAAGGATATAAAAGATGCAGGAGCACCTCCTGCTGTAGCTAATGGTCCTACTCCATTGAATTCTAGGCCAAAGCAGACCTTGAAAATCAAATTATTCAATGAGAAACATGTTCCTGCATCTAAGGTATTAGCTGACATCAGTAATGTGTATTTCGTGCGATATCACCATGAATCATGATGCTTACATGCTTTTGTTGTTGTAAACAGCATTCTGAGAAGCTTGATGAAGGGTCTTCTGACAGCCTCATGTATGTATTGACTGCATTTACTTCTTGTTTTGTCATGGGCCATAAGTCTATCTTTGCAATCCAAGTTTTTATTTGAAAAAGGTTACAAACATGAATTTGTTAGTGGCTAATTTAGCCAGGCATTCTCAAATATTTTAATTAAACATTATCTTAGGAAAAATCATGTTATTGATGCTGGTGTTATTTTGGTTGTTTGTGAACCGTGATTTCCTGCATTCAGGGAGAAGGCAAAATTGAAGCCTTTAAAGAAAGGTACTGCTCATAGCATTGAAGAAGATACACAATCTTTGTATCCTTTTTATATGATTATTTTCTTGTGTAGTCTTGTGAAGTTGTTGCTTACTTCTTTGGCTTGGTATGTTTAGTTTTCTTGAGTTTATCCTTGATCTCTTCGTAGAAGTCCTACCACAGAAAATGTTAAACCTCGAAAGATGGGTACACTTCCTAATTATGGTTTTAGCTTCAAATGTGATGAAAGAGCAGAGAAAAGGAAAGAGGTTAGCTTTTTTTTTTAATAGGAAATATCTCAATGTGGGATCTTCGGTTACTTTTTTCTTATGTCAACATAATATATTTTTTGTTCTGTACCTGAGCAGTTCTATACTAAACTTGAGGAAAAGATTCAAGCGAAGGAAGTGGAAAAGTGTACCTTGCAAGCCAAGTCCAAAGTATGCTGTCCTTTATGATTTTTAGACATTTTTGTACATATCTTTTTCCTTGTTAAGGAAAATTTTCAAATTTCTTACAGGAAACTCTAGAAGCTGAAATTAAGTTACTCAGAAAGAGTTTAGCATTTAAAGCAACACCACTGCCTAATTTCTATCAGGAGCCTCCACGGCCTAAGACGGAGCTGAAGAAGGTTTGTGTTCCTGATAAGCAAATGGATGGAAATATAGTAATATTATTGATAAAAGCTATAGCCTCGTAGGTAATCCCTCAAGACTATGCTCCAGCCAACAAATGGCCCCTCAAGCTTCTCAGCCGAGATAGTACAATAGCCCAAAAGATCCCCTACTCTACTACCCCCTCCCATACATAGGATCACACCTCTCTCTCTCCTCTAACGAATTCCCCTCTAACCGTTAGCTGACTCACCCCCCTTGACTTTCCTAGAATAAGTCAACATGGGTTTGAGGCCCATGTTCAGTTCCTTGCCCTTCCTTCTCCTAGAATAAGTGACTATGGGTTTAGGACCCATAGTGCTGTTTGGATCCGTAGCACTATCAGCAAAGACCAGAGTTTTGATGTGCATTATTTAATTAGGGTTCCACATATACTTATCATAGTACGGCAATACAATATTCCATAATAGAAAATACAATATCCCTAAACAATATCTAAATACTTTATTATTGGATACATAAAACATTCCTATATAAGATTCATAATATTCCCACACTAAATCCTAAATCTTCATGATCTTCAACGCTCCTGCAAATGGTAAGTAACACTACCTCTTTCCAGTTTGCATAAGAAGTTCGAATCCTGAGAATGGAGAATTTTGTGAATAAAATTATATATTATTTTGTTCTGGATATTTTTTTTATTTGCTCAAGTATTTTTCTTCCTTCTTACCAACATTTTTTTTTTTGGAAAACCCTAAAGTCATAGAGAGGAAAAGATAGAGATAATGGTGTTCTCGGGGGCTGTTGGAAGAAAAGATGGAATATAAACAATAGCACTTTAAGTTGTCAAAAGAAAAGACAGAAGAATGTACTGATGCTTTGAATAAGCTGTCAGAAGGAAAGGCAGAAGAAGGGTAACACCATTCTCAATGGGTTGTCAAAATAGAAGAAAGCAAAACGTAACGACACTCTGAATGGGCTACCAAAAGGGAGGACAAAAGAATGATAAAATGTGGTCAAAGATATGTATATCTCATAATATTATGATCTGATCATAATCAGATTATTTAAATTAAAAAGCAGTATCTTGTAGATATGTAGGATCCTAAGATTATATTTCCATATCTGTAGGATTATATTTCCATATCTGTACAGATTTCTATCCTATACTGTAACCCTATGCATGTATATATATACTGCAGTCTATAATGAAAGAAATATAGAGCAAATAAGCTCTGATTCACAGGATTAAATTCTTATTTTTTTTATTTATCTCCTAATAGGTTGAGTTAGAATCCCTTCTCATCCACAACCAGCCAAAAAAAGTAGGGATCTTCCCCTCTTGAGGGTAGGAAAATCGAGGTTCCTTTTAGTTGAGGCACGTTCTATGTCAAATTCTATAATAATTAGTTGAAACTCACGTTAGAAGCAAAGCTATGGCCCTTTACATATGATGTTATTATATAATTTTCATTAATGTTCTTCAAGCATACAAGAACATTATTTTATAAATAGATTATAGCCAAAGGTTGATGATGTTATATGATTTTCTTTTTGAAGTTAATTATATGCAAAGCTGGTATGTGTTATGGATATTCTTTTTGCTCTTTTAACTTGTTTTAGTTATCAAGCATTATTGATTTTTTTTCTCGACATCTTGCTGTACAGATAGTTTTAGATCAACCTTTCCTTCTAGGTGTGCATGTATTATGGGAATCTCAGTTAGAGTATTATGCATGCCACAATGACTGGGAAGAGCTTTCAAAAGTTGTGGACCATATTCCAGCATCTGTCTTGTCTAACAGAAGCCTTCAGATTGCTCTGGTTGGCTTGTCAGGTGCTCCAGGTGTTGGACTTGATAGTGATTTTAGTGAACGGAGCAATCTTATTTGCTCAATTGATGATTTTGATGTTGTCTGCGTGGATGTTCCTGGTATTAAAATCTTGAAGAGTCCTGCCAATTTGACATGTACTGTGTGGCTAAGAGTGCTCTTGGAGCAGGAGCTTGCAAAGAAATTTGTTTTCTTGAAGGAATATTGGGAAGGCACTGCAGACATAGTAACTGTTTTAGCTAGGTCAGGCTTCATAACCTCCAAATCCGATAAGATGCAAATTGAGCATTCTTCTGTTGAGACTTCTTTAGATCTGGATGATTTTGATGGTGAAAGATCACATGTCGATGCTGTGCAAGCTTTACATAAACTGTTTGTGTATCACTGTGTGCAATATGGCTTACCAAACCTTTTGGACCTTTATCTGGATCACCATAAGCTGGGAATGGATAACAATTCACTTCATTCATTGCTGGAAGCTGCAGTAAGTTCTGTTACATTCAGTGTGTTATTCATTCCCTGTTTTTGTGTTTTCCTTTCCTGTTTACAACCAATGTCTGCATTTGCACTATCTTTTCCTATCATTTGCAGCCGTATTCTCTTAACCTATATGATGTGTAAACTAAGTCGTCTATCAGATCAAACTAGATATTTACTGGAGTATTTGATTGAATTCAGTGCATATGCATGTTTGTGTTCACATGTATTCAACTTATTCTGTATTTTGATGACATTGTGGGCACTGGTTCTTTATTAATTATCATTCTTACATTTGTAAAATTGACACTGCACTAATTGAATAGAGGGCAATCATGATGTCAGAGGAACTCCCTCAATCTTTTTGTTGTATCACAGTTTAAAATTATCGTATTGATTTTTCATTTGAGCTTTTGCGTATTAATTCAACTGGTATGCCTTCCCATGTACTGGATAAATAAATCTTGTGTGAAAATATGCTAATACATTTTTTATCTTTGTTGATCATTGTATTCTTTCTTCAAAATTTCATTACTGCATTGCAAAATATATCATATATTGTTACTTGTAGAAATTCTATGAAGATTGCCTTTTTCACTAACTAGTGGTATTTTATTCAGGGAGATTGCCAATGGGCAAAGTGGTTGCTTTTATCTAGGGTTAAGGGGTATGAATATGATGCATCATTTAGTAATGCCCGTTCAATCATGTCATGCAACATAATTCCGGAGAGCAACCTCAGTGCTCTGCAAGTCAGTGATATAATTTGTACTGTTGATGATATAGCTGAAGGAGGTGGTGAATTGGCAGCTTTAGCTACTCTTATGTATGCCCCTTGTCCAATTCAGAACTGTCTAAGTAGTGGAGGTATAAATAGGCGTGGTAGCATTTCGGCCCAGTGTACTTTGGAAAATCTTAGACCTACATTACAGCGCTTTCCCACTTTGTGGCGCACTCTTGTGGCAGCAAGATTTGGGCAAGATACAGCTTCCAATTATTTGAGACCTAAAGCAGATAATGGTTGGTTTGGAGCTCATATTCATTTGGCATACTTAACCATCAACACTAATAATAGTTCACTTCATTCTTACTTTTTTACATATGTTTGAAAATCAGCTCTGGTGGACTATCTGAATTGGCGTGACAACATCTTCTACTCTGCTGCACGCGATACTTCACTTTTGCAGATGCTGCCATGTTGGTTTCCTAAGACTGTGAGGAGGTTGATTCATCTTTACATGCAGGTTTGTTTACTTCTGCTGCTTTTCACGTTGAATTGCTCTCTGATCCTAACTTTTCTTTAATTTAAATTTTTTTTTAGACAAGAGGCGTATAAAACTTTTGCTTCAACAAATTATCTTTTAATGTTCCTGAATTCTCAGATTATCAAAACTTTAGATATTATGTCGACCTGATCCCTTCAGAACAGGAAAGTTCTGTTTTCATTGTAATGCTCTGACGTGTGGTGGTTTCTCCGTACTGCAGGGTCCTCTTGGCTGGCAATCACTCTCAGGTCTGCCTACAGGAGACTCTTTGTTACATAGGGAGATAGATTTTTGCATTCATGCTGATGAACAAACTGAGATAGGTGCAGTCTCCTGGGAAGCAACAATCCAGAAACATGTTCAAGATGAACTCTATGATTCTTCACTTGAGGTTTTGATTCTTTTTCTTCCAAGAGCTTAGTGTCTGTTCCATGCTAAGTTATGAGTTCCATTAATTTGTTATTAACTAATTGATGCAATGAGAGGGCGTTTTGGTGAGTTTGTGGAGATTATTTTAAATCATTCCACTGTGCTGCTGGGATTATATTTATTAATTCGAATTAGAATTGCACAGCAGTGGGGTTGAAGATATTGTTAACTGTTTTAATTCTGCCTGATGCGTAAGAGAGGTTAGATCAGGGACCATTGTATGGTCAAAGTAACCAGCATGCTTGTCAATAAGAAGTAAAAGATATGCCGTGTCGACATTATGATTTCTTTGAGACAGATATTATAGAACTACAATTTTTTATACTGCAAATTATGCTAATGCGATGTTAATCAGCTGGTGACTCTGGTTTTTGGAATTCCTTTTGGAACACCACAAGCAGGGGTGCACGTAAAAGATATTTTTAAGTTGTTTGGTTAAAGCACCTTTTACATGCTTTTTTCAAACTATGGCTGGAGGGAGAATTGCTTTAACTGAAATTATAATAAATTTCCAATATTGATATTTTCTGTGACCTCATTCCATGGCTTGGTATTTATAGCTAGGAATTTCTTTTCTCCTTTTTACCCATTATACATCTACTACTTATTTAATGGTAGTTTTATCAGACAAGCCAGCCTCATTTCTCGTTAAGTCATCGCGGTTTTATGTACGCTTAGCAGACATTTATTGTTTGTAACTACAACACTTCGGCCAAAAGAACTTTAATTATAGCAGTTCTATTCACAACAACTTCTCAACAACAATCTCAAACATAATTTAAATTCTGGTTAGGAGTCAAATGTAATTGGTATTATTATTTTGGCTGCTGTGATAAATGGAAGTATCTTCAAATTCAGGTTTTAATGGAAGGGCCTAGTTTATGTTTGTGTATTGTTGGCTATGTAGAGCTTTTACTTTATGTTTATGTGTTCTTGGCTATGTAAACCTGTTCAATGCTTAGATAACTGTTTCTCTTCTTTTTACTTCCTATTTTCCAATTTCTATTTTTGTTGGTTGTATTTTTCATTCTCTTTTTCCTTTTTGCTCAAAACCATTGTGTTTATGCTGTTTGCATAGGACACAATTAAATTCCAATATTATCAAACATAACTATATTCCAATTCCTTGCTACATTCAGATCCCAAGGAATTCAAATGTAATTATTTTTGTCAGTATTCTCTTTCTTAGGATAGAAATAAGGAGTCACTTTCTGCATTACTATCAAATTAGTAAAAAATTTGTCAAAATTTTGTGCATGAAAATTGCAATTATATATATTTTTTTAGAATTGACATTGGAAATGCATTCCTATCCGAGATCCAGCACCTTAGGATAACTTGCATCGTCATTCCGTATGTCACGGCGTACAATGTTTAATCTGAGGCTTTTGTTATGTTCACTTCAGGAAAGTGGAGTTGGGATTGAGCACCATTTGCATCGTGGACGTGCATTGGCAGCTTTTAACCACATTCTTGGTGTTAGAGTTCAAAAGTTGAAATTGGAAGGAAAGTCTGGTGCTTCACACGGACAATCAAATGTTCAATCTGATGTGCAAACACTTCTTGCACCTTTAACGCAGAATGAAGAGGCTCTTCTTTCGTCTGTAAGAGATAACTTGATTATAGGCAGCTTCATGATTTATAATCTAAATATTTCATTAGGACATCTATCCACGAAATCACGATGAGTGGTGATTACTGTCTGAATGTGGCATTCAAGATCTAGAAATGTTAACTTTTGGTAGTCTCTTCTCCAGGACTCAAACGACCTAGTAAATGCAGAATATCTTATGAATACTTCACATACTTGTGTTCTAGGAACTGGTAGGCAAATAAGGTTGACCAAAGAAGCATGGCCCTTATGGGATTAAGCAGTATGTTCTGTTGCGGCCTTTTCTGTTTCTGTTTATGTTCTCTGTAAGAGGAACCAGAAGTCTTCTGGGCAGAATGATCCTTTTGTTTGTATATGCCATAGTCTGGCCTGGACATACCACTATTTTCACATAGATATAGGAGGTATCCAATTCTTTTGAAATAGTCACCTTTGTAGTGACAACTTGGATTTTGAAACTTCCGCAGTTTGTTTTTTCCTCTGTCTTCATTTGAAAAATCGTGTGAATGAATTATTTACATTATCTATCTGTCCCTTAGTTATTAGAATTATTTACATTATCTATCTGTCCCTTAGTTATTAGATGCTATTGTAGATTAGAGAAACTAAAAGGGAGAGTTGTAAATGTGGGGTAGCCGTGTCAGATTTCTAGTCTCAAGTGTCACCGACTTTTGACATTTATTCTTAAGTTCGACTAGGCTACTCATTTATCAGAATAAGAATGCTAATGATTTTTGAATTATTGGGCTTCATATTATTCATAACTTTTAATCGTGAGCTTTGACCTTGTGTTGGCAACTATCAACTATGGATTTGGATCTATAGATAACTTCTAAGGTACTGCAGGCAGGGGACATGGATTCATTTATCTGCCTTTTTCATAACCATCTAACTTTTAATGTACTTTATAATAGATTTAAGACTCAAATCTTCTCTCTCTCCAAAATTTCTTTTTTTGGTCACCCCTGTTCTAAAATTTCTCAATTCAGATTCTATTCCATATAGACCAAATATAGTAAGATGTTAAAGATTGTGGCCTTTAGTAACATTAGATTTGGCAGTAAATAATATCCAATGGTGCTTTGTATTTCATATTAGGGGTTAACTGTACTAGAATGAACAATCTAGTAAACTAAAATAGTAATTCAACTTTTCAGGTCATTCCTCTTGCTGTTACTCATTTTGAAGATTCTGTATTGGTGGCTTCATGTGCTTTTCTCCTGGAGCTTTGTGGTTTATCTGCCAGCATGCTTCGTGTGGATGTAGCTGCCTTAAGAAGAATATCTTCTTTCTATAAGTTGAAAGAGAAAAATGATAAGTTCAGCCAATTTTCACCTAAGGGTTCTTCATTCCATCTGATGTCCCATGAAGGTGACATGGTGGAATCTTTAGCTCAATCATTAGCAGATGAATATCTGCATGCAGATCGTCCAAATGATGCTAAGCTGAAGAGATCTGTGAATTCACTTACTAGCAAACAATCTTCACGTGCTTTAATGCTAATCCTACAGAATTTGGAAAAGGCTAGCCTTCCAGTGATGACGGAGGGAAACACTTGCGGATCCTGGCTGTTAACTGGTTGTGGTGATGGAACTGAATTAAGAGCCCAGCAAAAGGTTGCAAGCCAATATTGGAGTTTAGTCACAATTTATTGTCAAATGCATCAGCTTCCCCCAAGCACTAAGTATCTTGCTTTGCTAGCAAGAGATAATGATTGGGTAAGCTTCTTTATCTATCCAGAAAGTTGTCATGTATAGAGAAGGGTTTCTGAGTTTCTGCTCTCTCTTGAATCAATGACTACATGCTCCTTGTTGTGCATTGCACTTACATATAATCTGTGAAAAAGAAGATCAAGTTGATGCTTTTGAACTTGAGATTCGAGCATTTGACTAGATGAAGACATGCATCCGAACTAATATTCTGATCAGTTGAGTTGATTTTGAGCAAATTCAAGAACTCCAGTTTTATTTTTTCATTTACTTTTGAAGGTTGGATTTCTATCTGAGGCTCAGATTGGAGGATATCCTTTTGATTCTCTGGTGCAAATAGTAAGTGTGACGCAACCTATAATTATTTTTAGATAATCCAGAAAATTTGTTGAGTTTCACCAATGGGTATCACTTTGATGTTATATTCAGGCAAGCAGGGAGTTCAGTGATCCTCGCCTTAGAGTTCACATACTGACTGTCTTGAAAAGCATGCACTCAAAAAAGAAAGCTGGTTCAACAACAAACTCAGACATGGCAGCAAAAAGGAGTGAAACTTCCTGTGTGGATGCTAATATCATGATTCCAGCAGAGCTTTTCAAGATTTTAGCGGATTGTGAGAAGCTAAAAAATCCTGGGGAGGCCCTCCTGAAGAAAGCGAAGGAGATGTCATGGGCAATTTTGGCAGTGATTGCATCATGCTTTCCAGATGTCTCCCCATTGTCCTGTCTATCTGTTTGGTTGGAAATTACAGCAGCAAGGTGACCCAAACTCCTAAACAAAGTATTTGGTTATAAGTTGTGCTTGTCATGTTTCTAGATGCTTCCAACTTATACTCTGGCTGCTTTATTTCCATTTGTCTGGCATTGTGATATGCAAGTTAGTGAGCAGCCTATATATTTTTTTTTAATCAATTCTGATGTGATTTATTGAACTTCCATATTCTCCATATCAATAATCAATCATAAGTAACTACTATATTTCCAGGGAAACTTCGTCCATCAAGGTGAATGACATTGCATCCCAGATTGCAGATAATGTCAGAGCAGCTGTCGAAGCCACCAATTCGCATACAGCTGATAACAGGGGATTGACATTCCATTACAATCGTCAAAATTCAAAACGTAGGCGGCTTATGGAGCCCGTTTCTGGGGATTCATTGGTTTCTACTGCTGACGTTTCAAGCTCCTTTTCTGGTGCAAAAGTTCCTACAGTTCATGGTGTAGTTGGTGAAAGAGAAGGAATGCTAGACACTAGTGCACATGGTTTAAATATTGCTAGTGATCCTGGTGAAGGACCTGCTTCTCTTTCAAATATGGTGGCAGTACTTTGTGAGCAAAAGTTGTTTCTACCTCTGTTAAGGGCCTTTGAAATGTTTCTTCCCTCTTGTTCATTGTTACCTTTCATCCGTGCACTTCAGGTCTGTGATAGTTCAAACCACCCACTTCATAAATTCATTTCTCGTTTTGTTTGGATGAGGAGCTTCAAGCTCTACATTTTCAAGTTTTGTAACTTTGAATTGACTAGAAGCAGTCTATTGTGTCCCATAACTTCATGGTTAGCACGTATCCTTTTGTCCATTTTGATGTGCCTGCAAGTGTTTAATTTAATGCATGGTAGATTTACGTAAAGCAAATTCACTGAAGACTCTTACATGCAAGTTAGGAAAATTCCCTCGGGCTATGTAGTCTGATAATTGTTCTTCCACCAACTGCTTAAAAGAGTCTATTATTTGCTTTTCTTGAAGGGAATATTAGAATTTGTTAGTGAATATATAAAACTAATTAAGTTGGCTTCACACAAAAGCTTAAGCTATTGTGGTGAAGCGGTCACTTAACATGGTATCAGAGCCTTTGTGACCAAGTGGTCTTGAGTTCAAATCCTACCACCCACCTATTATTCAGCACAAGGTAGAGTGAGCATGTGCAAGTTTCAAGCTCAAAGGGCTTTCACTTGAGGGGGTGTGTTAGTGAATATATAAAACCAATTAAGTTGGCCT
>JAOTBA010000203.1:28609140-28648605 GCA_025629845.1 Erythroxylum squamatum
ATCAATAATCCGTTCCGTAACCAAGGATCATGCCAAAGAGAAACTGAGCGGCCGTCACCGATTTTATAACGAAAACCTTCTATTATCTCAGCCCTAGCCTTCAGAAGGTCACGCCAAAGTGGCGAGCAATTAGGTCTGTTGGTCCAGTTCAACACCGTCAAGTTAGTTATAAAATATAATATTTTAATAAAATAAAAAATTATAAGAAAATGATGATTAGTAGTGTTTAGGTAAGAACGACGCCGTGTGGGCCGTTTGTCGGTTTAAAACGGCGTGACGTTGGTACCTGAAAAGACGGCGTCGTTTCTTATAACTTGAACGGATGAGAAAATTCTCTGAAACCAGCCCAGCCTCTTCCCCTTGCCTACTCGCCCTAATTTGTCTGTGAAATCTGAAGAGACCCAACCTCCTCCCGACGGCCACTCGCCCTAATTTGTCTATGAAATCTGAAGAAACCCAACCTCCTCCCGCCCGCCACTAGCCACTCGTCAGTCGCAGCCTGCAGCCTGCCTTCTGCTGCCCGTGGCCATCTGTTTCATAACTGAAAGTTTTCCTAATTTTCAGGTGCCAGTACAATCTGCAGTAGCGTTTGAGAGTTGCATAATTACATGCTATCACATGTAGGCTATTAAGGAAATATAAAGATCAACATGAAGCTTTTTGATGTTTCTGAGTAGTGCAATTTGAAACACTAATTATTATATCCTTAAACTACTGTTCTCAAAGTTTCTTTTTTTTTTCCCTCTTCGTTTTTTTTTTTTTTTGCTGAAACAACCTAAACGGATCAATGTTTTCCAGAAGTTATAAGGAAGTATGACTCTATCGGAGGATGAAGTCAAGAGGCTTTATAGAATCAGGAAGACAGTGATGCAGATGTTGAGGGATCGAGGCTATATTGTTCCTGATGCTGATATCAACATGTCAAGGGAGCAATTCTTATATAAATTTGGCGAGAACTTCAAAAGGGAAGACCTTTTTATTGTCAAGGAAAAGCGAAATAAGGAAGCGGTAATTGATCTGTAGTTTGCTTTATATTTGGTTAAGTTTTCTAACAAATACATTTATGTCAAATAGATTTTTCCACGTTCACAGTGGCATCATTTGGTATTTTGGATGGATGTTAATTACTTGTGAATGTTTTTGAATGTGAAGATTCTTATTTATAGTTTGCTGGTCCTTATTAGTTGTTTCTTGTTTACCAGATTTATGTCTTCTTTCCCGAGGAACAGAAGGTTGGTGTTAAGACGATGAAGACTTACACCAATCGCATGAAATCAGAGAATGTGTTTAGAGCAATCTTAGTTGTACAACAGAATTTGACTCCCTTTGCCCGCACATGCATCAGTGAAATATCTTCAAAATTCAGCTTGGAGGTGTTTCAGGTGAAAGAACCATCTTTTTTATATGGTTAATAATTTGGTATCATATATTGGATATTTTTTAGTCAATGAGGCTGATTATTTATTTGGAGAAATGAGTCTTTCATCTCCTGTTTAAACGATCCTTTATCCGTTCATGTTATTAATTTTTTTAGAAAGCTTGGTTTAAGTAACTTTGGGATGAAATTAGTGGGTATGTAATCTGTGACCTATTGGTCATGTTGATCAAGTCCTTATTGGGTTTGAGCTAGTTCTCGGCTGTATTTGTTGTTTGGAGCATCATGTGGCTTCTGCTCTTCACTTATGAATGAAGGTGGAAAAAGTTTGTATGATCTTTTTGGTACTTATTGTCTTGAAATGCAGTGATACTGCAATTTTACTTATTTTGCATTCCTTATCAAACAGGAGGCGGAGCTTTTGGTTAATATAAAGGACCATGTTCTTGTTCCTGAGCATCAATTACTTTCATCTGAAGAGAAGAAGACTTTATTGGAGAGATACACCGTAAAAGAAACACAGGTTAGATGAATCTCACATTTTATCTTGTACGAGTTATAATAGATTATCTAGAAATGAACGTGATTACATTATAACAATGGGCATAAAGAAGTTGACATTATAACCATGTTACCTGTCAACTTCAACAGTACTCCTAAACGATAAACATGCAGAGCTGAGCTAATTGTATTTCCTCTCTTCTACTAGGTAGTTCATTCATGTAGACTTTTACACCAAAAGCTTGCGATCTATTTGTTTTATGTGATATTATCTGTTAGTATTGTGGGCTTCATTGCCAACGTGGACTTTTAGGGTAAAAATGATTGTAACTGCTGTGGGCAACATCCATAATTCGAAACACTAGACGTTATCAAGTTTGGAAGGACAAGGTTATCTTATGGGAAGTTCTTAAATTCTGCCCATTTGTCGAAATGCTGTCTTGAGGATTTTATTGGATAGTGATATTGTGACTATATGTTAATATGCCATCTGGTTTTTGGCACGCTTATTGCTTCTTACTGCAGGCTCCATGTTTCTTATTTTCATATTTGAATGCAGCTGCCTCGAATTCAGGTGAGTGATCCAATTGCAAGATATTATGGACTTCAGCGTGGACAGGTTGTGAAGATTATCAGACCAAGCGAGACTGCAGGGCGATATGTAACTTACCGATATGTTGTGTAGACACTTAGTAAAGCTTACTTGGATGAGCTTTTCCAAACCTTTTGGCTTGTTTACCATTTACACTTGTCGCAGAACCGACTTTCTAATCCAAAAGTGAAAGATTTGCAGCTGGGACGAGAGAATTTTTTTTTGTGAGGTTGGTCTGAGCTTAGCATTATCAAATGTCACTATTAATCCTATCTTTTGCACAAGAGTAAGAAGTTATGGATTTATCGTGTCAAGCCTTGATCCTATGTTCCTACGAAGTTGCTGTAACTGTTAGTGCACTTGAACTGATGGTCTTTAATGGAGGTAACAATAACTAGAAGTCGACTGAATTTGGTAATTGCAAAATTGGTATATCAAAGGCCTTTTAACTCCATCTTCATCACCATTACGCTTATCAATTCTTCAGATTACTGCTGTTTGTACCAACGTTCTGAGTGCGGTCACAAAACATCATGAAAATACATAATACCATTTTCTGAGTCTTGTACCGGCTAGAATCGGGTGGACATTGGCCGGTAAGGTGAATGTCTTCATTCAGCAAGATTCAAATCTATTTGGGGTTTTATTAAAAGAAGAATATGTCAAGATGTTTTTGCAAAACAAAACAAAGAATGTGAGAAGATAGTTCACTTGATTTCCTATAAGTTAACTTGATTTCCTTTTATCACTCCTTGGCTATCCTTTTATCACTCCTTGGCTACTTTCATCAAGTCTTCCCAAGTTAACTTTTCTCTGGGTTTGTTTCTAAGACTCCCAAGACTCCTCTCTTCAGCATCTATTTTTTGCCAACGACTAAAAGGTACAAACTCGATGTTCCTGTCACTAAGTAGTTGGAGGAGCCCTTCTCTACCAGGCTTTTTTACTATGCAAGATGTGGATCCTATTGCTCCTCCTTGTAGGTCTTCCAATATGCTTCCAACCTGGAATGCCAAAAGTTCGATAAGCAACAATGATTGTGAATTTTTAACAGATGATAACCCTCAAACTTGTAGAATATAAGGAGACAACTTACGGTTTCTTCTGCACAGTAGAGGTTTGTAGCAATAATCCCTGTTGGTCCTCTCTTTAACCATCCACATACATACAAACCTTTCTGAAGCATTGTAGGGTCTCCTGAAGCATCAGAGAGAACCCGACCTCCAACATTCGGAACCAAACCTGGAAAGCATGTTCATGACAGTTAAATCAGGAAAAGTGACGATCAAATCACTCGAGGACAAGCAGTCCTGGATATTACATGCAAATGGAAACCCTTTATGATGGTTTGAGCGCACATTTGCATATTTACTCATCCAATGATCTGAACTACAAACTCAGGAATCTAAAGGCTTCAACTTAAGTCCCATTTAGCTTATCAAACCAAAAGTTATAGCAATGCCACCTTAAGGAACACAACAGAAGTACTGCTAAGGCAGACAATTATCAATCTCACTTTACCTTTCTGTTGATCAAATGGTAAACCATCAACTGGTACTGACTTGTAACCGATGCTCTTTAGCACCAACCTAAAAGAAGCAGCATAGTGCCAAAACAGAATCATCAAACGACCTATAATTAGTTCAACAACAAAGGAACCACAGCTCAAGGAAAAAGCATATGGAGAAACCTTCCATTGTAGGTTGATTAAAATAAAACAATTTGAAAAATTTTATATTGGCACTTCCTGTACAGGAGCTTATATTTGCAATCCATATGCAGTAGGAGGCAGTTTTCCATGAAAACATGTATCCACAACACAGAGAAGTGAAAACATTTCATTTCCTAGAAACTAGAGAACTTCAGGAAAGAAAACGTTTTATATACATCAATATACACAAAATTCTAAGGATATGCTTCACATTAAGTTTCTAGATAACAAAGTTTCTATATATCTACCCTTCGCATTCCATGCATTATGCATAACTCACAAAACATAGCTGACATACTTCTTCCATCGTGATATGGACCTAACGTTACTGCAGTTACAGTAGATAGTTTGTTTCATACCTATGTCATGGACCCATATGAACCATTTCTGAAAAGGTTAAAATCCTGAACACACCAGAAAGCAAGACGAACTAAAAATTGATGATCTGAGAAACTTACCCACTTTCAAATTCCTCAAATTGTCCAGTACCAACTGCAATTTGTTTCCCAGGGCCCACAGCTGTATATTTACATGAAGTTAATAATTAATGGCACAGAAATAAATTCCATGCCGGAATAGGATGTTCTTATTTTCAACCGGTCTGGACTAAAAACTTCATTCAGTGTCATCTCAATTAAATTACTATAATGATCTTATCACATGAACAAATTTTGCAAAATGCTTTATAAACAGCCAAGACACAAATTAACATATAAAAGTAAAGGGAAGGAGAAATTAATTGAATAGCATCATTGTAGATAGAACAGCACCTTTAAGCACTGTTTTCTCAAACTGAACAGCGGTAACATGGCCAATTCTGTCCAGTGAATCCAGAAACCTTTCAGGTTTGCGGAAGAAAACAAAATGAAGTTCACGTTGACCTGAAGTGGGAACAGATGGTCCTGATGCAGCTTCCTTAGAGAGCAAGTCATAAATTCTCCGTCGAATTCGATTGTTCTTCAGCTCTTCCTTTGCCAAAAGAAATGTGAAGATGAGAAACATTAACCAAAGAAACATGCAATGTAAGCACGTCATTCCAATGATACTAATGAAATAAACATTAATTGGCAATAGGTGCCCGTTCAAAATAACCGAATTACATTAATAACCAACTCTCCAAATATACTCATCAAAATTTCAAAATAACCGAATTACATTAATAACCAACTCTCCAAATGTACTCATCAAAAATAAACTTCTAGCTTAATGGATACACCATGGAAGAGTAAGATATGCACATAAAAGGGTTGTCTGAAGTGAACTTGTAAACACCAGTACAGAGTTTGCTGTTGACTATTCAACCAACTTATTTCCCCTAATCCTATGACTACCTTTAGAACTTCTGTTGAAGATGCTTTTGTGGGCAAGGTTTACTCAACATGCAAGAAAAGTGGCAGTTGATACAGATGACGTGGCGGCAGAGATCTAGGCTTGATTATATTTTATTTAATATTTTGAGACTGTTAGGCTTCTATTTAAGTTGCTTTTTCTGTTTCAGACTTATACCTAATTAAGAATCCTAATTAGGGTTAATGTTTGTTTCCTCAGGCCTATTTAAAGGGCCGTGGTTAATAAAAAGAATCAAGCAGAATTTTATTGAAAAAACTAGTGTGAGGCTAAGACTATCAAGGACAAGTCTATTCCTCAAGCTGATAGCGTAGGCTCATCCAAAATAGGGAAGAAAGCAGCCAAGGGAAAGGAAGTAGACCTTCTGTGTCTCGACTCATGACTAGATCCTATACCATGTCCCGTAACAACTTCCTAATTAGTGCAGAAGCCTAACAGCACCTAAAGTGTCACTCAAAATCTAGATAATGCAATAGCATCGCATCAAATGCAAGTACATTCAGTTGGTTTTGTTCCTATAAAAGTTAAAAGAAACCTATATCATCAAACAAATCAAGAATTAACCAACTGTTGGTTGATGGATGACCTTGCTATTGTTTTTATTACAATATTTATTTCAAAGAAGAAGAAAAGATGCCCAATCATTATTAGACAGGAAAAAAAAATGCACCGTACTAACACACTACAAATCTATCTTAACGATAGATTGTCTTGACCAACTACAACGAAGCAGAAAGTTGAGCAAAGTGGCAATTTACCTCGTCTTCTTGGTTCTTCTCTAATTCAGCTTGGTTGATGTGAATATGCAAATTTTTAATACCTGCAAGAAATTATATCGGCAATAATATCCTTTCATGTTTTCCTTGGTCAGCTAACAACTGGTAAGTATAAGAGGCCAAAACCAAGAGAACTATGAGCACGGTAACAAGGAAAGTCAGCAAAAAATTAGGAATAATAACTGCAATCCAACAATTTTCTACTACCATCCAATGAAATATGGGTGTCAGTTGCAAGTAATTAAAGAACTGACAGTAAGCGTTTTGCACTTTGGATCTTAATCATTACCAATGAATGACAGTCAGCACATTTAGTTAATCTTAACAAGAAAAAGGAAAATCGGCAGCTATTAAGCTCCTAATGACACATAAAAAAGAAGATGAAGTTCTTTGTATATCAATGAAGCACATTAAAACATGTCCATACAAAGGGCAGATAAATACAGATTAAAAACACAAAAAAGTATCGGGATTTAAAGAATTACCAAGAACTTCACGTAGCTCTTTCGCAGTACAAGCTGCTTGGACTGGTCCACGTCTCCCAACTAAAAATACTTTCCTGTAATTATACACATGGTTTAAGTTCAATGACCACACAACTAGACAGAGATCTATCAGATAGCCAAAGAATACTTAACCTTATTGAGCTCTGTTCCAGAGCAGTCAAAGCATGGTCTGCAATATCAGTTGTTGCTAATTCTGCTGTTGGTCTAAGGAGAATGCGTGCAACATCAAGAGCCACATTTCCCTGAATAATAAGAAAAGAAATAATTTGATCACAAAATTCCAACTGCTCGCCTTTTAAATCCTTTCATAATGGACAAGGATGTGATTTTGCACATTTGTTAGCCTGATCCTTTACTTGGTCCTATATCCTGTAACTAGTGTAGAAGTCACATGAAATAATGAGAAGCAGATGATAGACCATGTGATATGAATAACAAAATATGCTCGCTTAACACATTTCTAGCAGTCCAACCATGCCAATCTATAGGATTAAATTTCAAATAGAGAATGCTTGCTCTGGCCATGTGAGAAGAAAATTTGCTCTTGCACTGAACATACGGAAAAGATGCGCACATGTATATTGTCAAAGCAGTTGTAGTCATACAGAGAATTCAACTACAAAGTGACATTGACACCAGGCATGTGTCCTTGAATGCAAAAAAATTTTTGGAAAAGGGTGAAACTAAATGTTAAAAGTTGATGCGAAAACATTTTACAATTATGCTTATGAGAAGAACCTGTATCCTCTGCATCATTCAATAGAGGAAACTACAAGCAGTACCCGTCTAAGGCTCTGTTCAAGGTTTCCACCCATATCTTTCAATCTTTACTCACTTCTATTGAAATTTGCTATATCCAGTAAAAGATATTAACTGGACTACTTGTAGAAGCGTATAAAACCAAATGATATTAGCTGCACTACTTGTAGAAGCACATAAAACCCCGACCAACCTTAATCAAATGATATTAATGATCCATTGCGAAGACCGTGGACCGAGAGAACAGTTTAAATTTCTAATGTATGTCAAATAGTGCATTGTTTCTAATATAATTTAATCTTTCTTATCACTTGCATTGCACATGAAATTATCTCAACATAGGGTACCAGCAGTTAATAAGAAGATAAACACACCTGACCTAGGATAAAGGCTGTATCAGTGCTCTTCAAATCAGGATTTAGGTTTCTGTAATCTGGATGCCCATTATACCACCAAACAAATTCTCTTGCTGAATGTATGCCTGACAAATCCTTGATAAAGAAAAAGAAAACTTTTAGGCAAGAGCAACCACAATTCTCTGAGCAGCTTTTACTGTTGCACAATAAAAATCCTAAACCATCAAAGAACAGACACCACAACTGAGAACAGCACAGATAAGCTGAGATAGTCGATGAAAGTAGAAAAATCAGCAAATAAATTAAAGAAAAGAATAAGGAACGGTAAGTTAGGACTATTTTTAATGCACGTACTTCCCCAGGAATACCCAAAGCTCTGTCACTTTCAGCACCATACGCAAGCACAACCTGAATGATTAGACACAAATGTGAGTCAAAAACAGAAGCACATACCTCACAGAAGTACTAGTCTTGCAAGCCAAAGTGATAGCATTTAGCGCATCAAACTTACCACATCATAGAGCTCACGGAGCTCAGAGAGAGTTACCGCCGAACCAAGAGTAACATTACCATAGAAAGAGCACCTCTCATGTTGAGCAACTCTTGAGAACTGGTTTGTCACAATCTGTTGCAAGTTTTCTGGTAAACTAAGCTCAACTCAGATCATTGTTTAGAAATTTATTAAGAAAAAGATAAGAGATTGTTTTTTCAAAATTAACAAAAAAAAACAACAATCTGACCTTAGTCTCAGGATGATCAGGAGCAACTCCAGACCTTACTAAACCAAATGGAGTGGGCAATCGATCGATGATATCAACAAAAGCTCTTTCGTGGGCTTTAATCATCTTAAAAAACAGAGAAGAACAAAATTTTCAAATTTAAGTAGGGTTTGAAACGTGTAACAAATTCAATTAGGGAAAAACGTGAATTACTTTCTCAGCAGTGTAGAAGCCAGCAGGTCCACTGCCAACCACACAGACACGTAGAGGAGGATGAGAAGATAGCGTCGTGAAGCCTCTCGAAAGCCATGCTCTAGCTTGACATATCGCCATTCGAGATTCCGACCCAAAACCAAGGTTGGGGTTTAGTTATGCTGCGATCAAGAAGCTATTGTAATTTTCAATTTAAAAAAAAAATACTTGATGCATCTAACGACGCAAATGTCTCATTTATAGCTATTCTTCAACTTGGATGACTAAAAGTTGACTAAAGATTACTTGGGTTAGGATTTATAATTTCAAAGTTTGGACCTTTGAGATGTTTGTAGAAACTACCATGCTTATAGTTACAGCTATCTCTTTTTATATACTTTTCCCCTTTTCTTTTAGATCATTGCAAAGAACACCGAAGTCCTTTATGAAGTATTTGGTTATCCATTTACTGTAACTTGTTTTCCAGACGCTAGTGACATCTCCAAGGTTCACTTCTCTGGATCTACAGATGAATGCAAACAAATTAGGAGTTCGCTTTAGTTACATATGTTCCAAATTTTTCATTGCAATGTTATTCAAATTCGTGTATGTACTTGTTTTAAGCTCCAAACTGCTGATGTGCTGTTGATCACCTTTTCTTATACTTCTTTTCCTTACCACTTGGTATTTGTTAAGTTTGATAAGCATTTAAAGTAAAGCTGCTTGGAGTAACTTATATGGAAATAGAATTCGTTACACAATGTTTGTCTTTACTTTCATTGTTGTTATCATCTTACCTAAAAGAAAATGTTTAATTTGATTCATCCCATCTTCTTTCTTGGACAAAATATGCAGGATCATCGGCAGCCAGACCATGTTATGGCTTTCTTGCTTGCTGAACTAGGTACTAGCCGATCGCTCGATGGCCAGCAAAGGTTAGTCGCGAAGGGAAGATTTGCACTCAAAAATTTTGAGGGGACCTTGCGTCAGCTATATCAGTGACTGGCCCTCTTATGTTGATCTAGTACGATTTAAGTTGCCTAGAAGGGAATTTGATTTTTTGATCTGTTTGCTACATGCAGTGTGGCTCTGGACGATCGGTTGCTCCGATCAAAGATGGCTTTGTTGCTCGTATTGGTCGTAGAAACAAGGGTGCCTGAGTTCATAAGTTCTGAATTTGGCATCTTTTGTAGAGTTGGTCCTGATTTTTGACGTGCTAATTAAGCTGTAAGAAGTGATGTACTTTTTTGGGTACATCCAAAAGAAAGCAATTGATGTTCTTTTCAAGAATGGCTGTACTTTGTCTTTTCAAGAATGGCTGTACTTTGAAAAAAACACATGAGAAGAAGATGAAGATTTTGCAATGAGGCACAAATGATTGTTTTCTCTTGCACAGTACTTGTAATCAGAGTGCAATGATGTTGAAGAACTCTTGTGAATATCTACAGGCAATTCTTTAGCAATTAATATGATATTATCACTTAAGGCTATCTAGTACATATGGGCAACATCCTCAAGTAGAAACCATTTCTTCAAATAGAGTGTAGTATGTTGTAGGTATACATGATTTTACATATCTGCATTAAAGGATTTACCACAGCCACAAGTCTGAGTAGCATTTGGATTCTTGAAAGAAAAGCCTCCTCCAATGAGAGCATCACTGTAGTCCAATTGCATCCCAAATAGGAAAAGAAGACTCTTTGGATCACAAACTGCTCAGGTAATCAAAGCACAATGCAATTCAGTCATTGCAACTCAAAACCACATCAAAAGACCTTATTTCAAGTACAAGAAGCGATGGAAATGGCGGCCCGGCCTGAGCCTGAGGCCGAAAAGATTATAGGTTTTTCTAACTATAGACCAAAATCATGTCATTTTGTGGAATCAGTCCGGACCAAACGGCCCCCAAGATCGAGCGTGGTCAACCCGAGCCTGGTCTAGACTGAATTTGCCAACTCTAAGTACAAGGGATGCCAATTACACAAAAGCAAATGTTCATATTGAATAAGCAAACAATAACTAATGGCTCCTTTAACAAAATGGAACAGCAAGCAAAAGCTTAAACTTCCTTTGCATCATTCAGTGTTCTAGAACCATAATATCGCAAAAGAAAATCTTTCCCTAAATATTCAAAAGAGAAGGTAAAGCAGAGGTGTACATACCAATGACGAAGCCATTATATTCAATCACGGAGTCGTCGGGTCTAGTTTTAGCTCTATCCTCGAAATCCATTGTATACGACATGCCGGAGCAACCGCCTTGCTTAACCCCAATTCTCAAGCACAAATCTTGATTCCGATCATTTCTCATCTTATTCAAGTGTTTCAACGCATTCTCCGTCAACGTTATCGACGGCGCCGCCGCAGTCGGAGCTTAAGATTCATTAACCAAAACACTTCTAATCAGCACAGCAATCACAAAAAAGAAGAAACCATAAAGAAACGTAAAAAACGAAGAAGAAGTACCTGGAGTGGAAACTGATCGAACGGTAAGGGGTTTAGAGAGATTTGGTCTCGAGAATCGAAAAGAAACAGACTTTAGAGGTAATAGGGACGATTCTATTGAGTGATTAGGCAAAGGACGAAGGGAGAGACGATGCGTTGTAGTTGTCGTCGTCGCAGAGAACGCCATCGGAGGCAAGAAGAAGAGAGAGAAAGGGAAAGAGATTTTTCTCCGCTACTTTGTGGCGTTTGATTTTTCTAAATGCAGTCCCTTATTAGAAGATCAGGGCCGTTGAACAGCGTTTATAATTGATTGAGACTGCGAGGAATCTGACGGTTGATATTAGTTGTGATGATTTTCATTCTATTAAATTTACGTAATTTATGAGGCTTAAATTCTCTTCCTCTTTCCTTTCCTTTGACTAGAACAAGGTAAGGATAGGCTCAGCCTCCGGTCTTTGCATGTTTGGGCCTAAGCCCAAGCCCAAGCTTGACCGAGCTAAACGTGACATGAGACCGAACTCAATTTGGCCCAAAATTTTTTTTAATTATAAGTGCAAACCGATGTTGTTTTACATAAAAGAGTCGATCCTTGGATTAGGGCAAACTTAGACAGTCCGAACCCAAGGCTCGCTTGAGGTCCTAATCTGTTAATTTTGAGTCAGGTTGAGGCCGGATCCTTTTGTAATCTCTAGAACAAGGAAGTGTTGAGACTTTTGAACCCGTCTAGAAAACCTATTATCTTTGTTTTATAATTTTTATTTATTAAAATCCCTTAGTTTTTGTAATTTTGCAAAAATAAATCAGAATTAAAATTTCAATTTATTTAATGTAAGGGTATTGTTTTATATAAGGTAAATGAGTAAAACCATAGTGCCAAGCATAGAGTTGATGTTAAGTTTTATGAATTTTCCTTTTTATAAGACAAGAAAATTACACAAATAATTGACTTTTTAGAAAACTTAAAAAAAGAAAAGAAGACCTCTCCTTCTTTATAAGTCCTTAATAATGCATTTAATCAAAAATTTAAATTATGTAATAGTAATAGAATTATTAATTAAAATTTGATCATACTCGATATAAATGAAAGTTAATGAGTTAAGTTTGAGTTGATTGAGTTTCACACTAAACTCAATATCAAAGAGTCAATCCAAACAACTTAAATTTATTTGTCAAAATAACATCGATATGATGTAATTATTTAAAATAACATCACTTTAATTTTAAACTTTTTAGTCAGTTACAATAAAACAATTTGATTGCAATAATCGAGAAAGATTTAAATTGGATTCGAATCATAAGTAATGAATTTCGGGTCAAATCACCTAAATGGTAATGAAATGAGCGAAGTTCGGATCTAATTCAAAAAACTATGAACCATTTGAATTCTAAAATTTGGGCTCAATTTGACTTTGATTAAAAAAATGACAAACTATTTTAAGTTTGCCTAATCTAAACTTGAATTAATTTTATGATTAATTAAATTTGAAAATGTGTAGAATTTAAACTCAATTAACTCTGAATAATCGAATTCAAGATCAATCTAACCGAACTTGATGATTTATAATCAGATTATTTTCAGACTAATTTGCCACCTCTGATAATAAGTCATCTCATTACATACTGATTATTTGAAAAATAAAAGTTCAAAATGAATCAACTCATAATAAATTTTTATGTGTCATTAGTACAAAGTCTTTAAAGAATTTCAAAAACTTAACCTTAAACCTGAAGTCTTGGAGATTCTTTGGAGAAAGAAGACATCTTTGTAAATAAGAGGATCACAAAAGGTGGCTGTCTTTTAGTAGTCATGTCAGCATGTGAAACTTTATTCTCTCTGAGATTTACAATGGACAAATACTTTGGTACCATCCTAAAGAACACCAGATAAAAAGAACACGAGTTTAAGTACAATTTCCAACCCCAAATGCTAATATAAACAAATAAATAAAGAATCAAACCAATAAGAAATTCAAGCTTTTGATACAGTTGTGTTTCAGTTTCAGCAGGCACACCCTCCTCGTTGTTCAACTTCTGAAATGGACTCAGATATACCCTGGTTGTAGCTGCAAAACATGTAAGTTTAATTATCACACCAATTCTCCATCACATCAAGCTGGATTTAAGCTATATTTTAAAGGGGTTGAGTCAGATATTACCATTCTTACGTTTATTCATAACTTTGAAACGAAGTCATATAGAATTTAAATCTTTTGATTGAAATGGAAAAATGTCAAACTATAATAGGGGTCTGAGTATAATTAAAACTTATACTTACATGTCATACTCAAAGTCTTGATGACTAGCTAATGCAGTTTTTGCTACACACAAGAAAGCTTCATCAACATTGTAATTCTCTTTAGCTGAGGTCTCAAAATATGGCATATCCCTCTTGGAAGCACACCAATCTCTAGCTCTTTTCTCTGATATCTGCAAAACAAGAAGTCGTTATAATATTTTGTATGATCTGCACATTCTAACAATATCAGGTCTGATGTGATTTGGATTCCTTACCACGCGGCTGCCTCCTCCATCTATGTCAATTTTGTTTCCTAATAATAGGAAAGGAAAGGTGTCAGGATTCATTGGATCTGCCTGCCAATGAGTTCATAAACAAAATTTGTTGGATCTGAAGTTGGATTAGTGCACATCATTAAATCAGAAGAAAGTAACAAGAATTAATGTATAAAGTAACTTTGCATGCATGCAATTTGAGGCCTGTTATTGATGAAACAAAAAGCTGATCTTATTCGTAGATCAAGTTCTGCAGATTTGACAGGATTCATGAGTTTTTCCTCATTTATTTACTGTTCTTGGTTTCAGAAGCTATGCAGGACTTCATGCTCGTAATTTTCTGCTGTGACCAGAATATATTCTCACAGAAAGGAACTTTAGAAATCTTGCAGAAGCAAAATATATAATTTACAATGCAAAGTTGCATGCAATTGGAGGTTTGTGATTGCTGGAAAAAAAAAAGGGCTGATCCTATTCATAGATCAAGATATGCAGATTTAACAGGATTCATAAGTTTTTCCTCATTTATTTCCTTTTCTTGGTTTCAGAAGCTGTGCAGAACTTCATGCTCGTAATTTTCTGCTGTGATAAGAATGTACTCTCACAGAAAGGAACTTTAGAAATCTTGCAGAATCTAGATGTATAATGTATAATGCAAAGCTGCATGCAATTGGAGGTTTGTTATTGCTAAAACAAAAGTCTGATCCTATTCAATAGATCAAGATCTGCAGATTTGGTATAGGAGCAAAAGATAATGGAATCAATCCTCATAAATCCACAACTATAAGCTTCCGGCATAAATTAATGTCTGAATCTTCACAGAATTCATGAGTTTTTCCTCTTGGATTTCCTGTTCTTGGTTTCAGAAGCTATGCAGGAAACAATATGCTCATAATTTTCTGCTGTGACAAGAATGTGCTCTCACAGAAAGAAACTTTAGTCTCTTGGAGAAACTAAATACAGGATCGTGTTAAATCCACTTTGGTACCTGTCTGAGAAACTCATCATGCCAATTGTTCAGTGTCTCAAATGATTTCTGTACATTTACATCATATACAAGTACACAGCAATCTGCTCCTCTGTAAAAAGCTGCTCCTAAACTCTGAAACCTTTCCTGCCCTGCTGTGTCCCATATCTGCCATTAATTTTACATATATCAGATTGGAAGTCTTCAGGAAATTTTAGTTTTGTTCTGATTCAGTGTTTTCACCCACTTGTAAAGTAACTAGCTTGTCATCAATTAGTAGTTCCTTGGTAACAAAATCAGCACCAATGGTAGCTTTGTACTGTTGGTTGAACTTCTTATATACATATCTGAATAAGAAGTTAATGATCACAAAACAAACTGAAAACAGCTTCTCAAGGCTGCAATTTGTATAAAATGCACAGGAAGATGCGAAAAGGACACACGCAACAAAAAAAAGGAAGTGAATTAACTTCGACCTGGTCTTGAGAATTAAGGACTTAGTTTATGAGAATTACAAACTAAGAATCAAGCTCTGCAAAATTTCATTAAAGAAATCCGATAACAAGAACAGAGCCATTATAGCTTGGCAGATTTGTTTACTATAATGGGTTGAATTCAATTTTAGTAGAGATGCAAGCATTTAAAGCTAGTTCTGGAATTCATTTCCACTGCATTCTGACTCAATGCCATTAAGGTTTAAATTCCATTTTCTTATAATCCAGGCAAGTTTATCAAGAAAACAAAAGCAAGCATGGGATGATATCGAAGCTTGGTTAGTTTTTCACTAAAGGAAATGACGGAAATTTAACCTTAACATCAGTCCAAAGGATACTGATTCATCAGAGACGTCTTCCCAACCCTGAAATCTCATCACACAAGAAGCAAGAGCAAGGCAACAAACTACTTTCAGAAAGTTCATAACACACGATTCCTGATCGAAGTACTAACAAACAAAGGCAATGAAAACTCGAAAACTAAGCCATACCCGCTATCCCCGAGGAAGATGATCTTAAGAAGCACCCTTCTCTTCGTAGAAACATCCATGGCGGTCCCAGATATCTTTATAGCACAGAGAAGTTGCAGAAATGTTGCTAGACCACGTATGTTACACCAAATTTTCAGGCCAACAGGAATCTTTAGAGAACGAATGAAAAAAGTTTATAGAAGTTTGGTAAAGAAGGAAAGTTCAGAATAAGCATGAGGTAAAAGGGAACTTCATTTTCAGGTTGGTTCTTGATTCTTCTTCTTCTTTGTCTTAGTGGGTACCTAGTCTTCTCTTCCTTTTCTGGGATTTGATGATACCAGTGAGAGCCATGTGAACCCTACACCAACCTCCAAACGAAAAGTTGAGCGCCAGCGAAGCTAGTTTTCTAAGTCTATACATAACAATATCTAAACAAGTAGTTCACATCTCATTCACACAAGAGCCACCAACCTTTTTTTATTACATAGTCTTTGCTGACTTGGACATTTTGGTTTTCATATTTTTTTTTCCATGTCCGCCGCGTGTTTTAGAAGACTTTCAACTATAATAAAATATTTTGAAGCTATCTATACTTAAACTAATTCTCGCTCGAGTCGGATAGACCCTTTATGAAAAGCAAAGCTCTGGCTCCAAGTTTTAAACGGCTGCATACATGAGGGCGGTTCAAACCTGCAACCTCACTTAAGACAGAAGAACCCCTTATCAACTCCCTTGCGGCCTGAAGGTTTGATTTTCATATACTAACACACATGTTTTTTGATAATACTAACACATATGTTAAAGTCGAAAATTATGTATTTTAAATAAATTATTCAATAAATTAATAAATAACATGATTTTATAAAATAAGGGGAAAACAATCTTAACATCCCAAACCTTTAAAAAAAAATCTTAATATTTTAAAAATCGAACTAATTTGACCATTTTAATAATAAAAAATTTAAACCGACTAATTTTGTAGTTTAATTTTTAATTTTTCGGTTTGATTTATCTTAATAATCTTTGTTGTTAAAAGTTGATTAATTTATTAATTAATTATTTAATTTTATTAAATTAGTCAGTTTTATAAACTAAATAAACTGATTAATTTTTATTTAACAATTTTATTTTTTAATTAAATTTTAAATTTTTTATAAATAAGGATAATTTTATTCAATCAATTTTCAAATTTTTTAATTTTATTCATTCTTTAACCAACTTTATGACGGTCTAATGCAAGTTGAAACTTTTAAACCTTAAACCTCTTGTCTTAACGATTGAACTTTTGGTCTATTTTTTAAAACGTTATTTTTCAATTCAGTGTCTAAACTTTTAAAATTTTTAATTAAGTGACCAAACTTTTAAAATTTTAACAATTAAATTCAAAAGATTAATTCCGAAAATTTTAAAAACTTGAATACTGAATTGAAAACTTCTTAAAAGATAGAACAATTTAAAAGATTATGTCATGCTTAAGAATAATTGAAGACCCTCTAATAAGACAAATATGAAATTTAAAGATTTATGAATTAATTTTGAGTTAAATATCATAAAAATTATACGTTGACTTTCCTTAGTGCACATGCACAACTTCTAGGCAAGTTGGTTGGTCAGATCCAATCATGATAGTTTGTTATTTGCTTATTAATACTTATTGGCTCTTTAAGCTATTCCACCCCAAAGCGGTCAACTTCCCTTGTTAACTTTGTTTTATGCCAATATAATTCAATCATTTATTATTTATATATTATAAATAAATTATTTAATGAATTACCGATTTAAATTTGGGTAATTAGTTAGATTTTATTTAACACGACCGAATTTAAATATATTTATCGGTATTTTTAAAATTAGACTTGAAGTTAAATCGATAAAATAAAAGATTTAATAATATTAGATTATCATAAAAACGATTAAAGAATAGATAATTTTAAATTTTAAAATATGATTAAACGAGATTATTTTACTTGTTAAAAATTAAGATTTAATTAAAAAATTGTTAAATAAAAATTTATTTATTTATTATAATTTATAAAAGTTATTAATTTAAAAAAATTAATTAATTAATTAATTATAAACTAAAAAAAACTCAAGATTTTTTTCTTTGTACTTTGTTTATTCACATGAAGATTACCGTTTCTCGTGAACATAAAAGGTGTCTTTTTATATGGACGATGACACATTTATTGTCTCATTGAGCTTTTTTTTTTTTTTTTTTGGTTAAATCATTTGTGTAGTTATATACCGTTTAACTAATAGCCATTCACTACGTAGCCCACTTTCCGTTGCCGACAACAAACTTGCCGTACCTTGATTTGATCTCGTGATTTCACTTGTCAAAAGGCACGGGGTTTATAGGATTCACGGGGTTGGAGCATCTGTTTTAGTTATGTGTTTCAACCTGCTCCGCTTAATTTACATCATATATTTGAGACTATTTCGTATAAACGCGTGAATGAGATTTAAAAGAATGTAATAAGAAAGGGCTAATTGAAATTGAGAATCTGATCCCAAAATTATGAGTTCTGAAAATTAAGGAAAAAAATAAGTTACGCGAATATCTTATGAGTAAATATTGGTTGGATCGGTTGGACCGGCCTTACCAGGCCCAGCTCCAGGCCCGGATGTCGACGGCCCAGTTGCAGGAGATAATCTCTCATGCAAACACAAAGATCAACGTAAACCTAGCATCCACAGCATATATAAGGTATTATTCTACCATGATTGAGGTATGAGATTACAACCCTATTTTCTTCTGCTTTCAGCAGCCAAAAACTACACAAAAAGACTGACTTGAGCGTCGGAGGGGCCTCCCGGGAATCAACTCCCGGCCCGCCTTTGTTATTTTGCAGGTATTCCATAGCCAGAGACACACAGATCATGGATCCAGATAATAACGTTCAACCTCAGCAAGATCAGGCTGAACCACATACTAACTTGTACAATCCTATTACTCAATATTCTTTTGACAAGTATAACTAATTTATTTTTCATTGATGATTTAAGTAAAAACCATGAGCTTAATTTTTTTAAAAAATCATAATCTTTTGAATTGTTACCAACATTTTAAAGCTCATGTAGAAAAAGAAAGTGGTTTTAAAATCTATGCCATGAGATTAGATAAGAGAGGAAAATTCACTTCCATGGAGTTTCAAGAGTTTTGTAATGCATACGAGATTCTTTAATTTCTAACCTCTCTAATATCCCCACATTATAATAATGTAATTGAAAGAAAGATTCAGATGATTCTCAATATAGCAAGGAACATGATAATAACTCAAAAGATGCCAAAAGAATTTAAGCTCAAGATGTTGATTATGTTGCATATTTGTGAAATTAATGTATGATAAAAGAAAAAATCCAGCAATATCTCACTTGGGGTTATTTCAAAGTACTGTATATGCCTATATTCTTGATAAGAGGGACTAAAAACTTGATGAAAAGAGTAAGAAATTTGTGTTTGTTGGTTATGATTCTAGAACCAAGGGTTATAAGCTTTATAATCTAAGTGATGAAAAAGTGTTCATTAGTAAAGATGTGGACTTTGATGAGGAAGCCATATAGGATTGATAAGTTCAAGGAGAAAACTATAAATTTGTTCCTTTCTTAGAGAAAAAAGGCAACATTGAAGCAAGATGAGAAGTCTTCACTCTCCTATCATCACCATCATGTGGTGAAATTGGAGATTTTGAAGGAAGCTCAAATGAAAGGCCTCAGTGTACTAATAAAGTTGATGATCTTTATTAGAAAATCAAGAGAATAAATGATCTTAGAAAGTTTTGTATTTTAAATAATGCTAAGTTGATTAAACTATTGAAGCTATTGAGAATGAAAAATGAAGATAAGCTATTAATGAATAATTAAAATAAATTGAAAAGAATAATAATTAAGAATTAACATCCATTTCTAATAGGCATGTTGTAATTTGTAACTGAAGATGAAGATGGTAGCTTTTAGCTGCTAATCTTCTACTGATTGCTACTCTTTGCATTCTATTTTTAGCTCTTACTTGTATTCTCTTAGTGATTTGTAGTCAGCCATATCACCTGCTTCTTCTCAGGAGCATTGTTGTTAACTACAGATGCTCCCTCCTCTCCTCTACCCTTTTTATGTTCAGCTTCCTTATCATTTTCTTTCTTCTTAAACAATTTCATTTTCATCTTTATTATGCATCTTGTAATGTTTCACCCCTTAAATTTTTTTATCCAATAGTCAGAGGCTTTAACCAACATTCATACCATGTTCCTCGTTTTGGTTTAATTATTCCAGCCTCTCACACCCACCACTCCATCCACTTCTACAACACCTCAAAACCTCCCCTTACATCTGCTTTTTAAAATAAACTTGAATCCTAACATGTTCATCCTATTCACTCCAAGTGATCCTAGGTGTAAGTAACTGGCAACCTTGACCTTAAGGTTAAATTGTGCTACTGCCCACCTAGTCCTTTAGCTGACAAACTTATTGTCTCTTCTCTCGCATCCATTCTTCAAGCTAGTATACAGAAGTATCAATCCATATAGGTTGGCTTTTATCTCAATAAGAGGGTATCCCTTATAGTTATAAAAACCTAGGATTGGAGTAATTAGAAACAATATGGACTGATTAATGTTTTTCTGAATAATGAAGAATTTTTTTCTTCAAATTCAATGTTATTAATTCAATGAATAAGGTGATTAAAGCTAGACCTTGACATATTTACAACAATCCTTTCCTCATTCAGCCAAGGAGACTTGGAGTCAAGTTTGACGATATTAATTCAACCAATATTCCTTTGTGGATATTCATTCATGAAAGACCTTTAGATTATTGGACAATTGAAGGTTTAAGTCATCTTGCAAGCTTCATAAAAAGACCTTTGTGCTTGAATCAAGCTACTATCTCACTGATCTACTTGAGGTTATTCTAATAATGAAAGACAATGAAAATATGCAACTGGTTGAAGATGAAGTCAGGGTCACCTATGCCTAGAAACCACCTAATATGAAACAAGAAGAAGTATGGAAGCCTACAGGAAAGGTGTGTAGCATTGGAAATTTTTGAATTAATGTAAGAGAATGTGGATCAGAATTTATCTCTCTAAGCTTTACAACATACTCTTAATGATCCTTTTGATTCACTGAATAATGATCCATTCGAGGAGAACTTTGTAATAATTCTAACGTCATCCAACACCATACTTGGAATGGAAACAACCTTACTAAGTTCAAACAGTGATTCCAAACTAGTTTATGTAAATCTAATTCTAGAATCCTCAGTTATTATAATGGAAATCTCTTATGTCAGTAGCTATACTACTTCTAATACTTCTGCGGTACTTGTAATTGTATCCTCTCTTGCTAACATATATATTACTTTAGATACTTCTACAATACCTGTGATTGAATCATCTCATTCTACTATCTGCACATTTTCAAACAAACTTATAGAACATGTTTATCCCTATAGTGAAGCCACTCCAGCTTCCCCACATAAAGATGGATTCCAGCTAACCTCTAGAAGAAATTCAGGAAGAAAGAAGAACCTAGGTTCTTCTACTATGGAAAAATGACATTCTCTTCTTAGAATATTAAGGGTTTGAATTCCCCTGCAAAGTAACAAGACATTAGGAATTTTGTTGTTGTTAATAACTTATCTTTACTTGGTGTTTTGGAGACCAAACTGAATCAAAATCATCGTGTTATTCTTAACTTGTTTCCCAATAGTTGGAGAGCCATTTCTAATTCAAGTTCTCATCCAAATGGAAGAATTTTGATAGTCTATAATTAAGATGTGCAATAGCTTCTGAATTCCTTTATTTATGATTAGCTCATACATCTAGAAATTAGAATTCTCAGCAGTAACCTACTCCTAGATATTTCAATGGTTTATACATTTAATCATGTTTATCGGAGAACTCACCTCTAGAATAAGCTTGGGAATCATCAAAGGATAAACTATTCTTAGATTTTGCTTGGTGATTTCAATGCTACCATACATATCGATAAAGTTGATGAGAATTTCTCAACTAGAACTATGTGTGAAGACTTGAAAAATTGCATTTATGCAATTGATGTTAGTGATCTGCCAAGAGGTGGAAACTATTTCACTTGGAGTAACAAATATAGAGACTCTACTTTTCTAAGGAAAAAGCTTGATAGGGGGCATGTCTAACTTGAAATGGACTCAAGTTTTCCCCAATTCTTATTTGTTCTTTCCTAATCTAATGATATTTAATCATTCTCATGTATTAATTTTCTCATATTCTTCACAATCTACTATAAGACATCCATTCAGACTAAACAATTTCTTAATGAGTATGGAATTTTTCAAAGATGCTGTCAGAAAAGGAATGAGCTTAATTAAATTAGGTTTTAAGAAATTTCAATATGTCAGAAAACTCAATAGCATCATAGAGGAAATTAAAGTCTTCCAGAGATAAAATTGGCAGCATTCACCAATTATTAAATACTACTAGAGAAGCTTTAGATAAGGCATAGAATGAGCTAAATTTGGATCCTACCAATCCCCTATTATAGCAATTTGAATTTCAAGCCTTCTTAATTATATTCAAGCAAATAACTTTGATTAGTCATTGTGGAAGCGAAGGTCTTGAAACAGATGGCTAGCAAATGGTGATATAAATTTAGCTTTCTTCTATAAGTCTGTCCAAGCAAGGAAATCAACCAACAGAATTGTATCTTTGATGTCTAATGGTTCTCAACTCCACTCACAAGCTAAATTTATTTCAGAGGCTGTTAGGCACTTTAATTAGTTGTTAGGATCTAAATCTTTAACCTCCTCTTTTAGTAGACTACTTGATTAAGTTATTTAAAAAAAAGATACCCTTAGGTGAAGCTAATTTTTTAACATCCGTAGTTTTCTATAATTCTCATAGGAATAAAGAGGCCATTTGAAACTATTTCTCATAGGTTTACACTTTTAATTGTTAAGAAGAATTTCATCCTATTTTTTCAGTAAAGGTAATTATTGCCTTCAAATAATGGCGGTCTACTAATGTAATTATTGCCTTCAAATAATGGCGGTCTACTAATGCTTTGTCCCTTTTGGTTGAATGGTGATGATGATACTTCAAATAATGGCGGTCTAAATATGCCATATTATACGTATAAGGCAAGAAAACTAACTACATTGAAGAAGAATATTGATACAAATAATAGAGGATCAACACTTATCTTTATTTGAAATCAGTCAATAAAATAATTTGAAACAATTACTCAAACATAACACAAATTTGATTGACTAAAGATCATGATTAAGATGCATATTCATAACCTACTTTGGTACTAATGTAGGAAGGTTAAACAGCTCTAGCAAGAAACTCTTCTCTCATAGAAAAATTCTTTAATTTGTGTTTTGTTCAGATGATACTAATCAAGCTTTAATTGATCTTTATCTTTTTATATATATATACATATATATAGACATCAAATTTATTAATTTTTCTTTAATAGTTAAGCATCAAAAGTCATAAATGAAACTCATCAAGTGTGTCCTTTATTATCATTATGTACAAGCATGCTTTAATCCATTGGGTGCAATTAAAAAAGATTTCTTAAATTTTTCCTTACTGATGAGGAATGAGATAATGTAGAAGTTCTTCACAAGTTGTTGAAAATATTTTATGATGGTTATAATTTTTTTATTCAAAATATCCAATATCTAATATTTGCTTTAAACATAGAAAAATAAAAATATTTGAAAGATGTTGTAGAAAATCCTTCTCTATTTATGGCTAGTATAATCTATGAGATGTAGAAGAAATTTGACAAGTATTCGTCAAATTACTTTTTGTTATTATCATGTGATGCTATTATGGACAAATTGGCTTATCTTCACTTTTGTTATTATGTTCTTCATGATAATTTCACTATATCTAATTTTGTTAAGTGAAGAAGACCTTATTTATGATGGTTGAGTGTTACAAACGTAACGGAGATGATAATATCACTCAAAATGTTGAACTTTCTTCTAATTTGAATAACATTAAAAGAAGTTGGATTTTGAAGAATCTAATTGCAAAGAACATATGAAGTCAATGTTCCATCATATATGTGTTTAAAAGAGTACTAATATGGATCCAAATAGTAATATTGATATATTATAATATTGAAATGTGACTTTTAAAAGATTTTTTACTTTGAGTATATTGGTTAGAGATCTTTTTTAAGAATGACAAGGGGTCGGTTCAGGTCAGAGATAGGGGCAACTCGGCCCAATTTTTTTAAAAAAAAGTAAAACGACATTGTTTTATGGCAAAACGATGTCGTTTGCATTACTGGGCATGGGCAGCCTCAAGCCCAAACCCAACCTGAGCCCTACCTGAGGATTGAGCCGGCCGAAAAAATCGGACTCGAGACTCTATCAACCCTGGCCTGTCTTGTTCACTTCGGGTTGTAGCCAGACCCATTTGTTATCCCTAATCTTTTTGGCTATTTTAATTTCTATCGTGCCTTTAAAATCTATATTTAGTTCTATCTGGCAATTCACTCAAATCAAATATAATATAATCTCTCGTTACTTTGAGTGTTGTATTACAACAAAAAGATTTGTTTCAAGCAATTTATTTCATGTAAATATTTATAATTTTTTTATTTTTTAAATAAATTATTTTTATTTTAATTATTTGTTATAGGAAAAGATCTGGATTCTTTTTTGAGTCGTAATGATAGAGAAAAGGTTTATTATATTAAAGAAATTTAGCTTAGTTTATTATGAATTTTGCAATGATTTTATACTTATTTGAAAATTAATTAATTAATTATATTCAAAATTAGTATAATTTTTATGCTAAGATATCAATTCCAGTATGTTATAATTATATTTTATATAATTGTTAAATTTTTTAAAAAATATAGAGTCATAGATTATGTTCAATTTTAAAATTTTTAGGACAGGTTGGACTTGAATATAAAATTAATCCCATTTAATAGTTCGGGATGGAGATTAACTTAAAATTTTTTAAAAAATTTTGAATTGAAATTGAGAGGATGTTTGAATATGCTTAATTAATGTTATCTAACTCTGACACAAGTTGCCTTGCTGATATTGATAACATAAGATGCAGAACAAGATTGGAATTTCGATTAGGATAATCTATCCAAAACCTTTGCGTTCATGTAAAAGTAGAGTTAAAATTAATTATATTCCATGATTGAATCTATCGAATCACAGTTCAGTTCGATGTGATTATGTACCTAAAGTTTTATTCTTAATTTCTGCTTAGCCTAAGCTCAAGCCTAGTAGTTCAATCTATCAAAACACAAGTCAGAACTCAGAACTGTTCATTGACTGGTTTGCCGTTGTGTGTATATAGATAACGGTTTCCAGTATGACGCAAATAAACATGAATGCCCACGTGAACTATGATCTGAACACTATTATTTTAGTAATCCGCAAGAAGAATATATAAACTATATTAGGCATGCATTTTTACGGGGAAAGCAAAAAGATGTTGCTTCGAACATAATACTAAGTATTAGTGAACGTGAAGGTACATATACATATGTAGAGAGTCATGACATGCAGAATATATAAAGAAAACAAAGCACAACTCATTTTGTAGAAAGTGTAGAGCTAGCAACGTCAGACATAATTTATCTTTAGGATTTGGAGACAGTTGGTGGTTTGGTGTCTCCAACTAAGAGGTGTTGGGTCGGCCATTTACTAGACAATCCTTTGTGGATGTGTCACGATTGTATAATAGCACCCAACTTCTATGAAAACTTTACTTTATCAAAAGAAATTACAGGAGGAAAACTTGGTCACAATTAATAAATAGTCTAGGAAAAACTACACGATCAATCTTGATAAATAAAGGTCTGCAGTCTTTCAAGTACTAAAAGAATTCTTGTCTAATATACAACTACCTATGTATCAGATCACTGCTTTGAAGATTTTCAAGGTGTTAATTTGTTATTGATCGAAAGTTCACTTTAAGCCTCAACGTTTTTACAAGAATATAATTTAAATTATAATATTGTAAAACCTTTAATTTGAAGCATAACATTTTTAAAATGTGTAAAACAAACTTTAAATAGATGAACATAATTAATTTTTTGTCAATCAAATGTCATATTTATATAAACGATTTATTATTTATTATTTTTATAATATAATAATAGATTTCATTGGCAATTTATTATTTTTGACAATTTAATAACGAATCTTACTGTCACATATACATCACATGGGTGCTTGTTAGAGAATAGTTTTACTATACTAACCTGATACGAGAAATTCATTTAAAACATTACTTTATGTTTATAGAAATTCTCATTGTTATGATTGTATAAGTGAGCATTTAACTTGAGATCTCCAAAATTATCTTTTACAGGAATTGCTATGTTTTAAAACTACTTATGACTTATTCTAATCATAGGTCGTTTCAGCAGTCAGTTGATGTAGCATGAACTATATAGAGGTAGTTGTGTGATTAAGATATGATTCATCACTCTAGAATAATTAGGGAGAATACTATGTTGTTCTCAATTAGTATTGATTCAGGAAATCTTTGACCAAAGTGGAATGACGTTTTGTAATTAGTTTACAAATATCATTAATTGAATCAATAGCTAATGACAGAAAATGAATATGATTCGTAATGACAGAGAATGAATATGATTCGACTTTAAAAGAGTATGCATCAATTTCATGTTCTGTCTTATCGAGACATTGTATGATGAAAGAAATGAATTATACAAAAAAAAATCATGTACATAAAGGTTAGTCAAAACTACTTTGACATTTCTAAATATTTGGGTAGTCATGATGCGTTGCTAAACACCAATTTTAATCTATAATTATAAATTGGAAAATTGAAGATAAGTTATAAGGAGTTTTATTTATGTAATTTTAATTATGAATTAGAATTAGAGTTTATAATTGATAATCACTATTAACATATTTAAGAACCTAATGGATCAAATAAATGTCATTAATTGATGAATATCGTTAGACTAAACATTTATGTGGTTACGGTGGTTGAGATAGATCGATTTCAAAAATGATTCGAGAGATATGACAAAAAATATGATTAAGCTTTGGAATAAGGTACCAATTACGATTCATGATATATTATGATTTATGCGTTAATTAATCATTTTATAGAATTAAAATGATCTTGACCTTTGAGAAATCAAAATACGAAAAAGTTTCGTAATTATTCCACTATAGTCGGAATTAAATCTAATCCTAATTTTCTAACAGTGATATCAAATCCAAATTTTAATCCTATAATTTGATTAAATTTACTTGATTATTATTAATTTGATTAAACAAAAGAAAATTAGTGCTTAAATTTCATTGATGCAAAAGTTGCATGGATCTTAAGTACAAATTTTACACGTTCGTAATATTGATTAAGATTTTATTAATTAGGTTTAATTATCTTTTAATTGAAATAAACTGAAATGAATACTTCTTTTGTTTCAAGTTTACTAGAAATTCTCAGCACGACTCTGTTCTTGTTCATGTCTGGAAACACAAAACCTCGCAGTGGAATCCTTCTCTGCTGTTTGTTGGATTGTTAATGTTATGTGAGTTTTCTGATTTTGCGCGTCCTGGAAAACGCATTGCACGTTCTGCTTTTCTGCGAATATATGTTCTCGGTTTTTATTTTACGCGATTTCTGGTTGGTGTTGTTGCCACAAGTTGGCGTGAAGGCTGGCGACGGCACGAGTTCTCCCCATTGGAACTGCCAACGGCTTCATGCGACTGGAGTTGGTAGCTTCGACATGGGTTGAAGCAGCCGCCATCGCTGGAGGAGACATCAGAGAACCAAGGATACGGCGGTCCAGAGGGAAAAAGGCGGCAGAGTAGAGAAAAACCACAAGCGGCGGCTCGTGTACGTTGGGGGAGCGCGTCAGGTGAAGGCGTTGCTGCCACGTTGACTACTACACGTGGTTTCTGGCGCTTGCAGTACAGTTCCCAAACCCATTTTATTATGATTTTTTTAATGCTTTTAAAGCCTTAATTGTAATTAAATTAATTCAACGAAGATTAAATTTGTTTATACTCCTAATAAAATTGAAAAAGTATTTTTCTAAATGTGTGAAAATTAATTTTAAAGGGTTATTTCATTAGGAATTTAGTTTATTTTTTCAAGGAATTAAATTATTAAATTAAATAAATTATCAAATCAATAATTAGAATTAAGTAAATATTTAAAAGAATTATCTTTCATAATTACGTGAGATAACCAATATGATGAGATTATATTAATTAAGATAAGATCTTAATTTCAAAATTAATTTAATTATTTTTCTTAATATATGATTAAGATTAATAATTATATTGATTCCTAATTAATTTTAGAAAATTAGTTTCTAAAATTAGAATTAATTAGTTTTAATTAGATTGAAATTAATTAATTAGACTCCTTAAAATTAAGAAAAAGATTTTTTTAAGTAATGAAGAAAGGTATTTCTTAATTAAATTTATTTATTTCAATATAAATGAGATAAATTAAATTTGTGGTTTTATTTATTAGAAAGTGTGTTTTTCTTAGTTAAAATGTGAAAAGTGTTTTCATTAATTTATCAAGAAAATGAGCTTTCTTTAATATATTTGAAAATAGATTTCTAACTTATTAAAAACGATTTTCTAATTAATTAAGACATCAATTTCTAAATAAATAAAACAAATGACTTTCTTAATTAAATTTAAAAGTATTTTATTTAATTTTAAAAGTAGGTAGTTTCCTTTTATTATTAGAAAATATTTTTCTAATTAAAGAAAAGTAATTTCTAATGACATTAGAAATAGCAATTTCTAATTAGATTAGAAATAATTTTGTAATTGGATTAAAATGTGTTGTATAATTTTGAAAAAAGAAAATTTCTAAATTTTAATAAGTAAAAGGTACAATTTAATAAAAAAAATTTGGTTAAATTTTATTAAAAGAATCAAGATAATTAAAAATAAATTCCAATTGGATTTGAAAAATATTTTCAAATTAAATTAAATTTCTATTTGGAATAGAAATTTAGTTTATTTAGGAATTAATGAGTTTATTATAATTTAATTTTCTAAAAAGTTTGAATTATTATTTTAGATTATGAATATCAATAACTTGAATTAGACGAAGCTTGATATTTACTAAGTTGTATGTTTTATATGTATGATATTTTACATGCAATTTTAAGTTTGATGAGATGAACAAAATTAAATCCCTTGTAAAAATATTAAGTACACGTGAAGAGCGCGTTTGTTGCCTTCCATTGTTATAAGAATAAACCAGGGTTCTGTTTATTATTAGGCTTGTTAAGCAAACTCAAGGCCAAGTTATCCCGAATATGTTTACTTTTATGACAGTTGGTTCTACTTAACTAAATTTGTGTTATTTGGATGAGCAAACTCATAATCACATAAATTTAGAGGCAGGTTTTTAAATAACATATAAGATATGTTTTGCCAACAGTTGTCATATAACGGATCTAGGAGTCATATAAGATGTGATTAATAAAGTTGTTATCTACCTAATTTAAGTTTAGTTGGTTTGTTGAGCAAACTCAAGATCAACTATATTTAAATGAGATCCTAGCTCACTAGAAAGATTAGAGTAATCTTTTTTGAATAGTAGTGAGGGCTATCATGTCGAATAAAATAGTGGGAATAACCAAATACATGATTAAAGTCCTAATCTCATTTGGTAGTCATGACATATAATTAATTACTTGTCTTCCTTACATTTTTATTATGTTCTGAGTGAAATTTACCTTGTTTAGTATAGTTGATACTAAGTCAGTGAACCAAATTTATTGGACAAAGGTTATATTTGAGAAGAGTTTTCAAAGTTAGATAGAAAATTGTATGTCCATTATATTATTTTGTTATAATCCTTGTTGAGGATTCGGTGACAAAGTTTTAGAGATGTGAAAATCATGTGAATGACAAAATGTAATGACATTTTGAGTGGAATAATATCTCATAAACTTTGATGACAGCATGTAAGATGTACACAGCAAGTTATAAGAGGTTGCATAAAGTAGAGTTGAAAGATATAACACCTTGGTGGAATTGTTCCACTTAATTTAGCGTACTAAAAGCATAATTGTGGACTACAATTAAATATTTTTCATAAGAAAAAAATGATTGCATGAATTTTCTTGCCTATATGAGATATGATAGAGATAATATGTATTTCTAGTTCATGCTTATTAGTATTTGATACTGAATTTAGATTCAACATTATTATAATGTTCAAATCATGACAAGATATAGATTGTTAAGTAAAAGTAGTTAATCCAATTTTATATAAATAGCTTGTATATGTTGGATCAAAGGAGACTTATGCTTAACATAAATTGAAAGAATACAAAGCTGGATAACAGAGACTATCCTTTTATGCCATGTTGGTTAAATCAACATAACGAGAATCATAAAGTTACATATAAGGATATGTGTATCCTTTTGATTATAAATTGTATGAAACTTGTAAAACTTGTTAAGTTGAAGAATAACTAAATCAACCTTTGGTAAAAGGATGATTATAGTATTGAATTGTTATATACATGTGATGTATTATATAGAATAATAGTTCATAAAAGGATGATATTTATATTTCATTATATTACTAATGACTTTATGCGATATAGTTATATGTATTAGTTGAAATAATGATTTAAAATTTTAGAAAGTTCAAATTGTTTAAATCTAAGTAGAAATTAAGCATTGAGAATGATGTAGTATTTTGGTAAGACCATTATGGTGAGTTATAAGTTTCTAGTTATCTATAGGGAAAAAGATTCTTTGGTGAATACCTTTATAACAAAATTCTATAAGAGTATGGATTTATGTAAGAAGGAAAATACAAAATGAGATATTGTATGATGCAATATTATTTCTTCTATAGCGATGCCTAGAACAATGAATTACCTTCAATAATTCCAATTGAATCAATTAGATATGAAATTCTAAGTCTTTAAAAGAGTCAAGTTAATGATTTAAGAATGTGATGCTTGGTTGAAGCATACATTATCCATTAAATTTAGAACTAAACTTGGTAACAAAAGGTTATCAGATATAAAAAAAGGTTGGATATAATCTTATAGACCTATTGAACAAATTGTTTATTTCAATGTATACTTATAGGAGAATGGTTCTCAATATAAGTAGTGGAAGTAAGATGATATTTGAAAGGTTCAAATCTTATAACAATACATCCAATTGGAACTAGTGCCTTTGTTGATACATTTGATGCACAGTTGAAAGGTTATGAGACATGGAAAGATTTACTTTCTTTATGAATTCAAATAGTTTGTTTTTAAGATGATTATGAGTTTATCATGTCAACAAGAAGGTTAGTGGGAGTATGTGGAGACATATTGCTCATAAAGAACAACATTTCTAATCTTCAATTGTTAAAAACATAATTGTCTAATAATAACTCTTTTTCGATATAAAAAGGTCACAACTTAATTCTAAGAATTAGATCTATAGAGATTAGATTGGAAGTTGTTTACCTATTCTAAGTCTAAGTACGTAGATAATGTACTAAAAATGTTTAGTATTTGATATATCTGATACTAATGAAGTATTAAAGATATCTATGATTCTAAGTATGAGTTGATTTTTGAGTATAAGATGATAAGGATATTACTTTAGAAGTAAATCCCAATTAAGGTTAATTTTACTTAGAACAATATCATTTTAATATTGTAAAGGTTCCAATGTAGCAATGGTTGTTGATTAAGCCATAATACATTTTTCATTTAGTAGAAATGATTATTTGGATCAATAAGTTCTTTAGTGAACTTGATATAGTTCCCTGCATATCAAGTTAGTAATGTACTGTGAAATATTATAGTCATTAGGTGTGTAAAAGGAGCTAAAGTCTCGTCAAAGATCCACGGATATATTTAGGCAATTTTTCTTAATTATGATGATACTTAAGATGAAAGTTGTAAGAGTTAGGCAAAGTTATAAAGAATCTTGTAGAATTCTCTTATTAAGCTATTGTCCCAATAGTAGCATGATTGTCATGTAGTGATATGGTAAATAATACATAAACGATTGGCTTAGTGCAAGTGAGAGATTGCTAGTTTATGCCTTATAGTCAATCACTTTGGTTGTTGTTTAGTGACAAAATAATTTAAAGGCATTTTTTTATCTCGTACATGTTTAGATGTTCATGATAAAGTACTTAGTACATTACAAATGAAATTATAATAAGATTATAATTATGAGATTCATGTTGCATTTATTTATTATCCCTAAATTGTTTCTAGTTATTGTTTTATTAAAACTAGAAATTAATAGAACGTAAAAAGACTAGCATATGTTATGCTTTTTCTTATGAAGAAAGTAGTAAATCTCATAGGTTAAAGTATGGAGATACTTAAATAAACATGTGTGGGTTCTTGTTAGAGAACAAGTTCACCATACTCACCAGATATGATAAATCCGTTTAGAACATTACTTGTATGTCTTTGGAAATTCTCATTATGATGATTATATATGTGATTCTTTGACTTGAGGTCTCCAAAATCATCTTGTATAGTAATTGCTATGTTTGATACTACTTATGACCTATTCTAATTATAGGTCGTTCAATTAGTCGTCATTGGATATAGCATGAACTATATGGAGGTAGTTGTGTGATCAAGGTAGGATTCATAACTCTAAAGTAATTAGGGATAATTTTCCTTTGTTCTTGATTACTATTGATTTAGAAAATGCTTGGCCAAGGTGGAATGATGCTTTGTAAATAGTTTACAAATGTCATTAATTGAATCAATAGCTAATGATGGAGAACTAATATGATTAGACTAAAAAAGAGAATACATTAATTCCATGCTCTGTCTAATCAAAATATTGAACGATGAAAGGAATGACTTATACAGAAAAATCATGTACGGAAAGGTTAGTCAAAATCACTTTGACATTTTTAAATATTTGGGTGGTCATGATGCGTTGCTAGACGTCAATCTTGATGTATGATTATAAATTGTTAATTAAAGAATTAAAGAATTAATTTATCTAATTCTAATTATGAATTCTAATTATAACTTATAATTATTGCCAACATATTTGAGAACCTAATGGGTCATACATAAATAATGAGTTAAGCAGAGCAAAGATAATTTTAATTAAGTTGAACTTGATTGTAAAGTTTAAGAAACTTTATGATTAAATATGCGATATTTAATAAATAATGATCAATATGAGATATTGGATCTTATTTGAATATAATTGATATTTAATTCTAATTATTTATAATTCTAAGGCTAAAATACATTTAACCCCCTGTGTTTTATCCCTTGGTACGTTATGCGCCCCACTGTTTTAAAAATGGACTTATTACCCCCTTTGACCACCAGTCAAAGGAGTTTAGAATTCAAAAATACTTTTTTGACTCATGTATTATGATGACGTCAACACAACCGTAAATTTTGCATTTTTTGGACAACAATACCCTTTTAGTATTTTGTTGACTAAAATACATTAAACATCGATATTTTTTGCTTTATTTCATTATGCCCTCTATTTCTAAAATAAAAATTATTTTAAACATGTATTACATTTTGACCGTTAATCAATAAAAAAGGACAAATTACTAAAAATACCATTGTCTTCACAATTATACTTAATGACCTTTAATTTTTGGAAAAAAATTAAAAAAATTAAATTTATTTGTGAAACAAAATTGAAAAAAATAAAGAAAATTTATTGAAGGTGTCATTTTTTCATTATTTTACATTCTAACTGTTATTTGATAAAAAAAATTACAAATTTTTGTTTGTGGGTTACCTTCTCACCATTACTTCACAAAGAAAGAAAAATAATAAAAAATAATTGAAAATGTCATTTTCTTCAAAATTGTATCGTTTGAGATACTTCTGTCCTTAAAAGAAGATTTGAAAGTAAAAACTACTTTTCTATGCAAAGAAAAAAAAGCAAAACTTCATTATAACTCTTTAAAATAAAAAAAATGCGCTGAAGCATAAAGAAACAAATATTGCCAGATTGAAGAAAAACATAATAGCAATCTTAATAATATCATTAGCTCAGCATTTCTTCGGAAAAAGGCAAATAATAAATTGTTTTTGCTTTAATCCAAATAGAAATATCAAAGCTACTCTCCGATAGTTACAGAATGGTTATTGTTTAGCTTCAAAAATTACCAAAATGTTATCCATATTTTAGTTTGTTTAGGATTAGCATATGAATAATAACTTAAATATCTAACCAAAAGACAACTTATAATACTGAAACTACAGTAAACTATTGTTACTTAAAAACTAGACTCTTCCAAATCAAAGAGTTAATGGTATTCCCCACTTTCTGGACCACCATCCCTACAAACATGCACTCTAATAGAAGAATGTTGATTGGACAACAAGTATTCACCACGAGTAGATTGACGCATCTCAATCTACAAAAATTAAGTGTACAAGTTTGAAAAAATTTGTGAAATAACTATGGAAATAATTAAATATGAATAATAAAAAGGATACTCTACTGCTGGTAGGATTCGAGTAGTAGAGTAGAGACTATACTCTAGTGTAGTTAAAAAAAATATACTCTAGGTGCAAGTTCTGATTGTTCACTTATTCTAGGTGTAGTTTCTAAATATTCACTTGTTTTACTACTAACAACACTTCTTTGCTAATTATCAAATTCCTAAAAAGCGCACACATGTTAAAAGAGAACATATATTGAATCATCCAACAATAAAGGCTAAGTGAAGTAGACCTTGTCAATAGGAATAAACGAATACATGTTTAAAAACCCAATGCCATTCCATACAATGACCCATTTTTCTTTGCCCAACCCTTGTTTGCACCTACACTTTGTCCTTTGTCACTTCCTTAACCCCTTCCCCTTCCTCTCCTTCTAGAACCAGGCACAATTGTGTTAGAACTAGCCACACTTGTCCCAAAACATTCACCATTATTTATAGCACCATTACCTCTACCCTCTCCCCTTACATGCCTCCCTCTTCCACCCGCGACTATATTCTCAAAACTTTGCAATCGATTCAAGGGATTAATTGAACCAGTATTTTCATGATTAACATGCATATGTTTAGCATTTTCATTATACACAAATTGAGGCTCTGAATTTTCAGCTATTGGAGCATCCTACATAGATAAAGTAAGATGAGTTAGGTAAGTTAGATAAATTTTTGTTTCGATTGCGAGGAAAACCTTAAAATTTGGATTATGATATCTTGGAAGAAATGTTTGCTTTTCAAAAATCAAACATTGTTGAAAAACATGAAAATTTTTATGCTAAGAAATATTAGATGAAATTATTAGAGTTAGATGTGTTTAATCCACACAATGCTCCTAATAATGTGAATAAGAATCTTAAACACTTATCACTGCATAAATTCATATGTCATGTATTTTAAGTATTGTGTTAGTCTTTAAGTAGGTTGGTATCGTGTAAACATTTGTGTTAGTTGATGTTCGCAATGTGTGAATGTGTCAATGACATGAATTGAATGAAATTAGATGGTTTTCGAACATGGTCATTTAAATTGTAAAAGCATATTAACTTGTGAATTTTGTGTTTTAACTTTCTTTAGGATGAATATACATGTTAATTAGGATATGACACCTATTCTTTCACTTTATGACTCTGGTTTGCATATATTCACAATTGCATTCATTTAAATTGGTAGGCATTATTAGTAACCTTTCATAAGAGTGATTGACTAAGAAGAAATGAGGTAGGTTAAGAAATTTATTAAAAAAATGGTTAAATAAAATTCCTATTCTGCTGGCCTTTTTTAAGAAAATTAGGTTAAGACTAGAGATGGTAGCCAATTGAGAGTTGTGGTACAGCTGAGTAACCGAGGGCATTCATGATAAAAGGTTTGTCTTAGTGTCAAAAGGCTAGAATGACACTACGACCAAGCTAAATAAAAGTGCAACCAAGTTGAGTAACTGGGGGACATTCATAATAATGTATTTGCCTTCGCGGCAAAAGACTAGGTGATCATAAAAGAAAATATTAAAATATGGTGCTTACAATAAAATTAAACCTACTAATCTTTTAAAAATAGTAAGAATTTTCATGAAGAGTTACTTAGTGATAGTTTACTTTTTTTAATTGATCAATAATAATAAGTGCATGCTTAGAAGTATCATAGGTGCATGAATAGGCTGTCAATATTTTGATTGATATGTATATTTAAATTAAAGCACTTAAACATGAATGGAATAAGTTAGTATGTTGGAATTTTTTAAGAGGTTGATGTTTGAAGCTAAGTTAATTCCATGAGATTTAATGTCATTGTACCATTATTTCATTGTTTCATGATTGTGTGTTTTTATGTTTTGTTTATTTGTGGTTTTAGTTTTTCTTTGGGACAAGTAAATATTTAAGTATGGGGATTTTGATAAGTGTATATTATAGTATGTTTTCTAGAGGTTTAAGTGCTTTTATGTGTTTTCTTATATGATAATCATGTGTTTAGGACTTAGAATATGTTCTTGTTAGTATTTTATGTGTTTTAATTATTTGATTATTTTAGAATAAGGATTTGATCTTAATATATGTTTTCAAGAGTTGTTTGATATGTTTGTTAGTGAATGAAAACAAGAAAAATAGAAGAAAATATGAAAAAGAGCTTGAAGAATAGGAAGATGTATGATCATGCATGAAGCATACATGGGATGCACAATCATGATAGAAAACAAAGACAAGATGCATGATCAAGCACAACTTTTCTTACACACAAAATTTTTGTGTTCTTGACATTTCGAGGCTATTTTTAAAACCAAATTAAGTGGGAAAATCTTAGAAAGAACCCTAAAAGACTAAAAAAGTGTTGAAGGCAAATAAAAATTCCAAAAAGGAGGCTGCACATCATAATCAAAGAAATCAAACTGGAGACATCAAGATCAACTGCAAAATTTCTAGAATTTTTAGATCAAGACGTAAAGTTATTTTCTTTCTTTTATCTTCTTATATTTTCATTGGCTTGAGAGGGGGAGCCTTAGAACAACTGGTAAGGTTACTCTTTTGTGACCAGAAGGTCATAAGTTTGAGTAACGCAAACAACCTCTTTGTAAAATGCAAAGAAAAAGTTGTGTACAATTGATGACCTCCTCTAACCCTCGTAAAACGGAGAGCCTTGTGCACTGAGATTTGCCCTTTATATTTTCATTGTCTTGGATGTTAATTTGGATTAGTAGGATGTTGAATATGATTATGGATTTATAAATCCATATTAGGGATTATTCTTGATCTATTTTGTTAAACTTTATTCTTGTTAAAATCAATATATGTTAATGCTTTATGATATTTGTTATGCTTATACCTAATAAAAAATCGAGATATTGAATCAAGTTATTTGTGTTAAGGTGCACAAGTTGGTAACTTAATTGACCTAAAAATATCATATTTATAAATAATTGAAGAAAGATCTTAATTATGAGTTAGTTATCATTAGGATTGCTTCAAATCTAATTGACTAGTTAGAAGTAGTCTTGTGAATCGAAAGGTTGCAATTATATTGTTTTTTTAATTTCAATTGAGATTACTTGAGATCCTAAGAGAGAGTAATCAAAACCTTAAGATAACTAGGATCAAGTCTAATTGAATTAACAAGATAAAAGGAAGACAAAACAATAAGAGAATAACTCTTAAGTTTCCATTATTGATTAAATTCATTGTTAGCTTTAATTATTCAATTGTTTAGTTTTATTAATTATTTCAATTTTAGCTAATTTATTTTAATTCAATTCATTGAACCTTTTATTACCTTAGACAAAATGTATTCAGGTTGGTAGGTGACTAATCAATATTCATAGAAATGATATCTTTTATATTGTAAAATAAGATTTATATAATTGCAGTATTGAAACTTTTTATAGATAAACAAGAAAGAAAGGACTAGTAAAACGAGAAGAGATAAAGCCATAACCCAAGTAAACATGCTTAGGTTTGGTTTCTTTCTCCTTTAGGAAAGTAGTAGAGGGCCTTGGATAAAAGAAGTACGCCCAGGTTAGTTAAAACTGAAGATTTAAGACTGAAAGTTAAAGAGAGTCATTCAAATCAAATCTGACATACCCACCAACTATTTGTCGTAGCCTTTCATCATCATCATCATCATCATAACCCCGAATTCCCGCACTGAAACAGGGTTTGGGGGGTCCGATAGTACGTAGCTTTACTCCTACTGAGTAGAGAGGTTGTTTCCAAGTGGACCAACATGCAAATGTGACAAGATAATATTAAAAAAAAGATAATGAAAATAATAATAAGAATAATAATAATAAAATACGATAATAATAAAGACACAATAAAATAATAGTAGAGTAATAACAAACCGTACCTGTATTGATAGATTGGGCCTATGTTCCTTGGATAAAAATCTCTTTGAGACATGGAATAGGACATGTTTCAACAAAGCAGTAACACATTTTTATGTTGTTTCCGTGTTTTGAGTTTGCTCGAAATTGACTCAAATTTTCTCTAAATTCATTCATTTTCCTTTAAGATGCTAAAATAAGACATGGAATAAAATACTCAAAATACAAGAAAAATGCTATCAAAATTATGCTAAAAATAAAGTTTATTTAGCATATATCAAATTCTCCTATATTTAAGCTTTTGTTTGTCCTCATGCTAATCAATTTTATTATCCTAACTCAATTAGTATATAATTCCAAAGAAAAAATGCAGTAAACAAATCAAATATATCGATCAAGATTCTCCACCACTTATTTAATTGCTAAGGTCATCAAATTGTTAAGTAATAAGCTACTTATATCAATTCAAAACTAACACAATTCACTTTATAATTTTTTAAATTTTCAACGCAATTCACAAAATTCAACTCTACGTGTAAACTAAATAGGCGTGAGAAAAGTATTTCAACTCTTAATCATGTTCATACTCTTTATTGAAATAAAGCAAAACATCAAATTTAAGCAATACAAAAGCATTCAGAAGCTTGTTTGAAAAGTTGTCAACCTTTTTTACGTGAGAGTGTGAATACTTACTATTAATTAATGTTCGATTGACATCAATAGTGTTATTGATGTCGGTAAACTTTAACCTATTTAATTAATTCTTTTTTATTTAATATCGTAGTCTTCTGCCACTCTTTCTTTATCGCTTAATCTACATGAAGAATCTTAATAAACATCAATGGATGAGGCGAATCATCATTTATCTCATTTTCCATATAAAGGCAATTGTAAAAGATCAGCGAAAATGTGACAAGAAACCATAATTTATATACTTATTGTAGAAACAGCTGAAGCTGTCTTACAACAAACACCACAATTATAAAAACACTAAAACCCTTCGCCCATACGTTTAGCGTCCCTTCGCCAATTCAACCCACCTTTAACTTCCCATCTCAAGTCACTTATCCAAGTAGTTCAACAAAGTCAATCTTCCAGCCACTCAACTCCCCCCTTTTTTGTCCATTATTTAATTCATTTACCCTCCTTAGGCCTAATTTCTATACCTTGAACAATAAGTCCCCTTTTCCAGTTACAATCATCAGTTTCAAATACAGTCATTTCAATTTCCCCTTCTTCACCTTCCTTGTTAAAGAATTCACCCAATTCAATCTCAAACCACCCATCTTTCCTCTCTCTTCTGTAAGGGCCATTCAAATAAACAGATCGCGTGGGACTTTCAGCTCCAGCAAGTCCCATTGAAATGTCTAAAGGTTGATAGTCAAATCTATAGGTTGTAGTTGATTTAAACACCAGGTAGGCTGAATAAAATGTTGCTGGGGATAGCAAAGAAGCACTAATTTTGCCACGAATTTCCAGC
>JAOTBA010000203.1:28648705-28666090 GCA_025629845.1 Erythroxylum squamatum
GATCGGTTTAGATCAGGATCGTCTTTTAGTTTTCCAACGCGACGTTTTCTCTAAAGTATGCGTTTTCGGATGTCGGAATTTGACCTTCAGCGAGTTTGAATCGTTTTGGTTTCTTTGATTCCGAGATTTTGTAAATCTGTTCCTTCGATTCCGCTTTTGATTTTGTTTCCGCTTTATGACTTCCGATTCGATTTGTCTTTCGCATTTAGTTTGGCCCACTTTCGGGTTTAGGATCCGTTCGTTTTGTTTCACTTTTCGTGTCCGTTTTCTGTTTTTTCGGTTGGGTTCCGGTTCCAGAATTGGGTCCCAACAAAGTCTCCAAAATTGCCTTCAGCTATATCATAGAGACATACACAACACCAACTTCCAAAAGCCCTTGACGCACACACAAAAACTAATTCCCTTCTTCTGCTATATCCAAAAAATCCACGCAGTCCACAATCCAATTACGAACATGATAATAGACTTCAATCCAAGATATGATTCTTTTTCAACTACAAGATTATCCATATAGCTATTTTGAATTCAAATCATTATCCAATTAATATCTTATATGTCTCATTAATAAATAATGTCAAAACTAATTATTTAGATATATAACATATATCCTAAAAATTCTTAAAGAATGATGTAGGAAATCTTATTGCCAAAGTATTTATGGTAAAGAATTGCCTATTTTTCCCATTTAAGTAGATGCTTGACATCGTGATATAAAGATCAAGCATGGTTGTTAAATTTTAGATTTAGGCATGTGAATTTTGTTTTCACATGTTGGACGTAAATTGAAGGAAAATAATAAGATAGTAAATTATTTATTTAAAATTAATTAACCTATTCATCTATCTAAAGGACGTCTTCTTAGGAAGCAAAATTGTAAGAGCTATAAAAAGGAGTCTTAGTTAAGAGCTTTAAGGCCTATATAATTGATTCATACTGGTTGGGTCGGTTGGACCGGCCTTACCAGGCCCAGCTCCAGGCCCAGATATTGACGGCCCAGTCCAGTCGCAGGAGATAATCTCCCATGCAAACACAAAGATCAACGTAAACCTAGCATCCACAGCATATATAAGGTATTATTCTACCATGATTGAGGTATGAGATTACAACCCTATTTTCTTCTGCTTTCAGCAGCCAAAAACTACACAAAAAGACTGACTTGAGCGTCGGAGGGGCCTCCCGGGAATCAACTCCCGGCCCGCCTTTGTTATTTTGCAGGTATTCCATAGCCAGAGACACACAGATCATGGATCCAGATAATAACGTTCAACCTTAGAAGATCAGGCTGAACCAAATATAATAATTCGTAAATTTAAATAAATTATTTGATAAATAAATTAAAAATAAATGATACATTTAATATAAATTAACTCGTAAATTGGGATAAATTAGTTGATAAACTAACATTTAAAAATAAATAATATGATTGGTACTTTTTATCAATGTTTTAAGAAACAAATATATTATGTCGGTTTAATAGTGAAAACTTTAAATAAGCTAATTTTTCTGTTCAGTTTTTAATTTTTTGGTTTAATTTAGTTTAATTATGTTTATTGTTAAAAATCGATCAGTCTATTAATTAATCAGTTAGTTTTTGTAAATTAATTAGTTTTTATAAATCAAAATAAACATATTAATTTTTATCTAACGACTTTTTTTCAATTAAACTTTAAAATTTTCAATATATAATAATATTCTTTTTTAACTGATTTTATGACGGTGTAATATCGGTTAAACTGTTTAAATCTTAAAGCTCTTATTTTATCGGTCTAACTTTTAATTTGATTTTAAAAATATTAATTTTTATAAGAATAACTTGGTTGCTAGTTATTTTATTATTAAAAATGATTATGTGGCTCCGGGGATGAACTCCTACATATATAGAAAGCAAAGTTTTGTGTAGGCTCTATGCCCAACTCAAGAACCAGACTATGAGGCCGAGCATGAAAATAATGATTTTGGGCTGAGCATGGAACTTAAAGGCTCTTCAGGATCCAATTAACATCGTATTAGTATGACATGACCATAATCTTCTCTATACATACACATACTCATATATATATATACATATATATATATATATATAATAAAAACGCTTTATTTTAAACTTCAGTTAAAAACAACGATAAAATATATAAATATTAAATATGAAATAATTAAATACTATTTACATTACAATTCATCTCAACCCTTAAACTCGAACTAAATCAATTAAATCTAATTTAAATTAATAAATTATTATAATTATCTTAAAATTTAAATTAAATTTAATTAATTCGGATCGAGTCAAAAAGTTTAGTTCAATTATCGTATTAGTGATATCTTATTAGTTCATATTTGATATTCATACTTTTTAATCGAAGTCTAAATTATATTTTTGAAAAATTAAAACCTAAAGTAAGTTTTTTGAGAATTTTAAATATTAAATTTAAAAAAATTAAATTATAAGAAAAAATTATATTTTTAAACCAAATATTGGCATAAAATTCTTTATTTCTATTCCTTAACTATTCTATTCCTTTAATCAAGCATATTGTTAATTCTTTATAAGAAGTTTCAACATATGGACCATATATGGTAGCAGTGTTTTCTATTCCTTTAAGTATTCTATTCCTTTAACCCAGAGGCTGTTAATTCTTTATAAAAAGTTTCAACATATGGACCCTATATGGTAGGAGTGTTTTTCCTTGAAACCAGAAAACATGCCCTACCACATAAAGCTACGCTTCACGGAGTAATACCGATTGTGGGTAGCGATAAGAGGACAAAAGAGGAAAAGAAACCCAAAATTCATGAAAACCCTCTCAAAGTGTAGCGGTTGCTTAGTGTAAAAAAAGAAAGGACATTGAATTAAAAGGGTAGTCACTTTTTGCATTAAAAATTATTTATTAATTACTTAAAGTAATATTTTTATATACATAATTTATTAATTACCATGGTTTTGAAACTCGGACGGGACCGACCGATTTGACCAATAACCGGTAAGCTATCCGATCTAGATGACCCCTAAAAATTAGTTCCCAATTGAACCAGTAAGAACCGGTCAATTAATTGATTAAACCGGAACTGGTCGAACCAATTGCTATTGATTTTTAATATTCGATAATGTTTTTCTATTTTTTAATATTACCAATATTATATATAATTATTACGTAATTATGACGTCACACTGATTCAATCAGTGATCGAACCGGTCGAACTGGTGATCAATAAAACCTCCGATTCGAAATTCGATTTGAGTTCCAAAACCTTGTTAATTACTATATAAATTTACACGAATCAAATGATAGCATCATGTATCTCATGAATCGGTAGGCCGAAGACCATCAAGAGGGCTAGCATCATGTATCTAATGAATTGGTAGGCGGAAGACCATCAAGAGGACCATTCCTCGAAAGTGCTTCTTTGAACACCATCTAGAAACTATGGGACCCAAACCATAGCCATCTTTCCCTACCAAATTATGGCTACTAAAATTTGTGATTTTGGTTGCTCTTAACTCATTCCTTTCAAGTGTGAATGCTGATGTTTCTGACATTTCTTAAGAGTGAAGTTCGTTTGTTTTCATCTAAAGACAATGTTGAAATTTGGTTCATTTCATAATTTGGTCAATCTTCCTCCTTCTATGTACCTTCTTCTTTAATGTTGTGTCGAGGTAAGCCATTTTGATCATCTAGTCACCGTCAATCTAGAATCTAGAACTTTTGACCCTAAAATTACTCAAATGGTGGAACCTAAAGCTATGCCAATTGCCAAATATGTCCAAGAAAGTTTATCCTATATAACCACTTTCTTTATCTTTAGTTGTCCCTCCATAACTTTGTTAGATAAGTGTAGGGATTAAAAAAGGTTAATTTTAATTAAATATGACATGAAATTAACAATTAAAATTTGATTTGTTCAGATTCAAAATTGGTTGAATTAAATTTGAATACGAATTCAAACTTTTTGTTTATTTAACGAACTAATTATAATAAATTAATCGAATTTAACTTAAACAAATATGAAATTAACAAAAAAAAGTAAGATTTACTACAATTAGAGGTACACATAAGTTTTAAAATTTTGGGTTTTAGATAAAATTTTAAGAGTTTTAATATATTATTAAGCTTAAATAAGTGAAAGATATTATAAATTAATTAAACCCTAAACCATATATGTTAGCCATATAAAATGACATTTTTTTATATAAAGTATGGAGATTTTATAAAAATCTAATCTTGATTAAGAAAACTTATTGATATTTCTCATACGTTCACATGGTAATTAAAAATGATTAAAAAATTCAACCAGTTCGACCTGTTAAACTCAAAAAAATTTGAATTGTCCAAATTTTTTTATTCGACTTTAAATTTTCGGTTTGATCTACTTTAATAACTTTTGTTCGTAAAATCGATCAATTTATTAATTAATCAATTTAATTAATAAGTTATTATAAATTAAAATAAATAAATAAATTTTTATTTAACAATCATTTTTCAATCAAAATTCAAATTCTAAGGGCAATTTTTTTAATCATACTTTAAATTATTTAATTTTATTCAATCTTTAGTCTATTTTATAGTGGTCCATCAGTGGAATATTTTAAACTTTAAAACTTTTTGTATTATTGGTCTAATTTTAAAATATAGATAATTAGTCAAGGAAGAGAGGGAGAGGAGACTTTAATGGCTAAAATACTGGATGAATGACTGGACTGCAATCTATTGCACTCCACTTCCAAGCTACTCTTATCTGGATGGCCCAAAGGACTGAGAAATAGACTAGTTCCCAGCTCGAAATGAAGACCAGTCAGAAAGTGGGTGGAGTTGCGACGACTCATCCATTGATGAAGTAGTAATAAAAATCGTCGAAGTCAGAGTATTTGCGTTGTTGCCATCGTATGAAGGTTCCTTTTTACAGGTTTCCAACTCTCAGAATCGTTTGAAAATAGATTATTAGAGGTTGAATGTTACATGGGAAAGTTTATATATAGCTCCAAAGAGACTTTCCTTGCACTTTCTCACCCATAAGTAGAGAATATTGAAAATTTTCCTCTTCAAGATGTTTCCTACTTGCTGCTTCCCTTGTCAATATGTGGTCTTCTGCTACTGATTTGACACCCCTTTTGAATTTCTCCTTGTCACTGACACCAACTTTGCTCTGCTGTTCGACATTCGAGCACTATCCCGGAAAAAGCTGGATAATCATTAACATTATAAATAATAAAATAATTTGAATTTAATACTAATAATTATTAATAATCACCCAATAATATAAATATAATTAATTCGCTAAATTGTATATTCTGAAAGCGATCTAGAAGAGTGGTTGAATAGATCGTTGACACTTTTTCACAAAGTTCTACAAAAATAAAGAGTTAATCCACACGAACAATCAAATAAATTAAATGAAAAGAGTAGGGAAGAAAGGCAAACACTGTTTTTATAGAGATTCGGTGCTAAGACCTACGTCCTCTACCTACGCTCTCACTTAGGATTTGGCAAATCACTTTACTACACACTTTTTAGTTCAGTGTGAACTTTTACAATACCACTTGATTTTCGGCTCAAGCTACACCACACAATCCGATTTGTTTTCCCGGCACAAATCCTACCTCACCAGTGATTCTACACTAATCACTCAACTCACAATAACAATGATAGAAAAGTGAAATGATAATGCCAAGTACAGCTGAATGGAATTAAGAGCAGGCTAAGAGCAATTGAGAGCAATAAAATGATAAATATGAACGATGATCAGTATGCTTTGCTATTGACTGCCTTAATCGATCCCTTGATGTTCCACCATTTATTTGCAGGCTTCCAGATGAATATAGTCGTTGTAAATCTTCTTCTAGCCGTTGTTGATTGTTCATAGACGTTGTAAAATGATTTTTGTACCGTTTGATATCAATTGACTTCGTCAGATTATGTTCAACTGCACTGATAGTCGACTAGTCGAGTTGTAATAGTCGACTAGTACCTTATAGTTAACTTGTCTCCAAAGCATCAGTCGACTAGTATTACGTTTTTCATAAGATTTTTTAGCTCCGCTCTTCGAATAGTCGACTAATAGACTGATAGTCGACTAATCCAGCTATCCAACTTACAGGTCTGTTGTTTGTAGTCGACTTATAATATTCTGGTCGACTTGTTTAAACCCCCACTTAACATAATGATAATTATTAGTCGACTTGTGACATAATACTCGACTAGTGCTGGCTCCAACGGATAGATTTAACAAAATCTTCAATCTTCTGATTTGTTGAGATAGTAGTTTGAATTCTTCATCCATAATTTGCACGATGATCATCTTTTGCATGTTGTCTATCTCTTGAACATTGTCTATCTCTTGAACGTTGGAGATTATTATTATCTTGATTTGCATTAATCCTTTAATTGAATATCAGTCCAAAATACCTGAAATAATTTCTTAACCAATTCTATACCTTTTATTATTATCAAAACATAAAGGGATTTTATTTGTCAACCACCGTTGGTCCAACATTTAAAATATATCTTTTTGGGTAACCAAGACACGCTACCTATTATAATTTCTAATAAACTTACTCTTTTGTAGGAAAATTAGTTGATTCACGTGCTAAGGGAGCACAAGGAGGCTTTTGGTTGGACAGTGGTAGACTTAAAGGGTAGTAGTCCCACCATTTGTATGCACCGAATATTGATGGAAGATGAAGCCAAGGAGGTGAGGCAACCCTAACATCATTTAAATCCATCCATGATGGAAGTAGTGAAAAAGGAAATCTTGAAGTTTTTGAAGCAGGAATCATTTATCAAATTTCGGATAGCAATTGGGTAAATCCAGTCTAGGTAGTTCCGAAGAAAACTAGGGTAACTGTGGTAGAAAATAGTGATGGTGAGTTAATACTCACTCGTGTTCAAAATGGGTGGAGAGTCTGCATAGACATAGGAAGCTAAATTCAGTTACTAGAAAAAATTATTTTCTGCTTTCATTTATTGATCAAATGCTTGAAAGCCTTACAGGTAAATCTCACTATTGTTGTTTAGATGGTTATTCAGGGTATCACCAGATTTTGGTTGCACCAAAAGACCAAGAGAAAACAACCTTCACATGTCCATTCGGCACCTTTACTTCACAGTTTATAGAGAGTCTTTTGAAACATGCGTTATCAACCTTGAAAAAGTGCTTAAACATTGCATTGAGACTAATTTGGTTTTAAATTATGAAAAATATCATTTCATGGTTGATCAAGGCATAATTTTAGGTCATACAGTCTCTTCTGGAATTGAAGTTGATAAGGCAAAGATAGATATTATTCAATCTTTATCTTACGCCGTGACTATGCGGGAAGTTCGCTCTTTCCTTGGTCACGTAGGATTCTATCGACGATTTATCAAGGATTTTTCAAAGATTGCACAACCCATATGGAGACTACTCCAAAAAAACGTGAAGTTTGATTTTGATGAGACATGCAAGATTGCATTTGATGAACTCAAAGAATGCCTTACTATAGCTCCAATTATTCAGCCACCGAAATGGGATATACCATTCGAGTTAATGTGAGATGTGTTGGATTATGCAGTTGGAGTAGTGCCAGGCCAAAAAGTGGACAAGGTACCATATGTCATTTATTACGCTTCCATGAAACTTAACAATGTTTAAAAGAATTATTCCACAACGGAGAAAGAGTTTTTGGCCGTAGTTTTTAGGTTGGAGAAGTTTTGGTCCTACTTATTGGGCACGAAGATGATCATTTTTTCAGACCATGCAGCACCAAAATATTTGGTGACTAAGAAAGAAGCCAAGCCGAGATTGATTCAATAGATTTTACTTCTCCAAGAATTCGATTTGGAAATACGCGACAAGAAAGGAGCTGAAAATTTGGTGGCCAATCATCTAAGCAGGATCATTCCGACTAATGCATCTGTCTTCACGACAAATTTAGGGATGAAAGTCTCTTCGCAATTCAACAGGTAATTCCATGGTATGCTGACATAGTAAACTTTTTGGTGACTAAGTCTTTACCTAGTGATTTATCTAGAGCTGAAAAAGATAAAATTAAACGAGAGGTTAAATATTACATTTGGGATGAACCTCATCTTTGGAAATTTTATGCCGATCAGATTGTTAGAAGATGTATTACAGATGATGAAATTCCTTCCATATCAAATTTTTTCCATTCATCTATATGTGGGGGACACTTTGGTTCCAAAAGAACAGCTTGAAAAATTCTTGAATGTGGATTGTTTTGGCCTAAGTTGTTTTATGATTCTTACATGTTTTGCAAGTCTTACGATCATTGTTAAAGAATAGGTAGCTTGGGATCGAGAGATCAAATGCCACTTACTAACATCTTGGTATGTGAGATTTTTGATGTTTGGGGAATAGGCTTTATGTAACATTCCGTTACCCATTTTAAGGCTAGAATAGTAATTTATGAGAAAGTATAGAGAAATTAGGAAGAGAAAGTGTAGAGAAATTAGGAAAACGCACCTCATGCATAAGTTAATTGTGACATGCACATTTTTGCACATTCATATGATTGTACATGCATTCATTGATATTTTCTGGGTAAAATGGCGTTATTAAATATGATTAAAATGTGATTTGAAGATTTTGATATATTTAGGGTATTTTTATAATTTTTGGTGAATTTTAGAAAAATATTGATTTATGGACCAATTTTAGAGTGCCACGTGGTAAAAATATATATGTGACAAATGGTTAATTGTTATGGTGACAAATGATTTATATCTGCGGTGGTAAAAGGGCACACGTGCGAGTTTTGGTTAGGAAGAGATTACTGTAGTTTCTGTTCTCCACTGAAACAGTCAACACTGCAATTCTCTTCCCTGTTCTTCACCACCGAGTATTGAGTTGTTCTTGTTGGTTGTCTTCGAGTTATTCTCACTACTGGAGATAGCTAAATCAAGTAAGTAGTTCTGATAATGTTTATTTTTTAGTGTAAAAAAATATACATGCATGCATGGTTTGAGAATTGAGGTTTCGGTGATGAGTGAAATAGATGAAGATTTGTAAAACAAGGATATGTTGTTTTTGCATGTTTGAGTAACCATATGTTGTAAGACATTGTTGAGGTGAGTTTTGAGCCAGAAGAATCATTGTAGTTGTGTTTTGGAAGAGTGCAAAATTCAGGAAAATGATGAACATAAACTCTGTATTTCACTGTACATGCGTGAATATATGGCTGTGTACTGTTAACGTCTGAATTTGTGAAAATGAATTTAAGTGAATTTAAGGATATGAAATGAGGAGTTGGTGAGGTTGTGGAAGACAATGAAGTCCTGGTTTGGAATATGGGAAAGTTTACGCAGTTGATGAAAAAAATGAAATGAAAAACGAGAGTGCTGGAAATTAGTGTATTACATAATATACTTTGTTTTTGGTGTTAGGGAGTAATCTTGAATTTTGATCTGATATGGATGATTTTTGAACTGTAGTAGAAGTAAAATGGAGTGAAAGAGTAGATAAAAGTGAATGAAGATGCAATAGACGAAAATCTAAGAATTTGAAAATTTACAGTAGAGAGAGAGAGGATGAACACAATAGTGAGAGAAAGCTTATGTGAAGTTTCAGTTTTGATCAATGAATATAAGTTTGAATATGATATATTTAGAAATTGTAATGGGAGTAAATATGCAAAATTTATGATTTAGGAATGAAGAACATATGAGTTTGGTATGGGGAAAAACGTTTCTGGAAGAAAGTTGATGAAGGAGGAGATGCACCGTCGTGCTTGTGATTAAGGAGGAAAATGCACGACGGTGACTTTGGTGTTTAAGGGGGGAAAGGTATGCACGATGGTGACTTTTGTGTTGAAAGGGAAAATGCACCATCGTGCATTTGAGGTTTTTCCATATACTAAATAGTATTGCTTCTTTTGCCTAGAGGTTTTTCCATATACTGAATAGTATTGCTTCTTTTGCCTATAACTTTTGCTATGGTTATCCAAATTTGATGATTTTTTATTTGGAGTAAACTAGAAACATAGGGCTACAGATTTTTTGAAGAAATGGAATTTCAATTCCATCTCTAAGACCTTTAATTTCCAGATGGAAGTTAAGTATAGTGTGCAGTTTTCGAATGAGAATAGCCTGGGAATAATTGGAGTATAACTTTCGGTATACTAAACTAAATTGAATGATTTTAGTGTCGTTAGAAACTTAAGACATTGTAACAACTTTCTAGAAGGAAGTGTTGCCTAATTTTGTTATTTACATTATCAGATTAATTATGTAAAGTTGACCCATAGGTATGTTGTAAGAAAAATCTGAATTGGTCAATGAAGTTATGAAATTGATTTCACATTGTTTTATTATGGTCCAAATTATAAATACAAATGATATTAATGAGGGCTTTGATATATGATTGATTTGATGATAAGGATCACAATAAGATACCCTGGATTGTCATTGATCATGCATTGTACATACTTTCTATACATTAATGTGCATAAGAGAATACTTATACAATTGTGCGAAAGTGTGATTTTGGTAAATGTGTTTTGTATGATATAGAGGAGCTCATTGAATGCCAGTTCGACATTGCCGGACCATCTAGGCAATAGCATATTAAAGCGTACTGTGAGTCAACCTAGATGAATTCCTAAGATTGATTTGATTTGTTTAAACTTCCAATATTATTGAATTGTTTGTGAGTTGTTTATGAATTTCGGACTTAAAGTCCGAGGAGTTAGTATTCGGGACTGTATTGGAAGTGCTTTGATTTCTATAGAATTCTGAATGCTTTGTAAATTCTCAACGAAAGTTGAATGCCGGACTTAGATCTGATGAATATAAAATTCTGACTGTGCTTTATATCAAATTATGACTCTGTATTTGATGCATTTCACAAAATGCATGCTTAGATAATGGTGTTGTGACCTGAGTAGTCTGTATGAAAGCGCTTTCACGTAGAGCTTTGCTCCGTGATTTCTGATTTTATACGTAGAGCCATGCTCCATGATTCTGTTCTGATTGAGCCCTATGGGCCAGTATTTGTATAAGTATGTGATAGGCACTCGGTCATAACAATAAGAAAGAATGTAAGTCTCATGCATATAGCATTCTAAGACTGAAATTTATTGCATGATTTGCAAAGCTGAAATGAGAGATAGATAGGTATGAATTGTGTGATCATATGATAAACTATGTTATATGAATATCTTTATATATATATATATATATGTATGTATCTTTTGAATGAATATCTGTGAGATATGTGATGTGTGTATATGATCCGGTGAAATCATCAATGATGGTTCACTCATTGAGTTCGCAAAACTCATCAAAATTGCAAGGTGGCTTTTCAGGTATAAGACAAGAGATATAGTTCTTTAAATAGGACTGAAGGACCCTTTTGAATTAAGTTATGGCTCAGAGGTCTGTCAGCTGATACCAGAAGTGTTGTAGTTTTACTTTGTAGTTTTGTTAGAACCTGTATAAAGGTTTGAAAAAAAATAACTTTTGTTTAATGGCAATAGTGTAACTTTTGTGATTGAATGCAATATTAGTTTAAAAAATTTAGCGATTTAACGTATGTATGATAGGTGATGCCATGTGTAAGTTGGTTACGTTTTGCTTTAATATACCATTATCATAGAGTATGTACCTGACTGTCCTTCGGGCATTCGGGTATTTATCTTATGGCAGTGGGATGTTACACATTTTGAAGAACAAACTTATTTTTGTTAGCACCTCCCAAACCTTAGTCGGTAACAACTCCCGAAATGCGATTGGAATTAGCCTTTGCATAAACACGTGACAATCATGACTTTTTAAATCGAATAATTTGTACTTCCTCGTATCAACACACCTTGCCAAGTTTGAAACATAGCCATTATGAAACTTTAGACCTTTCAACCATTCACACAATATTTCCCTTTGTTTTTTGTCCAAAGTGTAACATGCTTTTAAATATTTCCCGGTGCGAGGATCCCGATGTAACTCATTCCTTCTATAAAAAAGTTACAAATCAACTCGTGATTTTGCATTTTCTTTTGTCCTCCCTTCAATGTTCATGATGGTATTGATCATATTGTCAAAAAAGTTTTTTTCAATATGCATCACATCTAGAATATGACGTATCAAATTCGTTTTCCAATATGACAAATCCCATAATATACTTCGTTTTCTCCAACCAAAGTTTTTACTGATGGTTGTATTAACTTTATCAGCTTCAAATTCTGTTACTTTTAGCAAGCCTAATTTATCTTCCTACAAAATCGCTTCACCAGATTTGTAAGGGGGAGAAGGTGTTTTTACCATCTTATTCTTCGTGAACTTTTGTTTATTGCATCTAAATGGATGATCTGTAGGGAGAAATTTTCTGTGATTGTCAAACCAACATACTTTGCCCCCCTTCGAAAGATAAAAGGCATCAGAATCGTTGCCACAATAAGGACAACCCAATTTTCCTGTTGTGCCCCATCCAGACAACATGGAATATGCCGAAAAATCACTAATAGTCCAGATCAATGCCACTCTCAACACAAAATTCTGCTTTTTAGACACATCATATGTATGAACACCATATGCCCAATGATGCTGCAATTCTGATATCAATGGTTGTAAGTAAACATCAATTTTATGCTTCGGATTTGAAGGCCCTGGCGTAATTACTGTCAAGAACATATATGCATCCTTTATACACATCCATGGAGGCAAATTATACGGAGTTATTATGATTGGCCAAATGAATATTGCTGCCCGGATTGATCAAAAGGTTGGAAACCATTAGTCGACAACCCCAACCTTATATTTCGACTTTCTGCTGCGAAGTCAAGATGGGTGTCATTGAAATGTTTCCATGCTAGTGCATCTGAAGGATGACTCATTATTCCATCTTCCTATTCGTGTTCATGAAGCCATCTCATGTGCGATGCAGTTACATCAGAAGCATAGAGTCTTTGAAGTCTCGGAGTTAGAGGGAAATAGTACATTCGCTTCCAGGGTACTAATTTCGGTATCATTGAACGCTTTCTAGGCTTGAACCTTAGTTGACCACAAAATTTGCAATCTTTTAATTCGACATCATCTCCCCAATACAACATGCACCCCAATTTGCAACAATCAATCTTCTCCACAGGCAAACCAAGACTCCGAATAAGTTTTTTCATGTCGTAAAAACTATTAACTATTGTATGATCAGGAGGCAATGATTCATTATACCACTTAAGAATTTTATCAAAACTTCGGTCCGATATATGACCTTCAGACTTGATGTTCAATATTCACGCAATTGAAGACAATTGCATCATTATTTCACAATTTAGCCATAACTCTTGGTTTGCTGACTGAAGCAAGTTAAAAAACTCTTTTGCCTATCGGTTAGGATCTTCTTTAAGATTTTACATATTGTGCTTAAAGGTATTACGACTTGCATCATATACCATTTGCATGTATGGATTTTCAGTCTCATCCAAATAATTTGTTCGGTTTCCTAGTCCCCCTTCAAACTCATTGAATTTGACAGACGATTTTTCTTGATTACCCCTTGAGGTGCTACAAATGCTGGGTTCCCCATGTTGTGTCCACTCAAAATAATTTGGGACAAACCCCTTTCTTAGCAGATGCCTATTAACTCCATCACTCGGAAGGAAACATTTGTGTTTGCACTTTCTGCATGCAATTGAAGCAGAGTCCCTGAGTGCGTCGCTTCTGCATTTCATCCCAAGTCAAGCGCTTCATAGGTGGAGGTGTAGCAGCTTTTATTGGTGGCGCAAGATTGACCTGGTTTCGATTTGATGGAAGCGGCTTAGTAAACTTCTGTTAACGAGTTAACTGCTTGTCTGGCATCTGTGCCAAACTTATTGCTTCCTTAAGAGACTTTGGTTTAAACATCTGAATGCCATCTGTAATTTATGATTTAAGCCCTCCCATAAATGTTCCCACCAAAGCCTTCTGTGTCCATCCCTATACCCGGTTCCCTAGCCTTTCAAACTCTCTTTGATAGTCTCGTAAAGAGCCTATTTGCTACACTCTTGACAGAGCTTCATCAAACTTTTCTCCATTTGTTGGCCCAAATTGAGCCCATAATTCTTCTACAAAATTTGTCCACGTGATGTCCATCCTTTCTTCTTTGTAAGTTTTTCTAAGCCATTGCCACCACTGGTTTGCCTCGCCTTCAAGATGAAAAGATGCCAAGGACACCTTTTGAGAGCTGTTAGTACCTTGGAATGCAAAAAACTGATCCGCCTTGGAGAACCACTCTATTGTATCGCCGTCAACAAATCGTGGAAACTCCAATTTTGCCAATTTGGAAAAGAAAAGTTGTCGTCCCCCGTCAGTTTGGGCTTGAGACGTTTCTCCTACAAATTGGATGAGTGATGGTGAATGGTGGGTTGGCAGTTGGGTAGGCAATTGGGTAGGTGTTTGGGTTGGCATTTGATTGGCTGGGTCTACAAGGATAGGATTTGAGGATTCACGATTATAAAGAAGGAACGAAGTCATTTTGCTCACTAATTCCTCCAATTGTTTAAGCTTTTCATGTAGTCTGGTTTCCATATGAGCGACGTCGTTTTGGAGTATTCCAAGACCAGACTCCAAAAGTTCGATACGTTCTTTGTTGGTCGTCATGCTCTGATACCAATGATAGGTCCCAATCAGGCTAACAAATTTTAAGAAGAAAAATATTCTACTTAGGGTGAGAATAAACCACAAGTTTTTTGACTTTGGAATAAGCTTCCCCTTATCGCAAAATTCTTGAGTTTAAATACAAGTGAAATAATTGACACTTCCTAAACTTCTGCCACGTATCTGAGACCAGTAACAACACATCTGATTTAGTGGCATTTGTTCAAAGCAAAATAATAACTAACAAATTAACAAAGTTGACTTGTTCCTACTAACAACAGAAAGAAAATCTTCGTTCAATCAGTCCTTGAATCTTGGATTCTTCATGGGCACAGGTTTTGACTTTCGTGGCTTATCAAGTAGTAAGCGTAGCTGAAAAGAAAATCGAGTACCGATTTGTGAGTGTCCCAAGCAAGCCAAACGGTAGAGAAATGTCCCCAATCAAGTTTACTCTGAACAACATATCGACCATTCCTGAACATGTCGCTGACTCAAACGGCGTGGTATCCGCCTCGCCGGTAATCTTCCGTTCCTTCGTCCTCCGACGTGTAGTCTCCGCTCTCGCAGCTCCCATCCACCTCTTCCACCTCATCCCTCTCCTCCTTGACAACCACTTGCTTCTTCTCATCCATTCTTCTCGAAACTTCCAAAGCTCAAGTTTTAGATAGAAATGTAATACGTAGTATAACATTATTACATACCTAGGAAAGGAATAAAAACCACATCGTGAATACCTGATTTCGGTTCCATCTTTAATTTTAATATCGATTTTAGATTTTAAAAGATCACGACTCTTCCGGGACTTTTATGAAAAGTATTTCCCGATATGTAATTTAAGTCTTTTTATAATTTTCTCAATACATAAGCTCTTCTAACGAGTCATAAATTACTTATGCTTACTATTAATTTTCAATGTTAGAGAAGCCTGAGATTTTCTTCACTATCAGTATCAGAAGTAAATCATTTTATTTGGTTTTATATCAGTATTAGTTTCACTACATAATCGTAAATCTAAGGAGCCGTTTGGTTCTATTTCTGTTTTTGTGTTGTTGTTTTTGGTTTTTGGTTTCTATTTTCTGTTTTTGGTTTCTGTTTTTTTTCTCTTAAAAAAACAAAAACCTGTTTGGTTGAGATTTGTAATATAAAAACTAAAAACAAAAACCTGTTTGGTTGAGATTTCTAATAAAAAACTGAAAACAAAAACATGTTTGGTTTTATTTTAATGTTTTATCAGTTTCACTACATAATCATAAATCTAAGGGGTTGTTTGGTTCCACTTCTATTTTTCTGTTGTTGTTTTTGGTTTTTGGTTTCTGTTTTCTGTTTTTGATTTCTATTTTTTCTTTAAAAAAACAAAAAGCTGTTTGGTTGAGATTTGTAATATAAAAACTAAAAACAAAAACCTTTTTAGTTGAGATTTCTAATAAAAACTGAAGACAAAAATATGTTTGGTTTTATTTCATGTTTTATTTTTTTGTAATTATACTCTTATGTGTAATAATTATAATATAATACATTATATTTTTAAATTAATTAATTATCATTATAGCTAAAATTAAAATAAACATGTGATAATCATACTAATATTTTTTATTATCATTATAGCTAAAATTAAAATAAACATGTGACAATTATAATAATTTTTAAAAAATATTTTGTGTCTAAACTTGTAAGCAAATTAATGTTTTTGCTATATGTGAAAACATTATAGCAAAACTACTGCAATAACTCACTTTCAAAGCATTTAATGTTTCGATTCTCCACACTTACAAGAAACAATAGCTATTACATGAGCACAAATGAAACACGTCTGAATGTAATCAAGTGCAACAAGTACACACAAGTACTATTTGAGATAAGATAAAATGTTCAAAAAATAGAATAAAGTGCCACAAGATTCTAACAAATATTGTTAACCAAAATGCAGAACCAACCGCTTAAAAGGCACATTCTTATTCTGTAAACTAGAAGGCTACACGCAACACTCATCTTGAAGAACTCAACATGCCATGATATATTCCTTTTGGAAATGCCATTGAAGTAGACCAACAAAAGATCATATTATTTTGGAATTATGATGCTTCAAATTCAAGAAATGAGAATGCAATTCTACCAAATAAAAATACAGGACAAGATGAAAGTGTAACTTTTACAGGCGGCTACTTTAAAACTCCAAGTTCCTTTAATGTCACTTAAGCTGCATTTAAATGGACGGGAATTGTTCAGGCAAGAAGCTTTACAGGACAAAAAGCTACCACAGTGTTGTGGCAAAAGAATCCTGCATCAAGTTGTTCCTTTCTACACTCATGCAAAGAACTGCAGAGAAGCAAACTTCCATTTCACCTAAAAATCTGGCACGCTGAATGTCACTTGTTTCTGTTTGCATTCTAAACTTCTAGTCACCAGTCCGAAAGTCCACGCAGCCATTCTCTTCACCTTTGTGCTATTTCTCTCTCATCACCCATGGCTGCTCTTCACCTTTGCGTTGTTTCTCTCTCATGCTTTTATTCAGTTCTTGTTGTTGCTGTATCTATCTGTTTGATCGTTGTCTTTTTGCAATGGGAAGAGAGAGTTTTGCGTCGCTGGAAGGCTGGAGAGGTTGATTGGAGAGTGTGTGGTGCATGGTTGTTTTTGTTAGCCCCATAATTTTTTTTTAATTATTAAGCATGATTAGAAAATTAATTAAATTGAGTTAGCATTAATTAATTAGCATTAATTAACTCATAGCATTAATTGATATAAATGTAGCATGATTTAAATGTAGTAGTATTAATTATGTTAGTTGGCATGGAATTAAATGAGTTAGATGAAGTAGATGTGTTAGTTGGCA
>JAOTBA010000203.1:28700766-28719965 GCA_025629845.1 Erythroxylum squamatum
CACCATGGAGCAGTTTGCTTGCCTTGAGAAAATTGAGCTGGGAAATTTTCACTTTGAACTGAAGTAGAACTTTGAAATCCTCATAACCCTGTTATTTTCTTAATGCTGTAAAGATGTAATATAGACTGCAGAACCTTTAGAGCAAGTTTGATTTTGCGTACAACACCTATTTAGTGAACCATAATTCCTTTGTTTGTTTTATTGTCCAGTTCATATTTATATGCAACTTAATAAGTTTCTTTTGATTCATGTTTGACAGGATGGGTTCAAAAGCCCTTGATGAAACTGTACATTGATTCCTGCATTGAGTTATCCGAGACACCTAATATAAAGTTGCTTCAAAGACTATACATTTCAGAGGTAGCTATATAAGTTCGACAGGCAGGAAGAAAATGGATGCTTATTTTTCTCCCCTTATTTACAATGTCGAGATAAAATTTCCTAGTTGGAGAATCAATAACTTCATATTTTCTTAATCCGCCCCCTCCTCTCCCCTTTTTACCAGGTTGAGGATGAAGTGATTGCATCTAACTGTGAATTGCAAGATATATCTATAACTCCGTTGCTAAATGCCCTGCATACACTCAAAACATTTGCGATGCTTGACTTATCTCATAATTTGTTAGGTATGTTTTCTTTTGTCTTCATCAGTATGATTCACAGAAAGCAGTGCATTAACTACCAAATGCATGTTAACAATTTTTCTAGGCAGAATGCTATTATATGTAATTCTCATTGTATTATGTTTAATAAGTTGTGAATGCCTTTTTTGACTAACAATGGTTGCCAACTGCTTATGCTTAGGAAATGGAACGATGGAGAAGCTTCAACAGTTTCTCATATCAGGCCAAAAATATGGTGATTTGACCCTGGATTTGCACTGCAATCGATTTGGTCCATCAGCTCTATTTCAAGTTTGTTACTTACTCCAAAACTTTCCAAAATTCTGCACGCATGAATCATAACGATTACTCTCTTTTAGGTCCAATTTTCATAGAAAAGATATCTCCTTTCTGTTTTGTACTCTTATAAAAGCTTTGCTTCGAGCAAATTTTACGAATCATGATCCCCTGCTTTCTATCTTTCCTCTTTCACTTGATTGATTTTCAGTAGTTGTGACCTGTTCGTTTGTACTCCACCAATTTCATGTGAAGGAAAGTGCATAGAATGTGACCGTATAGTGGCTGAAATTTGGCCTTTGTGAAATGCAATCAAGATTGCCACATTTGTCATATGTATCCTATGTTGAATTCCTAACAATCAGTCATTTTGACAGGACACAATCAGCCCATATCTGGAAATGTTCTCAATAATCTATTGACCAAACATGTTATTTTGAAAAGGTTCAAGGCCAAAACCCTTTACCTAGTAAAATACATTTCCATTTCTATCTTCAGATAGGAATAGGTGTTGACCACCTTAGATCAAAATGTTCTGAATCTGATGTTTTGATCTTTGCAGTTTTACAGAACGGAGTCTGAATGGATTGAGTTTGAACAAGCCAGTTATAGATAACCTTTGCCAACTTGCTAAAACCTCGTCTTTTTCACAGCTAATACTTGGGAGAACTGGTGTAGGAACTGTGAGTGCACTTCTGCCTTTCTTTATGTTTTTTTCTATATCCAACCTTTGCATGCAGTTTGAATTATTTTTCTCTACCTCTTATTAATTTTGCAAATTGATGGAAATTGTCGGAAGGGGCACTATAGACAACAGAATCCCTTTTCAGAGGGTCTCAAGACTCTGTGATACTTGACTTATCATTCTGTGGATTAACACCTATGTACATCTACAAACTTAACAGTGATGCTACTTTAATTTGTGGAATTCCTGAGCTGAATCTTGAAGGAAATCCTATTTCAGAAGAGGTTAGTTAATTAATTCTTTACGGTGCCATCGGCATGGATATCTTTTACATTTTTCAATTGAACAAAATAACTTTAATCAGTTCTATACATTCAGGTTCTAATAGTTATATGTTACATGAATGTTAGTATTTAAGAAATGCCACATATATAGAAATAAAGTCCTGCGAATTTCAGTGCCATGTATTGCAGATTCAATACGTTTTAAAGTGTTATAGGATTTATCTTCAAACAAACATGCACTAACTAGTTCTTATTTTCCTTGCTCTGAATGTTTCCTATGGGAAATGAAGGTTATATAGTTAGTGTTCCTTAGCTTGAGAAAACTTGAAAGGAAGTTATTAATGCAAGGTGGGAATGCATTAGTATCCTTCCTTATGGATCCGCAGTGTTCTCTGAAAGTTTTGATCCTAAACAAATGTTAGCTCAGGTACATTGGAATTCTTCAACTGGTTCAGGCGTTGGCAGGTTTTGTAGCAAATTAGATGGAACATTAACATTAACTAATCGAAATATTCATCATACTTACCTGCCATTTCCTTTTCTGTAGAGAACGATGTCTGCAGCAGCTCCATCTTGCTGATAATGCCGTCTTAAAGGAAAAAAATATATTGGAGTATGCTCAAGCTGCAAAAGAGAGAGGGTAAAAGGCATGACTTCCCTTTTGCAGCCTGAGACCAATGTATCTGAAAACTCTTTAAACAAGTTCCCATCAAAGGAATGTGGTAGTGAATGCTGTGAGTTTGAAGTTAGCTGATAGTGAAGATGGTCCCATCAATATGGAAACTATGCCTTCAGAACTGGATGACAGTTGCACAAGCTCTTGTCTGAAGAATTCGTCTATAGAGGGCCAATTCATCCAAAACTTGTCAACAGCCATTAGCATGGCAAAAAAGTTGCAACTGTTGGACCTTAGCAACATTGGCTTTTCTTCCCAAGTTGTAGAATCATTTTATGCTTCATGGTCATCAAGACTAGGAGCTGGTTTAGCTTGGAAGCATGTGAAGGATGAGATAGTTCATTTCTGTGTGGAAACAAGTGTTGTAGGATGAAAGTTTGCTGTAGAAGGTATTGATTAATATTAGATATATATAATTACATGGATTTTATGTTATTAGCCTACAATTAAACTGATGAGTAGGGATGACAAACTGCAAAATTGGATCGGATTGACCGATCCAATCGGAAAAAGTTTGAACTAGCCAGTTGTTCGGTTCGGTTTTAACTGATAACCTATCCGTATGAAAATTGACTGATTTATAAGAGAATCGGCCGGGTTTTTTCGAACCGGTATGACATTACAAAATACCTAAACCTTTCAGATTTCGTTCTCTATCTTGCCTATCGCCCCTTCACCATTTCCAATTTCGTTCTCTACCTCTCACAATCACTCCTTCACCATCTTCTCAATCGATTGGATGATACAAAAATACTTAAATCTAAACCCTTCAAAGTTCAGATTTCATTCTTTTCATTCTTTCTCTCTCGCCAGTCGCCTTTTCCCATCTTCTCAATCAATTCGACAGATATACCTAAACCTAAACCCTTTAGATTTCATTTAGAAATCGATATGTCTCTCCCCTCTTCACCATCTTCGCTTCACCATCTCACTGTCTAATAGATGCATGTAACTCATAGATGCAGAAATTGAGCCCTGTTGACTCTCCTTGGGTGACTACTGTGACTTTCCTTAGGCGGCTACTGTGGGTAACCCATTGAAGCAGAAATTGAGCCATGTAAGGGGTTTGTGTCTCTGTGTTGCTTGTTTGAGTTTAAATCTTTCATTCTTTCTTAAAATTACTGCTCCTCTTGTTGATCTATGTTTGTTCGTTTGGTCATCTTATGTTATATTGTTGCTCTTCATTCTTTGAGGAGTTGTCTGTTTTTGCTACCAGACAACCTATCGTTGGGAGAATATTTTAGAGTGGTAATTTCTTTTAATGTTACTCCTAATTCTTGCGTATCTGAGGTGAGGCGTGGAATTGATCCATTAATTTTGGATCTTCTTTCAATCTTCGGTTTTGTGATTTAGGTTTGAGTGGTAATTTTGTCTCTAAAAGAAAGCATCATCTAATCATATAACCAAACAACCGCTGGAGCAAGCGATTAGAACATGATGCTTTTGATCTACAGACTCATCTCTTGCATGGTTTAGTTCACCATAATAGTTTTAGATTGAAATGTTGATTCTCGCTGCCAAGTTTATATAGAGTTCATGTTCTGTGTTATTCAAGGTTAACAGATAAGGGGTAGTATTGATCAATTAGTTTTTGTAACAATTAGAAATACTCTATTAACAATTGGTTTAATTTTTTGTAATATTTAGAACTCTATTTCATATTAATTTCTGTAACAATTTTATGTAATATTTAGAACTCTGTTTCATATCAATTTCTGATTTTGACAGTGGAGTTATATATACTCTTTCAAATGTTCAATTTGTTGATCTAAAATACCAAAAATGAAAATTAACAATATTTCGGTTAGACTATTTAATTTCTCAGTTTAATAATTGAGTAATATCTGTAGTCTTCTTTGTATCCATTATGTTGCTGTTGGTCTTCTTTGTATAACTGTATATGTATGCTCCATTTTTGTGTCTTGATAATTTTTTACTTTAATCCTATTGGAAAATAGAACCACAAAACTGAGTTTTTTACTTTAGCCATGAATCCGGAAAGGTAAATGATGATAGGTTAAGGTTTGTGTTTCATTAAAATTTTGTAAATTTGAACCAATTTTGTTTATCCTATGGCAGAAGAACCTTAACTTTCTAAAGTAGTAGTAGTCTCTTTAGTCTCTCTTTGATTTTTATTGTTATTTTAAGTTTTATATTAAACTTATATTTATTTATTATTAGTTCATTATATAATAATAGATATTTATGTATTTTTAATTAAAATATTTTTAACTTATTTATTATATACGAGTTTTATAGCGGTTCGCTACCGGTTGAACCTTTACATCTTAAACTTTTCCTTTGATCGGTTCGATGTTTGGTTCAGTTTTTAAAACATTGCATATTAGAGATAGAGATCAAATTCGGGCCCAGACTCAGCCCGAAACTCAAAGTTTTTACCTGAAGACGACAACATTTTATTAAACTGACATCATTTTTTAAATTTAAATTTTTAAAAAGAAAATGATTGTATTAGATCTAGGTACGAATGGCAATGGCCTGGGTTGGGCCCAGGTAGCAGACCCGAGCTCTATCCCAACTGGGCTTGGGGCAACCGGCCCGACCCCGAGTTTGACTCAGTCAAGCCCAAAATTTTTTTATAATTATAAATACAAAACGACATCGTTTTGCTTATAAGAATCAAGCCTTGGCAATCTAAACCTGAATCTAACCCTTGATTTTTAAAAAAAAATTAGACCTGAGACCCAATCAATCCAAACCTGATCTGATGACTTTAGATCAGGCCACACTCAATTGTCATTCCTAGATCCATGCACAATCGAACTTCAAGCCACCCAATGTGGTGAATGGTCTCCTAATTCAAGGCCAGACCTGCCCAGTGACATCCCTAATTAAGGATGGTATAAAAGTCTAAGCTCGAAACATTCTGGACTAGAATTGATTGAAATCATCGGGATAAACTTGAAAAAAAAAGATTAAAATCTAATCCAAGCTTCCACACACAAATTTTGAGCGTAATATTTGATTAGAGCGTATTTCAAAATATTTTCATATAAATTCAATTCTAATTATTTTGCCATCTCTTCTTTAATTTCATGAAATTAGAATTGAGTTTAAACAAGACTTCAAAAATTTTGTATTTTAATAAATTAATTAATTTGTATTCAAATTACAAGAAAGAAATTCAATTTTAACTTAATAAACTTTTTTAGACTTTTGAAATATGTTTGAAATTTAAACGAACTTGAATGAAATTGTCTCTTTAAATTAAATTAAACTTAAATTTAAATCCAACGATCTATAAATTTTTTTCAAATTCACCCGAAACCCAGTCTGACCCATTGCTACCTTATCCTAAGTTTAAAAAAAAATCAATGAACATGTTTAGAGTGTAAGAATCTTGGGTTATGTGAGGAGTATGATTCCAAAATTTTGCATCATTTGTAGGAAAAATTGGTCATCAATTACCATCTTTAGGAGACAAAACGTGACTAAAGTGAAAGTCATAGGTTTTAGAAACTCATGATTGGCTTCATTTCCACTTCTTCTTAATCCATCTTTAACTTTCTTATTTTGAGGCACCATTGCTGTAGTTTGTAATCATGTTCCACTTCTTTAAGCCTCCCACCCTTTTTTATTTTTTTAATTATTTCTTTTTTCCATAAAACATGGAACAGTACAATTGAATAATCAAAGTCAAATTAATTTTTTAAAAACTGATAAAAATTAAGAGTTCTACTACATATATATCAAGGATCAATTATATTATTGCAAATAAGATTTTTTATTTTTTAATTCAACAAACCAAGAAATATGAGCACAAAAAGGAACAATAATTCAATGGTGAGAGGTTTTGGTAAGGTTATTTTTAATTGAAATTGCATGGAGCCTCCCTTCTATATTTGACTTTGCAAATTGCAAGCATTATTTTTCAACTTTCAACTCCTTTCGCTGTCAAAAACTTTTTCTTTCGTTTTTTAAACCGAACTAAAAGTTAAATCAGTAAGATAGAATGTTTAAAGTTTTAAAAGTTTAAGCAATACTAGACTGTCATGAAATCGGTTTAAAATGGAATAAAATTAAAGAATTTGAAAATTGACTAAACAAAAATATCCTTACCTTAATATGTTAATTTTGGTTTATAAAAGATAATTAGTTTATAAAAATTAGCTGATTAATTAATAAATTAATTATTTTTAATAATAAAGATTTTAAAACTAAATCAAATCAGAAATTTAAAAATCGAACTGAAAAATTAGCCGATTCAAAGTTTTTACTGTTCAACCAACTGAATCGATACGGTTTTTAAAACATTGACTTTTGCTTAGAAAATATAAATATAAAAAATATTTATTTATTTATTCGAGTGGTTGGCTTTCTTTTTCAATGAATTCAAATTGCACTTGATCTTAACATAGTGGTTGAAGAAACAAAAAAAGTAGTTGAAATCTTGAAAATGAAATACATATTTTAAATTGTATTGTAAATTTAAAGGGCAAATTACATTTTAAATTGAAAATTTTCCTAATTTTTATTATGATTCAAAATTATACGTTAAATATTTATTGATGTTTTTATAAATTTAATTAGTATTATAAGATTAGGTAAATTTTTAATTTGAAATATAATTTACCGTTAATTAAATCCTCCTTTTATGTCAACTACTAAGAAAACTGAGCTTGGAAGGACGATATATAATATTCATCATTAAATTTTGTATTTGAAACACTTTAATCTCCCATTACTAATAATAAAAAAGATATATTGTGTTGTCTTTTTTCTTATATTGGTATGAAGTTTTTATCTCATTTTGATATCAATAAAAAAATAAATATTGAATTAGTGATTTAATTAAGCTAACTTCTAATTTTAAATTATTAAATAATTTATTATAACATTTTATTCATATTAATAATAGAAAGGGTAAATCTGAAGCTTTTTTATTTTTATTTTTTGAAGTGAAATACTATTCATTAAAAAAAGATTTAAACCCTTTTTTCTTTATTCCAAAATTAATTTTCTTTAAGGAATCCAATGAAACTTCAAATAATGACCCATCTGTGTGGTGAAAGCTTTTGGGGCTGATGCTTGGAGGATTTTCTTGTGATTGTACAATTTTCCATGATCACAAGACATCATAAAACACCGCTAATACAAAGAAAACCGCCATGGAAAATATTTCTCTTCCTCCACCATCAACACATTTTTTCACTTACCATTCCATAAATCAAGAGACTTCAAAGAAACCGTATAACATTGTTGATGGAACACAACATTATCGTACACTTAATTTTCCCAGCAAACATATATTTAGGTACAGTCACTGTCCTTCTATCAATTCAAACATCATATCTATGCTGTCACCAGTGGCAAATTTGAACAGCAGAGAGTTACAGTATTGATTATAAACAGGTAAAGATAATTTCTGTCAAGCTATGATTCTTCATCTTCTTAGTACACACAAACAGGTTACAAGACCTTATCAACAGCTCTCAGAACCCAAAAGAAAAAGGAGCTGCACTACTCATCATATTGCTCCAATTGTGTCAAGTGAAATGAAAAAAGATAAAATAAACAAGAAAAAGAAAGATCACCTTAGCTCCAAAAATGTATTTTTTCTTTCTGATTAATGTTCATGGTGATTTCCAACTTTGTAAGCCAATGTCATTGTGTCTTCTTGATGGACCAGAAGTTGGTATAGGAAAATGTCTAGGTAAGAAATTCAAGTAGTGACCTTTGTACGTCTCAGACCTGGGCTTGAAGTGGAAAACGTTGGTGGTTCTTGAGCTGTGACTATAATCGATGAAGAAAATAAACCACAGGAAGAGCCATAGAAGTAGAATTATCAGAGATCTTCTAGAGTGAGGAAGAATCATCATGCAGGAACTATATAGAGATGGAAAATGGCCAAAAAAAAAGGAAATGGGGAGGCTTCTTCTTCTTTGAGGATCCACTGGTATGATCAAGAAGATGAAAGCAGGTAACCCAAGAAATTGAACATAGAAAAGAGCTGGTGGTTTGTGTAATCTGGTTTCTTTCTCTTTTTGTATCTTTTGATGTTTGCGTGAAACGAGAAAGAGAAGAACAGAGAATAAAGAGGAGCTTTTAAAAGAAACCAGAGATTCTTCTACAAGTAGTAGTAGGAGATGTATGTAGTAGTAATGTCTGAAGCAGAAAGTTGACAGTAGAAAAGCTTGAGAAACAAAAGCTTCTGAACAAGTTTTTATGGGAAGCAATAATTATTAAAAAGAAAAGTGAAATAAATATAAAGGGTATGCCTCTTTTTTTATCAATTTTTAAATGAAGAAAAAAAAAACAGACAAAGTTATGAAGGTTTCTGTAATGGAGGTCATATTTTCTTATGGTTAGGTTAGTTTTTGGTCCCCACTTGTTATTTATTATGGCTGACTATAAGCAAATGGGACTGTTCTTTCAGGCCTCCATAACAGGAAAGCTCTTCCCTTTTGCCTTCTCTTTCCCACTTTTTAAGGGTTTTGGTTCAATATAAGAAGTGCTTGTATGATTACTTGAAAAGTTGAGTTGAACCAATTCCTTTACTTCTTATCCAACCTAATTCAGTCTAAATTATGCACACACAAAAAACACTATCTAGTAGCATTTGAGGTGTTAAGTTATAGTTTACTTGTTAATCCTCAAATCTAATGACTACTTAAATTAAGTCCATCCTTTTATCACATTATTAAGTATGATTACTAATGAGTTAGATCATAATTAAGGTTCAAGGCAAAATTTAAAAAAGATTTGAGTTCAATCAAATATATTTTAGTTTGTTAATTGTAAGTTGTTTTAGTTTATTTTCTTATAATTAGCTATACTAAAATTTTATATCATTCGAGTTTGATCAAATTTTGAATGCTTGAATTTCAGCTTGAATTGAATGCAACTTAATTCAAAGTACGAGTTATTGACTCTTCGACCTTGTAAATATAATTTTTGAGCTTTCTATGAAAAATGCATTGGTAACTATATATATTCAAAATGCATGTATTTTTAATGTTAATTGTTACATTATTATCTCGATCATATTAAAAAATTTAAATTCATTTTATTAATCCTTTTAAAAATTAATACATTTAATTGAGAATTTTAAAAAGTTAAATAATAATTTTATAATTTTATAATTAATTATCCTTAATGTTAAAATAAGTTAAAAGTTACATAAAATTTGCTGATATTTGCTTTTCAATGTGAATCAATCCAAGTATGAGTCTTCATATAGCAGTATAGTACAGCTACAAAGTACATACAGTCTTAACATTAATTTCTCTGGATCTTTTGCCCATTCTCCTGAATCAAAGGGGCGTGAGTGTCAGTGTTCAAGAACAGTCAGCGAACAAGCGATCTCTATACATATTTTCACTGCACACTACAAGTACAGCTGACCTCAATATATCTATCTCTATCTATCATTCCCACTGTTCCTAGGAGTTACTGTTCGTCTTCTTTTTTGCGGGGACCTCGCCCAGAGACACGAGGAATAGCTTCAGAGGATAGTGTTAATGGATCATGTCATAGATTACAACTTGTACATCGACCATGTCTCATAGTACACCATATGATGTGAGAGTCCATGAAAAGAAAGAAAAGGGTGTGTTCGATTATAAAGGGGTAGGACACAAGACTGATGTTTCTATATTATATATACAGGCTAATAAGCCTAATATACTTGTAGAAAGCTTTCTTTTTTTAAATCAGAAAAATTAAATTAATAATCAAATAAATACAATAAGGTTAACGGACAATGCCGCAAAAGGCTCAACCGGCAAAACCTCAGAGCAAACCAAAATAAACTAAGGGACACCGCAATATAGGAAGAAATAAACTGAAACCCAAACAACTGCACAACAAGAAACTCAATAAACAGAGCCAAGGAAAGCGTATTAATTGGCAATGAGTTGTGTCGGGTTCGGATTAGATAATTTTATCGAGTTTGGATTAGATTTGTTTTTCAAATTCCAACTCAATTAATTTAGAATAATTTGAAGCTAAACAAATCTGTTTAAATCAAATTTGTTTTATCAAATTGATTAATTTATTATAATTAGTTAAATCAGATAACATTATCATTTCAGGAATGGACTAGATAATTAATATATGTCAAAACTACTACATAATGAATGTACCGTAAATCTATAAATGTATTAACTGGTTTTGTTAAAATAAAATGAATTAGAGTAATTTAGAAAGTAATAACATTTTTATTAATAATAAATATTTAATTTACTAATTATCAACGTCTTTTTTGCCTTAAAATTTCACATCTTTTTTAAAATTATTTAAATATTAAAACAAAAATAACCAATACCAAGATCGTAAATAAAAATTACACATTAAATAATGAATATGACTATCACTACATTTTTAAACCTTGATTACTGAATTCTAAAAGTGCTTGTTTTAATTTGATTGAGCTTTAAGTTAACAAATTAGGTTTAGCTTGAATGGATCGGACTTTAGGCTAGACTCAAATTTGGAAGGCAGGTCTAAAACTCGACTTGAACAACATGACCCTTCATTTAAAAGTGACGTTTATGTTAGTGAATATATAAAATCAATTAGGTTAGCCTCACACAACAGCTTAAGCTATTGTGGTGAAACGGTCACTTAACATGGTATCAGAGCAGGTTTGGCCCGGATTCTTAATTTTTTGGTTGTCCGTCTGGATGTTCAGTCCCAGCGGCCCGATCCGGTTACCGCTGCTTATATTTCAAGTGACAACTGGATGTCCAGCCCAAGTTGCACTTGAAGGGGAGTATTAGAGTGTCTCATTTTGCCTAGACATGAAAATGTTAATGGGCTTATAAGTGGTAAGGGTCAACCATCCAAATAACTAATTTTAGTTATTTAGACAATGGTTGACCCAAGCCCAATTCTTGTTAGTGGACTTTACACTCTGCCCATATTAAAAAATTTAACATAGTATCAGAGCCTTTATGATCAAGTGGTTATGAGTTCAAATCCTACCACCCACCTATTATTCAGCACAAGGTAGAGTGGGCCTGTGCAAGTTTCAAGCCCAAAGAGCTTTTACTTGAGGGGGTGTGTTAGTGAATATATAAAACCAATTAGGTTGGCCTCACACAACAGCTTAAGCTACTGTGGTGAAACGGTCACTTAACAGTTTATGCCTAAGTTTAGACAAGCAACTCGACCCTAATTTACTTTCTAACCAAGCTTCAAGCTCGAACTTGGACATGTGATTCAAGCTTAATCAAGTTTTGAGTCAAATCTAGATTGTGTTAAAGGAGGATCGGAGTCTCAGGACTGAACAAGACTAAATCCATTGTCATTCCTACACTAAATTATGCCAGGTTGACCATTTTACTAAATCAACTCAAAGAGGATTAAGTTCAAATCCCATAGGTACTAGGTAGTCTAATTAACGAATTAAAATAGTTGGAAACAAATAATAGTTTAATTGGGAATACAATATGATTAATGATACACTACACAGAGAAAAGAGAATAAGTCTTGTGAAGAAGGATGGATAAAAGTCTTCGACAAGAAGAAAGAGTTTTGGCTTCAAGGCAAAGAGAACTTGGTCTAGCAAGCCCTCTAATGTCTCCTAGGGTACACTACCTAAACCTAAAAGCTAAATTTTATTAAAAACATTGGTCCACTAGCTTCTAGGTTTCATGATCTTTTAGCTTCCAACATGTAACATGTGTTTGTCTCATTCAATGAAACTTCTTTGTTGTATAGACCGATGTTGATACTGCGTTTACGTATATGTTAGTTTTTAACTTCTATCTTGGGAAAACCTTTGATAAGTCGAATTCAACTACAGCTGAAACAAACTAGAGAGTTAATGTATCTGTAGTTCAATGTGACGATAGATTCGATGAAGAACCCTTAGAACTTGGATCTTTTAATCTTATCTTATCTTAAGAAAGCTAAGATTGGAAAAATGTGATTAGTCCTTAATCTTATAGACTCTGATGTGTTAGACTTTAAAGCTACGAATAGCATCAAAGTTTCCTCCGACAGGAACACTCCGATGATAAAGTTAGATTAAATATAAAGAGAGTGTTTAGAGATATAAAGATGTTTACTTTATAGATGTTGTTTTAATCTATTATTTTCTTTCTTCTTAGACAGCATGGCTAGGAGGGTTTGCCCATAATATCGGTCACTGTTCCGTCGTTGACGCTGAAATATGGGGAGTCTTTACGGGATTACAACTGGCCTGGGAGTTTGGGTATCGCAGAGTGAAATTAGATGTAGACTCGATGATTATTATTAATCTATTATCCGCCTCAGCGGCTCAGGAAGCTTCATTTACTTCCCTGATACTAGGACTCCGCTAATTACTTACTCGAGATTGGATAGTGCGAGCAAGACATATTTACCGCCAAACTAATAGGGTTGAGGATTGGCTAGCCCACTATGCCGGTTCACTTGAACTTGGTATCTATCGTTTTCAAAACTCGCCTGTGGGTTGTTTATCCATTTTATTAGAGGATATATCGGGAGTTTCATTTCCCCGACCAGTTATGTAACTCCTGTACCCCTCCCTTCCCGATTTAAAAAAAAAAAGTGATAGACATAAAGTTATAACCATTGGAATCAACTGTCAAAGCCTCCAATAAAGTCATATGGGATTGTCCCACTGATTTGAAAGTTGGAACCTTGGCCCCTCCTTTCCCTGTGTAAATTTAAATGCAATGTAACAAAAAGGTGAAAACTCGCAGGAGCTGTTTTGTATCACTAGTTTCTTATATTATTTTTAGGAATGACTTTTTGTTCTGTTTTTTCTAGACTAGTTCAACTTAAAATTAATGAAGAATCAGATTATTAAAAGATTTAAGATACTTGGTTCCATGTAGCAAGATATGAGGATGAACAGTCTATGATGTGATAAAGTTATTAATCGTCAATAAAGTTTGTGCGGATATTAATTATACGCAGTTTTTTTTGTCGAACATCATGTGTATGCAACATTTTGTTTGCATTTTACAAAGAGACTATTTTCGTAACTCAAACTCATAACCTTCTGATTATAAAAGAGTAATCTTATCCGTTACTCTAAAGCTTGCCTTCAAATTAATAATATGTACAAAGGATTATTTATGTTTTCATTAAGGAACAATACTTATCTACACATTTTGTTTTATATATAAAAATATATAATTTATATTTAAGACAATGAGTTAAATTTTTTATAAAGTTTAAATTTATTCCTCCAAGAAACATAAAAGTAAAGTGACATAGAAAAGTATATAGATATCTATAATTATTTGAAAATTAGGATGAATCAACTCCTAAAACTAAAGTTAAATTATAAATTTACCTCCATAATAATCTCAATATTTGCTAAATTTTTACAAGGCCTTCATTTCATTGGTACAAAATAAAATAAAATAAAATAAAAATTAACCAACTAAAGTGGAAATTGAGAATAGTAATTGAACTATCCACCATAGTTTTGTTGAAAGTACGCAGATTCTTAGGGTTCAAACAAATAAGTAAGGTAATAGCAACTAAGGAGAAGAATGAACAATACGAACTGACCATCACTGCCAAGTTATATTTAGCTCGATCGATGAATGCAAATGCATGTTTCTGCATTTGAAGAAGCAAATATCGTATCTAATTCAATAGGGTAGGTGCCAGAAGTCAAAGTTGTTAACTGTGTAAGAGACATATGCCACATTTTCTGGAGGAGATAGTCACCTAAGAAGTAGCTAGCTAGGAGTAAAAGACACCAACTTGATATAGGATGACAAAAGGGCTCCGAGTCGGCTTGAACTAGCGCTATTCGATTCGACCTAACTTGATCAGTCTTTGTCCGATCTAAAATTGGTGGACAAATTTAGATTGGTTGAGTTTTCGTCTAAACTCAGATCTGAAAGACCGATCAAAGAAGTAGCTTGACAATCCAAACAATCATACCTCTATAAAACGACTTGCAAAATTCTTTAAAACTAAGTCGTTTTTGGACTATTCAAGTAACTCGAGCTTAGACAAATTTCAAGCCATGTATTAAATAGTCACTATGTAATTTGTTGCGTTTATTCCCATTAAAAAAGGGGTCATTGGCTCGATCATACTTTTTTTTTTTTTTGAAGTAGGATGAAATATATTAACTATCCAATCTCAGAAAAGGCATTACAAAGGGAGGAAAAATAACACACCACTCACCTACGTTTATCATTATTCGAGAAGCTTGAGCTAAGCCATGAGCAACCTCGTTAACAGAACGCCTAACATATTGAAAGACAGCTTCGTAATCTAAGTTGAGAACTAAGAGATCTAGAGATTAAATCACCAAAAGCAGTCACATCTAAGTAGTGCCGATTCGTAAGGGCTTGAATAACAAGAAGGCAATCACTCTCAACAACGACTGTGACAATGCTTACACTCAATCCAACTAAGGGCCTCCTTTATAGCCAAAGCTTCTGCAATCTTTGGTCGAAAAACTCTGTCAAGTCTACCAACCTTAATCCTCAAGGCAGAACCCGAATAATCTCTAGCAACGAAACCATACCCGTTGTGGGAACCATTCACAGTAGTTGCAGCATCAATGTTGAACTTCACCCAAACCAAGGACAGTTTCCGCCATGTAATGATACCATCAGCAGCTCTTTCATTCTCAACTACCACTTACGTCGTCAACCAATCTTGATGATGCCGCAACGTTCCCATCAGCAGCTCTTTCATTCTCAACTACCACTTACGTCGTCAACCAATCTTGATGATGCCGCAACGTTCTAGCCCAAACCGATAAAGGAGCAGCAAATCTGTGTTGCCAAATAAGATCACTCTTAATCTACATTGTTTTTATTCATTTTGATAAGAAATAGTCTCACTTGTTTGCTTGATGAGGCAATAATTTAGTCGAACTAACGACCTTAATCTAATTTTGGTTAGAGCATCAGATTTGATGTGGTAAAGTAGGAGTTGACATTTGAGCTACAAATTTTGGTTCCCGTCTTCTCTTCTCTAAGAGAAAGTAGAATGACCCCAAATCAGTGAGTTGATCAGTATTTTGACTCTGAATTCTGATAGACTTGTTGGATTGAACATTAGATGTGAACGCACTTTTGTGGTGATCGAGGGACTTTGTAAAAGTTTTCCAGCACTCAAGTTTATTGAGTTTCTTGAATTTTTTTAGTCTGGATTCCTAAATAGTTACTTGAATTAAGTTTATTTTTATTATAAATCATTAATTTCTCAAGTAATTTATCACGAATATATGATTTGAGAGTTATTATATGCAACCGAGAATTCCTATACACATCAATATATGATAGTCAAGGTTTCATTATTAAAATTAATAATTAAAAAACTTAACTAATTTGATCGGTTCAATCATAAAAATTTTGAATCAATCATTTTTTTAATTCGATTTTTAACTTCCCGTTTGATTTATTTTAATAACTTTTGTTGTTATTCGATCAGTTTATTAATTAATTAGTCAGTTTTATAAATTAATAAGTATTTTTTTATTTTCATCGAAAAAGTGACCTCTACTTTTCTTTATATCTTTATACTACTTTTTTATCCCTTTACTTTTTTGTTACTTTAATTTGAACTTATTAGTCAATTTATTCACAGACGTAAATTAATTAATTTTCATTTAAAAACTTTTTTTAATTAAACTTAAAATCTTTTTGATGAATAAGCACGATCTTTTTGATTATATTTTTAATTTTAAATTTTATTCAATCTTTAGCAAATTTTACGATGGTTTAATATCAGTTAAATCTTTTAAACTTTAAACCTTTTATCTTATTGATTTAATTTTTAGTCCAATTTTTAAAGAATTAATTGAAATAAACTTTATGTATGACAGAAAAACCAGTTGTTCTCTCAAATATTACAACCACTCCTATTTTGGATCCTTTCATGCAATTTTCTCTTTGGCAGAATTTTTCTCGCGGAGTGGAATTTTGAAGGTTTGGTTTGATTTCAGAATTGTCGGTAGGTAAGTCATAAAGTTTATTCTGTTCATATATACATATATACTAATGGATTATGTATACTCACTTTTACCATCAATTATTGCACGTTTGACATTAACAGATCGATCAAAGCCAACTTCTTCCTTGAGCCCAGTTTACGAAGCAAAGCTCCGGGCATTGGACCGTTCACAAGAACACATATTTCATCTTTGTCCTCACACTTAGTCTAAATTTTTGCAATAAAGTAGAATCTAAAGAGATATGATAGTATACACCCTTACCCTTATATAATAGAGAGGTTGTTTCCGGTTATAGAAATAAATACTCCATCCGATTCATAATAAGTGTCGTTTTAGATACATTTTAATTATTTAAAATAAGTGTCATTCTTGACTTTATATGCATGCTTATAATTTTATTTCTAAAATTAACCTTTAATTTCTTTCTTATCTTAATTACACAGATCACAATTTCAAGGCAATTTAATATGCAATTTCTCTCACAATTTCTTATTAATATGCAATTTCTTTCTCATCTTAATTACACAGATCACAATTTTAAGACAATTTATAGGAGTATTAATAAGGATATATCTATAATTTTATTAACTTTCTTAATAAGCGTGCATTTTTCTAAAACGACATTTATTATGAATCGGAGGGAGTACATATATGTATTAAATGCAAGTATAAGGGATTTGGCATAGTATAGTGAAATGAATGTACTTTCCAACTTCAATTTTATGAAATTAGGTTTTAATGAAAAAGAGATAGAAGTAAATCATGTAAATTAAATTATTTAGAGCATCCTGAACTATAAACAAAATATAACATATGTACCAAACCTTCATTTTACAATCGATTTATAAAAATGCATACCTATAATCAAATTTAATTATACTTAATTGTTAACTCTTAAAAATAAAATACTTAAAATTCGAACTTAAAATTTTGTAAAGATGTTAAGAATAGTTTGATTGAATTAAAAACTTGAAAATATGTGATAAACATTTATATATGCTTTAAAGCTAAAATAAATTCATGACAAATAAAAATGGCGTAAATGTTGCCAAATTTTGTAATATCTCTCAAAAATATTTGAATAGAATGATCAAATCTATTTGACTACCCTTAGATTTAGCTATAAACAATATTACATCAGAACACAAATATACTTTTTTATTATGTCATGATATATAATCTTACAAAATAAAAACATATGAATATTTAATAAATTAGTAAGAATTATGATATTCAAAATAATTTAACTTTTTTCAATCCTTTGGAAGGTCATTATCAATGTTTTCAAAATTGGACAGCAAGTTAAACCTGTATAATAAGAGGTTTAAGATTTAAAATATCCAACCGGTATTAAACTGTCACAAAACTAGTTAAAGATTGAATATAATTAAAGAATTTAAAAAATGACTGAAGAAGACTATCCTTACATATTGAAAATTTTAAAGTTTAATTAAAAACTATTAAATAAAAATTAATCAGTTTATTTTGATTTTTACAAACTAATTAGTTTACAAAAAATAGTCGGTTAATTAATAAACTGGTCGGTTTTTAACAACAACAATTATTAAACTAAATTAAACTGAAAAGTTGAAACCTGAACAAAAAATTAACCGGTTCAAAGTTTTCACTATTAAACTGATCAAATCGGTTTGGTTTTTATAACATTGATAATTATCGGATCCAAAAAGACAAAAACAATCAAATTATCAATAAATTGCACATTTCAGGACACAGAGTCTTCTATACAATAAATTCCCATTCCTTGTCGTCATGAAGAAATTAGAGGTGGGAAACCTAAGTTCCATCTTCTTTTTGGTACTTGGAAAATTAGAGAGAGCGACTTTGTTCTTTACAGATACGTAAGTCTAAAAGCAGAACAAATTTTAATAAGCAAGATCTTTCTATTGACACGATTGAATATATCCCACCATTATAGTGTATCGATGACCTAGCAAGCATTTAGGGATCGATATGGCTTCATAACTTTCACACGACTTGGAAAAAGTTTTTATTCGTAGACATGGGAAAGACAAACTCTACCCCATTGAACTACATTATAAATTAAGAATATGTTATTCTATGGTTGAATTTGACTTTGAAATGGAAGACAACTCATATTGCGTGTGGAACAGATCGCAAAGATAGGACAAAGGGTAGTGGTAATTGAAATTGAGAAAGAAACAAAGACTTATTGGGTTACGTTTTGAGTCAAAATTTGGCAATTGAAGAGTGGAAAATAAGAGCTAAGTCTTTGTCTTCCAAGACTTTGATGTGTCACGCAAGTCACGAACACTCATGCAGATACGTAAAAACTTCCAACACCACTCTGGCAATTATTGCTAGATTTCGTGTTTTAATCCAATATAATTAAGCATCATCAAGAAATTTAAAGATTTGAAGTGAATTAATAAAGGAATGGAATGGATTATTACGGGAATATAAAAAAAAATTGGAGTTTGACCGAATTTTTTTTAAAAAAAAGTAAAAGAGATGGTTCCCCTAGTTTAAATTTTTTTAAGAAATCATTGTTAGGTAACCGTTTTACCACAATAGCTTAAATTGTTTTGTGAGGCCAACTTAATTAGTTTTATATATTCACTAATACACTCCCTCAAGTGAAAGTCATTTAAGTTTGAAATGTTAGATTAGAAGTAGTAACCAAATAGGAGATAGTGGTCCTATCCCTTAATAGTAGGATCAAGCCTAACCAACTACTAGTAGTGCACATCATGTTCCTAGATTGTAGCAA
>JAOTBA010000203.1:28720065-28730836 GCA_025629845.1 Erythroxylum squamatum
TGTATCAATGAAACAGAATTAATGAAAAATATACAACTTCTGATCAATTATGTTTTACAATCTTTTTCTTCTTAACATGAAACTTGCACAGACTCACTCTATCTTGTGCTGAATAATAAGTGGATAGTAGGATTTGAACTCACGACCACTTGGTTACAAAGGCTCTGATACCATATATAAAGTGACCATTCCACCACAATAGCTTAAATTGTTGTGTAAGGCCAACTTAATTGATTTTATATATTCACTAACAGTCATTTTTATTAGATTTCAATTTAAAAAATAAGGGTAACTACAAATAGTATAAACACTAATTAAATGTCTAATATAGTAATTTAATTTAGCTCTTAGAGTCAAATCGAACCGATTAAATTTAAATTAATTTAATAATTTAATATTTTTATAATAAATTATTAATTTGTGTCAAATTTAATTAGTTCGATTCAAATTTAAGATCTGGATTGAATCATTATAAAAATAACATTTGATTAGTCCGTATTTTATGTTTACACTACAATTATTTCATGGTTATTTTTTAACCGAAGTTTAATAGAAATAATTTTTTAATAAACTAAAAAATAGAGAGAAAATTTTTTCTTTTTGAAAATTTTAAAGATTAATTTTCTTTTTTAAAATATTTCTTAAAATGAAAGATATATATATATGGGAAATGATTGAAGAGCCTAATAATCTCATCTAATTAATGAGGCAACCGTTTGCAATGACATACTAATAATATTAAATAAAGTGAAAGGTATATTGGATATAAATTTTCACACTAAATCATTTATCTGCTTGTCGGAGTATGATTGTCATTTATTCCTAAGCCTATGGTACCTAATAATGAACAAGTTGATGTACGATATTATAGTAATTACGGTAGGTATGATTATACATTATAATTACAATGGAATCCAATGAAACCCGCTGAAGTATAGTCGACTCCAACCTTTGCATGATATACATAGGGATAGCAAAATCAATACGTTCTTGCCTAAAATTAATAGATGATTTGATTTAATTGAATTGGATTTTAAATTAAATTTTAATTTGAACAATCAATTTAAATTTTAGTTTGATATTATTTTTTATAATAAATAAAGATCGAGTTAAATCTAAATTGTTGATCTTCCGTATTCAATTAAATTATCTACAATAGGTTTTAGATTAAAATCATTTTTGGAGGAATACTCAAAGTTACTCTTTTGTGATCGAAATATTACAAATTCGAGTTCCGAAAATAATCTCTTTATAAAATATAAAGCAAAAGTTACGTACATTGATGATCGTCACTTAATCTTTACAAAGTGGAAAGTCTTATGTACTGGATTTGTGCTTCAAATATATTTGTCAATAACATGTCTAATGGGTATGAAACAACCTTAAATTTTTAGGCCAGCTGTCTTATCTTGTGAAATGCCTACAAATCAGCGAAAGGATTAATCACTGGGTCCGCCGATGGATACCCTAATCTAGATCCAAAAAAAAACATGTCTAATATGTCCGTGTATATATATATATATGTGTGTGTGTGTTTTATTGCACAAGTGCCCACTATTGTATAATTACTCAAATCTCTTTTAAGATAGAAAGAAACACAAAAGCTTTTCACTGGTGGAAGTGAAAGAGGAGGTTGAAGAGTAGATCAATGATGATCTTTTTTTAGGCTAACTTTATTAACTAAGATTAAAGTTAAATATCAGCAATTAGTGTGAGAGGAAGGTGACACTTTCGGTGCATTGCTAAGTCCAATGAATGTCGATAATGATTAGCCATTGCGCACGTACATATCTACTTGAATACTATAAATTTACACGTATATAATACACACACACACACTAGAAAACAAAGATTCTCAATGTTTATGTATTAGATATTGTAATACAATCTTGAAAGCTCATCAAGAATTTGTAATTTAGTTTGAACTAGATAACTCAAATTGATTTATTTATGAGTTGTTATATATTTGAAATTTATTTAATACATGTTTGAAAAATTACTTGAAATTTAGTTTAATTATGTTGAATTTTCCTATTTTTATTTTATTTTTAAAATTATCTTTTATTTTATGTAACATCGTTTAATTATTTCATAATTTCTTCTATTATATTCTGTTAATTTTTATCCATTCACTAAAATTAAAAAAATTTAATATTACATCATTTTGAATATAAATAAATAAAAATTTATTGAAACATAATATAAAAATTTGTGTAATAATTATCGATTTAATAATATTCTAGAGGTTAATAATTTGAAAAATATAGAAATAAAAAAGAAATTTGATAAAATCACAAGGCAACAAATTACCAATTAACCCTTGAAATTGACAAATTGGTGAGAGGACACCACCGCCTAAATAGAACTAAGCATATGTTCAACACTTATTGATATGCACTCAGCTCTGCAAGGTCTAGACTTGACAAGGTAGTTATAAGTTATTAGGATTTGATTAGATTTGCACTAAATGATCCCAACTACTAGCATTGGGTCAATTTCAGATTCTTAATTTGTAAAGTATAGACGTAATAATGAGTGCTCCAAATTGTCTAGTGCAGAATCTTATGCGTAAATTGGGGGCATTTCCTATGCGCCGTGTAAAGTGTAAACCAATTGCTCATTATTGGTGGCGTGATTAGAGACGGCTACAGTTATTGGTTGGGAGGGTTTTCTGAATTTGTTGGTCGCGATTCGAATATGGGTGCAAAGTTATTAGCCATTCGTACTGGTCTACTTGTTGCTTGGAATCATAATTATAGAAATATTTGTTTATTTTCGGACTCATTAGAAGCTCTCCGGTGCTTGAAAATTACAGATTGAAATTTTCATCCCCACGGTAATTTAATTGGTGATATCAGAGCTATTTTAGATTGGGACTGGATTGTTAGTTGCGAACATATTCTTCGGGAAGGGAATAGTGTGGCTGATCTTCTTGCTAAGCGAGGTAGCCATGGACGGGAATCTTTTCAATTTTGGGTTACTCCTCCTGCTTTTGTGGATGCAGCTGTTCTTGGTGATGCTGTAGGCGTTACGTTTGAAAGGGGCTAGATCCCTTTGCTCTTTTGTCTTTTTCTTTTCCTTTGCACCAAAAAAAAGAATACACACAAATGATGCACCAAAATCCACTTAAACCCTTTCAAGGCTTTTAAGATCTTAAAGAGATATTTAATAGGTTTATAAATATTAGATGGATTAAATTTATTACTTAATTCTAAGTTTTTATTTTATTAAATTAGTTTTAAAACACAAAAAAAAGGATTTTACCTATTTTTGATATAAAATCAATTAATTCAAAGTCTAAATTGATTAAATTTTAAATTCAATTCAAATTTAATAAAATCATCACCATCACCCCCAATTCGAAGTCCTACAATAAAGCAAGATCTAGAGAAGTCTGATAGTACGTAGCCTTATCCTTACATTGTAGAGAGGCTGTTTTCGAAATAAAATTTAATAAATCAACCTCTTAATTGGAATAAAATTTATAGTTTAAGCATAACATGTTGAAATAACCTTGTTTTAACTTTAATTTAATTGAGTCTTGAATTTTAAAAGTTTGATTAAATCTAAATTGATCAAATCTTTTAACAAATTAAAATTTTATTCAAAATTAACATATTAAATTTAAATTTACCAGGAGACAAATTAAACTTAAATTTAAGAAAATCAACCCATTAACTCAGATAAAACGATATCATTTTATTAAATTATACAAATTTATCATCATTTTAATCTTAATGTAATCAAAATTTGAATCGTAAATTTCCGATCAAATTAAAAAACCAATCAGGACTCTAGCTAACCTATTTCTGTCATATAATTGTACATATTTATTTCAGAAATAACTTTTTTACTATTTAATGATAAGAGTGTGTATTATTGAACGTTCATAAATTTTATATATCGGCTTAATCTTCTGCTGAGTTGTCGTTGTTAACGTATTAGATATACAAATTTATAGGCAAAATCGACCTAAAGTGGTGATTAAGTCCGTAGTCGCATCCAACGGTTATAATTAAAAGAGGTGAAGTCCACGCGCAAGGAGGTGCTTCTAAATAAAGAAATAAGCCCCAACTAAACCAGCTTTGACCGAAGACCAAAAGGCCAAAAAGAATATTACTTTAAGATAACTGTGTTTATTAAAAGAAGATTCTTGTCCGAAAAGTAAGACCTGATGACGTCATCATAACTTTGACTCTTTTATTTCTCTTCCCTCTTTAAACACTCCCGCACCGCTTACTCTCTCTCTCTATTTTTTCTCTGTTTTTCTGTAACCAAACAGCAAATTGAACAGGAAAAGAATGGTGAAGGACTTGTACGTAACTGTTCCGAGCTTCTTCAGGTGTCCGATTTCTCTGGACGTTATGAAGTCTCCGGTGAGCCTGTGCACCGGCGTTACGTACGATCGCGACAGCATCGAACGGTGGCTGGACTCCGGCAACAACACGTGCCCGGCCACCATGCAACCGCTGCAAACTAAAGACGTCGTGCCTAACCGCACCTTACAACGACTCATCAAGATCTGGTCCGAGTCAGTCCATCACAACTGCCGAGTCGACTCAGTCAGTAATTTGGCTCCTTCGCGCGAAGAAATCGAAGCCATTGTTAAAGCACTCAAGTCTGGTGATCGGGAAGAGAACCTACGACGTAACAAATTATCGAAGCTTCTAAATTTTGCGAGAGAATCGGAGGAGAGCAGAGAAGTTTTGGCCTTAACAGAGGGTGTGGTGTCAATGCTCGTTGATTTGATGATCGAGAGTACCGAGATTGAAGAAGTTGTTAGGCTTTTGGATGTAATGTTACCTAAAATCGGAGAGAGGAAGGAGCTAATGACTTTACAATTGAAGAAGGAAGATGAAGACTCTAAAAACTTCCTATCTTCGCTTCTCTCTGTTCTTCAACAAGGAAGATTGGATTCGAGAATTGGATCGTTAAGAATTTTGGAAGCAATCGCAATAGACGCAGAATCGAAGCTCATGATTTTAGAAAAGGAAGGATTGTTAACAGAAATGGTGAGATTTCTTAGCTTAGAATCCGATCCAATCTTGATCGAAGCGAGCTTGTCATGTCTAATCGCGATTTCGAAGCCGAAACGTGTGAAAGTGAAGTTGGCGCATCTCAAAACCGTGTCGGAGCTAAGGAAGTTACTGAAATCACCAGACGTCAACGTCTCCATCACCGAAAAGGCAATGAAGCTACTTGAAACGATGTCGTCGTGCAGGGAAGGGAGGGAGGACATGTGCAGTGACGCGGCGTGCTTGGAGGCGGTGATGGAGAAGATGTTGAAAGTGACGGCGGAGACGACGGAGCGAGCCGTGACGGTGATGTGGAGCGTGTGTTATTTGTTTAGGGATCGAAGAGCGCAGGAGGCGGTGGCGAGTAGGAATGGGTTGACCATAGTATTGTTGCTTATGCAGAGTAACTGCTCGCCGGCGGTGAGGCTGATGGCGGCCGATTTGTTGAAGATCTTTCGGGTTAATTCGAAGTCTTGCCTTTCAAGTTACGATACTAAGACTACACATATTATGCCATTTTGATCTCAAATTCATAGTTTGTATGTTAGATGAAAATTTTTGGTAGTTAATACCTAATAGAACAAACAAAAGACTCAATTCTTTTGTTTTATAGAGCATTTTGATTAGTTCATTTGATAGTTTTAAACTACAAACTATGTCAAATTATTAAATTTGAGAGTTTAGGGCAAATTTAGGACATAAGGCTTTCCGTATTACGAGGATCGGGTGAAGATCATCAATTATACGTATCTTTTTTTTGTATTTTACAAAACGTTTTTTTCGCGATTTAAACTCGTAAGTTTGCGATTACAAAGAAATAACCTTAACAAGAGTCTAAAATTGGAAATTAAAGTTGTAATTATATCAATTATTAAACTTAAGAGTTTAAAATTAGAATTTGCACTTGTAATTATACGAAAATATTTAAAATCGAACCGAAAATTTTTATGGTTGAACTTATCAAAGTAATTAAGTTTTTTAATCAAAGTTCACGATAAATCATATATAATCATTCATAAATTATAAATATTAAAAGAAGCCAATAAAGAAGAAACATTGCTCTAAAAAAAGCTGACTTTATGTGCTACTTAACAAAGAAATGTATAAAAAGCTTTGGTCTAAGATAAGAGAGAGCGGCAAGGCTAAGGTACCGGAATTTCTGAAATGGGTTGCTTTTGCTAGGCTGTCACCAACTTAAGGTATGAATTATCAACATAGGTGGGTTGAGCTAATTAAATTTGATAAACTAACAATACTTTAGTTTTGATTTAAATTTGATCGAATCAAATTTAGAGGTTGGGATTAGGTTTAAAAAATTAACTCAAGTCTAACTCAACTTATTATAATATTTAATTATAAATATTGTTGTTATTTTATAATAAAAGAATTTGCAATCATTTTCTTAGATATAATGTAAATTAAATAAAATTTAAGTGCATTCAATAATTGTAAATTATGCAGATAAATTCTCAAATATACACAAAATATCAATGTTAAAAATGAACAGAAGTTAAAACGATAAAATAAGAGTTTTAACGTTTAAAAAATTCAACTAGTATAAGATTGTCATAAAATCAGCTAAAAATTGAATAAATTTAAAGAATTTAAACTATGATTAAAAGAGATTATCTTTACTCATCGAAAAATTTGAAGTTAATTGAAAGAAGAAATTATCAAATAAAAATTAATTGATTTATTTTGACTCAGAAGAACTTATTAATTAATTAAAATTGTCATATTAATTAATAAATTAATTGATTTTTAACAACAAGAGTTATTAACGTAAATCGAATCGAAAAGTTAAAACTTAAACCAAAAAATTAGATAATTCAAAATTTTTATAATTGAATCAACTTTTAAATCATTCAATTACAATATGCAAATTATGTTCATTAAATAACTTAAAACTTTAACACTTACAATTGAACCCTTATTTTAGAGATCAGATCTCTTGTTCTAGTTATGATGTTCTTATCATGTTTCATTAAATCTCATCCACATATTTGTGTGGATCTCACGTAAATATATAAATAAGATTTGATAGAATAAAGTTAGAAATAAATTGGAATGAAGGATTTGATTTGCTTATTTTGGCCCTTTTGTTGTTCCTATTAGTTTTTTTTTTGTTTTCAAATGTATATGCATATTAGTGGGTAATGTAACCCCAAGGTGCAGGTAAGTTGGTGATGGGGCTCTCCTGGCTTAAGTGAGGTCGCGGGTTCGAATCTCCCTCGTGTATGCAGCCGTTTAAAACTTGGGGTCAGAGCTTCACCTGACGCAAGGGACCTACCCGGTTCGAGCGGAGATTAGTCTAGGTGTGAGGGTTTAAAGGTACCTCTTTATAGTTGGAACCTATCTAGGACACCTCGTGGGCAACTAAAAAAAAGTATTAGTGGGTAACGTCAGGCGTTAGATCCTGTGTGATTTGATAATTTAGGAGTTGGGCTGCTAAAAATGAAAAATTTGGGATTGCAAACTTGTTGCTTGTTTCTTAGTGGAGGTGTCAATTATTCTCCAATATTGGATCAAAATGTACATGTCATATTAAACTCTTACTTTTTTTCTATTTGATTTGATGGAACTGGAAGAGAGCTTATTTTCTTCTTAGAATCTCAAAGCAAAACCTAATAAAGGCTATTGGATTTCAAGTGGGGCCTTACATCACACGATTATCACCATCCAAACACAATGTGTTATATACCTCACGAAGAGACATCACTTTCTGAGGTTGATGGAATGACCTTGACTATGATTGATGAATATGTTTAATAATAGGTAAAAGGTGGCTTGGTAATTAAGTGTTGATTTGACTCAATTATAAATTAATGAGTCTTAATCGAGAGTCAAATTGAATTAGATCATTTTTTATTTTTAAATTTCGGGTTGATTTAGGTTCGAATCAAACTTTGAATTAGACATTAATTTTTAAAAACTCAACAAGTTATCTTAAGCCTGGTTAAACTTATACCAGTATAGTTTTTGTCAGTAAAAATTTTTTTATAGGTCTTTTTTAAGAAGAACTTTTCTAAAAAATTAGTTAACTGTTTGATTGTCATTTAAAAATAAACTTTTTTTAAGAAGCTTAATATAGCAGATTGTTTGGCAACATAAAAATAAAAAGTAATTTTAATTTTAACTATATTTTATTTTGTAATAAATATTATTTATGCATATATATATTATTTAAAATATATTAAACAATATAAAAAGTACAATATATTAATTATTATATAATTTTAAACCATATGAAACATAAATGAAAATATATCTAATCAAATTTTTTATATGGATTATAACATAAATAAAATTAATGTAAAAAATAAATATTAAAACATAAAAAAGTTAAATAATGGATTTGCAAGATAAACGTGAAGATGAATTTGTGAATATTGTCGGAATTATGTGTAAAATATAAGGACAAATGGGACTAAAAATTAAGCTCAATAATTGATCTGAAAAACTTGCCTGAAAAAGTCATTTAAGACACTTTTTTTAAAAGCTCTAAATTTGAGTTTCTTAAAAAGCTATATTTTAGTTACCAAAAATTATATTTATTAAAGAAGTACTTTTTATTTTACAATCAAATATTTATCTAAACAAAACTTTTATAATTGAAAAAAGTGCTTATTCACATGTAAGACGTACTTATCTAAATATTCAGTAAATCTCTTAAATTGGTGCTGTTTTAGTTTTATTTCTTAGATGACATTATTTTACAAAAAGAAATTTTAATTTTAATTTAAAATTCTTTAAATTCAAATTAAGTATTAATTTTAATACTATTCTGAATCAGAAATATTTAGGATTTGAAATGGGGACCGTACATCACATCATAATCACCATCTCAACGAATGAGTTTATTGATTTATAAATCTCAAGAAGAGAGATCACTTCCGACGTTGATGGGATGGCCTTGAATTTGATTGATAAAGCTACTTCTCCAACTATTAAGGAGCCTGACGAAGTGTTACTTTCCCATTCCATTTTGTCTTTAACTCGTTGCAGTTGCTTTATAATGACACTTCCCTAGCCCCAGTGGACAGGTCTGTTTCGTCTTTGCTTGTTCGTGTTATCTTCGAAAACTCATAAAATAAAGCGAAACAGAATAAATAATAGTTGGGTCGGTTGTACTAGGCTCAAGCTTAGGTATAGAACAGCACGAGGGCGATTGGCTCATTCATAAATGATGATATAAATCTAGCAGGCATTTCTTATATAAGTTACTACTTCACCGTGATATAGGTACAACACTAGAACCCTAGTATTTACTATTTACAGCTACAAAAATCCTATTACCAAAGCACTGACTTGAGCGTCGGAGGGGCCTGCCGGCAATCAACCTCCGGCGTGCCTTTTATTGTTTTGCAGGTATTCTCTAGTTAAAGTCACTCAGACACATAGATCCAAACAACGGCGTCCAGTCCCAGCAAAATCAGACAGAACTAGGTCCAATATTGGAATTATGCACACAATGTAATCATTATTCAGATTGAATATCTTAATTTTATGATTATTAATTTTGATTAATAATATGGTAAATAATTTTATCATCATATTAAATAATATGGTAAATAATTTATCATCATATTACATTTATTTTTTATTATTTTAATATGATTAATCTTTGATTAAACTTATGTTCTTACTGTCATAATAAAGGTTATGATAATGAGAGTTAAATCTTTAGGGTTTAATCTAAAAATGTTCTTAATCATAAGATAATCAAATAAGGACTTTAATGATCTGTTTAGGTTAATATGCATGTAATAATATCTTTTTGATGGATATTAGTAGATCTCATTTATTAAGTTACATATATAGATGATACGTAACTGATCAAACTGAGAATTTCCAATGGTTAATATTACCTATGAACTGTTAAGTGGAAAATTTTCATATGAATTTAAATGTATATTTTTCTTTTGACCTGAGATCATCATAATAATCAATATATCACTTATAATGTTTTGATATTGGACACCTAGTGTGTAAAAATATTAGTTGAATGATCATTGGATATAATTAAATACCTATCTGATTAGTGGTGAGTCAAGATGGGATCCGTCAACTCTAAATAATGAGTTTAAACTCCATGTTGTCTTTAATCTTAGGGCTCATTTAGTAGACAACCGATCAGCTATTTGGTTGTCATAAGCTGTTTGAAAAGTTAAACAGCTATAAAACATGTTTGGTGGATAGCTTCTCCAACAACTTATTTTACGTAATCAGCTATTGTTGAAAACGCTCTTATGTCAGTTGAACTTTTAAATATTAAAATTCAAACTTACCCTTATTTGTATCCTCGATAAGCATAAGTAGCTGATGTTCCTTTGTTGTATGGATAAGTTGTTTTCTTGGTTTTAATGAGTAGGTGAGGAGGGTTTATGTAGTTATAGATTAGAAAAATTTGTAAATTTTGTGTAAATTTTAATTTTTATTATTGTCAAAATTTTAAGTTTTGTAAAATAAAATATTTAATCGTGATCTTATAAAATTTTTAAATCACGTCCTTATAAGTCATTTTTAATTTATTAAATAATAAAATTCATAATATTATATGAAAAATATTAATATGATGTAGCTTGCTACATTATTCATATTAATAGAAAATTTAATGTTGAATTATTATTTTTATTTTTATTATTGATATTATTATTATTATTAGTATTATTGTTGTTGTTATTGTTATTGTTGTTGTTGTTGTTGTTGTTGTTGTTGTTGTTGTTGTTGTTGTTGTTGTTGTTGTTGTTGTTGTT
>JAOTBA010000203.1:28732684-28743543 GCA_025629845.1 Erythroxylum squamatum
TTATCCATCTAATTATTGAATCTAGTATGTTGCAATCCTAGGGTTAATTAATTGTGTTGATTAATTGTGAAATTAATCTATAATTTCGTGTTAAAATTTCCTTCAATTGCTATCAGAGCCAATTAACCCTAATTGCGACTGCTAATTTTGGGTATTTTTCGAGATTACATGGTTTTCATTTTTTGTTAATTTGTTGATTTCAAAATCTGTTTTGTTAATTTATGTGAAATTTTTTTTGTGGTTGTTGATTTATTTCGGTTTGGCAAATCGTGTGACAATGTTGTTGAATTTTTCTATTGTCTTTTTTGAAAAACCTAGAACTCGTAAAAGCAAACTGAAAATATTTTCTTTCAAATTTTTCTGAACCAATTCAGTATCTTATTTTATGAAATTGATTGAGAGGTTTTATAGATCATTAAATTCTGAATCTATTGACACTAATTTTGTTGAAAACAGATCAAAATTGAGTAAGATATGATGTTTCTTCCAAATCGGGTCGCGAACCGGGGTAGGCAACCTGGATACCAGTCAGCTGGGTGAGGAAGACGCAGCCCAACCCAGCTGGTCTTCTCCCACTCGCAGCTGTGGCGCGTGTGGGCACGTGGCACCGTCTCTGGTGGTCGTTTTTCCTTAAATTTTTTCAATTTGCTCCACTTTCCCAGTTATATTTTATGGTATTTTTCTGGAATTTTTTAAATGCTAGAAATTTTATTTTCATTTTCCTGAATTTTAAAATTAATAAAAACATAATGTACTCTCCGAATTTTTCCTTGAAAATTTATGTACTTATTCCTAGTATTATTTGGGCTTGTGGGTCTTGTGTACTCTCAGTGTTATATAGTTATGCACCAAAATTAATTTTGGATGTAATTTATGCATATAATGTTATATTATATGATTATTATGGTTAATTTTGTAATTGTGGTGCTAATTGAAACTATGGGAACAATCTTGGGGAATGTTATTGGACTATTGTCATTCATTTTGTGTAATTGAGAGTTCGCCTATCGTGAGAACAATTATTACAAATTGTTGTTGTGATGTTGTTATTGGGCATACATTAGATGTTATGTTAATGATGCCCTTACCCTATCGGTTTGTCTTTATCAATGTGGTTTCTAATGTTTTGTTTAATTCATTGAATTATGTCTTTAAAATTTTCAATATCCTATCGATATTAGCTTTAGGGCATAATTTAATGTTCTGGGTGATCTGTGTTGTAATTTGAGACCCTTAGGTAGAATTGCAATTGCATGAGCACCTAGCTGTGTTGTTTGCTCAATTATGCTAGTTGTTGATACATTTACAAAATCTCCCTGCATTGTATCAATTTCCAGCTTTGAATTATTTAACTAAGCTGAATGGGACCAATTATGAAGACTTGCTTGAATCCTTGAACCTGTTTTTGGCAGTTTCTAATGTTCATGTTGCTCTCATTAAGGATGAGCCTACACAACCCACTGCTGAATCTTCCATTGCAGATAGAGCTAAATATGATAAGTGAGTTCATTTTAACAAGGTCTGTTTGATGTCCATCAAGTATACAATAGAGAAGACTTTTAAAGAGAGAATTACTGAAACTGATATTGCCAAAAATTATCTAGTACAATATCTAGTGGTTGATCGTTTATCTTCTTCTGAACTTACCCAATCTGAATTAGTATATATTTCAATTGTTCTTTGATCTCCTTTCTTGAATAGCAGTCTTTTTCCTGGAGTACCTTTTAGATACCGTAGGATCTTATAGACTGCCTCTAACACTCACGGCAAGTATTCAGTACCATTGTCAGTATGAAGGATTTGAATACTAGTTTGGAATCGATTCTTTTTTGTAATCCTTGTTGTGCACCCATTCAAAAGGGTGACAAACTCTCAAATAGCCAGTGTCCTCAAAATGATAAAGATAAGTCAGAGATGGAAAAGGTCCCTTATGCTTCAGCTGTTAGCAGCGTTGGATCTTGTTTTTCTAAATTTCTTAATTGGTTATTTATGATTATTTGTTAGTTTAAATTTTTTTATTTAGTTATTATTTTAGAGTTGTGTCATTAATTAGAATTTGATGGGAAGGATTAGAAATTGAAATTTAAATGAAGTGTTAGGTGAAGTGGGATTAATGTAGTGTAAGTGAATTAAATGGAAGTGTAGGGCATGTAAGACAAAATGAGGGCATTTTCGGAAAGGGCTAGTAAGTGAGGGGTAAAATGGGAAGAAAAGGAGTAAAGAAAGGTGGAAATTAGAAAGAAGCAAGAGGAGTTGTCGTGGGTTGCCAAAGGAGAAGAGAGAAAACGAAAAAGAGAAGAGAAGGAAGAAGAAAAATCGAAAATCCAAGGGAAAAAGGAAGGAAAAATCGTGGAAAGGGGGAGATATCAAGGCTTCTAAGGTAAGTTCTTCCTCTTTTCCATCTTGTTTGTTGAAGGCATGGGTTGTTGTGTTGTGCTGGGTGAAGAAACTCTAGAGAGAGAAGTAAGTTTATGAAGAAGAAGAAGATGATTGAGAAATTCATAGGAGTTTTGGGTTTCTAAGCTAGGTTTGGAGTTTTCTAACCTAATTGGAGCATGGGTAGGTTAGATTGAAGCTTGATTAGGGTTAATTGCATTTTTGTGGTAATTAGGGTTTTGGGGGGAAATCCCAATTGAATTGAATTGATGAAAATTGTTGGTTGTGCTTAGGAAATCAAGAGTCTATTCAAGGGCAAGAGGAAGAAGGCCACTGAATTTGGATTTCCAAGAGTATAAGGTGGGTAATCGATTTATAGTTGTTATGTAATATGAGCAAAAATGCATTTTGTGTGGAGTATGTGCTAAATGGTTTGTTGAATTGTTATGTGTGAAAATTGAAATAAGTTGTGTTTATGTCATGTTATGCATGTACAAATGTATGACATTTTGCTATAATTGAGTTGACTATGATCATGCTATGCCATTGTTTTGTCATGACATTTTGTATAAAGAAAAGTATGAGAATATAAACGATTGAATTGAATTATGAGAATTGATTGTGTTTGGGCGAGAGAGGAACCGTTTCGTAGTCACGTCGACGTTGACATAAACCTTCTCCTGGCTGCCCGCTTGTGGCCCACGAGATCCGAAAATGGACTCGTTTTGTTCACGGTGCAAACTTCGATTTCACCGTTTTGATTCCACGGAACCCTCGAGCCAATTGAGTGTGCATTTGCATTTTATGTGTTTATTCATGATTTGGATTGAATTTTAGCTTATATGTTATATTGGTTGATGTTATGAATTATAACATGTGTATTGAATTCTAAATGTTGAATTTTCATTGTGATGAGGATGCCTATATGAATGTGTGTATGTTTATATTTATGGTTGCTTGTGTGGCTCAATGCCAATGGCTATAAATGGTTTAGCCACTGAGCTGTGAAGCTCAACCCAATCTTTCCCTCTCCTCAGGTGCAGATCAAGAAGACCGGTAAATCCTTGCAAGGCCTTTGGAACAACTACGAGAGAGTAGCTTTGTATTAAGTTAGTAGTTAGGCTTTTGGATAGCTTTAGTAGCATATTGAACATTGACCATCCATTGTATTTTGTACTTGTGCAAAACTTGATGAAATGTCAATATGTAATCAAAGCTACAAATGAAAGCTTGTATGAACTTCATTTTGTTTTGGAAATGAAATGAAATATTGAAAGGTTTCTTGTAAATGATTGTGTGATATATTAGTGTTGAAATTGAGATTTGGAAGTTGATGCATTTGAATTGGTATTTGATAAGTCATGCGGTTGTTTTGTATTCGATGTGTTGAAATTGGGGAGATTGTGAGTTGATAGGAAGTTAGGATGGGAGATGGAGCGCTGGAGAGGCTCGGGAGAAGGTTTGGGACACTTTGTTCAGTATGTGTCCGTTAAACGGACATACACATGTATGTCCGTTTAACGGACCTTCTCGGATGAAAGTGGACCATTTGTCCAGTGTTTGTTCGTTAAACGGACATGATTTAGGATTGTCTTTCCAGCGTGTGTCCGTTAAACGGATATGGGTGTTCGTTTAATGGACTTTCTCGGATGGTTTGGCCCCTTTAGCCAGCGTGTGTCATGTCCGTTTAACGGACCTTCTCGGACGTTTTTGGCTGTTTGGCCAGTGTGTGTCCGTCAAACGGACATGCATGTCCGTTTAACGGACATCCTTGGGCTAGCTACAGTACTTTGCGATTTTGACCTTTTTAAAGGCAGAATTTCGTTTTAAGGTCATCACAAGAGTTATAGATCTCGATGTCTTCTTTCAGATGGTCCAAAAACAAAGGAGTTTGGGGCATGGATTGGATTGTAAAGTTTGTTTCTAAGCGTTGAGGGTTCGTTGAGATAACCCTATAGGAAGCCCGCTTGCGCTTTTCGTCTTTCAATTTCGGATAGTTGGGTTACGGGATCCGGGTCCGACACCTTGGTTTGAGATGACAGATTTGGGTTTGTTGCATTATTTCCTTGGACTTGAGGTGAAGCAAGGAGAAGATGGAGTATTTGTTTCTCAAAAGAAATTTGCATCAGACCTGCTCAAGAAGTTTGGCATGGATAATTGCATTTTGTCAATACTCCAATGAATGTGAGTGAAAAATTGCAGCTTGAAGATGCTACTGAAAAAATTGATGCAAAAAATTTCAGAAGTCTTATTGGTGGTTTGATTTATTAAGCTCATACTAGGCCGGACATTTCATCCTCTGTTGGTATGTGACTTATGAGCAATCCTTCTAAGCTTCATTTTAGGGCAGCAAAAAGGATTTTACGTTATGTTGCTGGAACTTTGGATTATGGTATTTGGTATTCATATGTTGCAGATTTCAGATTAATTGGATTCGCTGACAACGATTGGGCAAGCTCAGTAGATGACAGAAGGAGCACTTCAGGAAATGTTTTCAGTCTTGGATCGGGTGCAATAACTAGGAGTTCAAAGAAACAAGCTACAACATCACTGTCATCTTCAGAGGCAGAGTATGTAGCAGCTACTTCTACAACCTGTTAATGCATCTGGCTTAGAAGAATTCTTACTGATCTTCATCAAAAGAAAGAGAAGGCAGCTGAAATTTTTTGTGAAAATATGTCCACAATTGCAATGGCCAAAAATCCAACATTTCATGGTAGAATGAAGCACATTGACATTCGGTTTAATTTATTCATGAGCTGATAGCAAAAGAGGAGATTGTTTTGAAGTTTTGTAGAACTGATAAGCAAACTGTAGATATATTCACAAAAGTTCTTCCATGTCAAAAGCATGTCCATTTCAGATCACTATTTGGTGCGTGTAATTTCGAATCAAGGGAGAGTGTTGAAGATTATTGATTCAGAAATTGTCCAAATTTGACTCAGTTCTTGATGATTGTTCAACAGTAGACTTAGTTTTTAGTATCTATTTCAGTTGCAGATTTTACACCACTTGACGACCCTACTGCCACGAGCCTCGCCTGGGGTCGCCGCTAGCCTAGCCCCCCCGCCGCCTGCTGCCCCAACCGGCGTCGAGCTAGGACGCCTGAAGCTGCCGCCCGCGCATGGTCCATCTGCCCGTGCATGGGATTTTTAATATAATATTGATTTCTAATTCTTTTGGAATCAAAACACAATTTTAGTAAACATGTTTTGCAATTTTCAATTTTAGAAAATAATTTTTTCAATATTAATTAGTAAACATGTTTTCGACAATTTTCCACTGAAAATGAAAATTGAAAATATATGCAAAAAATCAAGATAGAAAACAAAAAACTGTTTTCTGAAAGTAAACACACCCTTAACTTTTCGGATGAGTTTTCAATTTTCCGACTTGATTTAGTTTAACGATCTTGTTATTAAATACTAACTAGTTTATTAATTAATCAGATAGTTTTCATAAACTAATCAATTTTTATAACCCAAAATAAACCGATCAATTTTTATTTAACAGTCTTTTTTAATTAAACTTTAAATTTTTTTATATGTATTCATCAATCATTTTTTCAAATTATTTAAGTTTATTCATTATTTAATCGATTTTATAACAATCTAATATCAGTTGAACCTTTTAAACCTTAATCTGATCTAATATCAATTGAATTAGATTCTACCATCAACTTTATGTCAAATTATCATCAAATCTATTTACTAACCCTACGTACAAAGTTTATCTTCCAACCTGATACCTAATGCTTCGAGATTCTGAAATGATCCCCTCCAAAACCATTGACATAAACTTTAAAACAAAAATAATGAGATATACATATAATGTGTGAGTGTGTAAATAAAACAATGAGATATGCATCACAATATACACATTGTTCTTAAATTAAGTATTCTATAAAATAGTCATCAATTCATACTCAAAATAAAGAGGGGCTAGTAATGCTTTTATATTTTCCAGCAGACCCAATGAAACTAAAATATCCTTAGTGAGAATAGTACATTAAAGCTTAGACAACAAAACTTATATGCACTTAATCAAATATAAATGATGAGTATTTATCCTTAAACCATTCATAAAATAAAGGCTTTAAAAATTGGACTAGAAGTTAAACGGATAAGACAAGAAATTTAAAGTTTAAAATGTTCGATAGTATTAGACTGTCATAAACGGATTAAATATTGAATAAATTTAAAAAAATTTAAATATAATTGAAAGAGATTATCGATACTATCAAAAAATTTGAAATTTAATTGGAAAAAGAAATTGTCAAATAAAAATTTATTAATTTGATTTTTAATAACAAAAGTTTCTAAAATAAAACGAATAAGAGTTAAAAATTAAAAAATTTTGAATGAATCAAAATTTATATAATTGAATATTAAATCGGTTATTTTTTTAATCATTAAGTAAAGACATTTTTATACTTTCTTTTTTTTAGAAATCACCTTATGGGCAATTTCACATTTTTATTCTTAGAGGCAGGGTTATGTTCTAAAAGCTCAAGGAGACACAACACAAAGCGCAATCTGGACCTTCTAACCAGAAAGATTTGTGTGGGGCACAAGAGAAAATTTTGTAATGTATTAGGCAAAAATACACATCACGTTCTGTGTCGGGGCTCCTTTTAACTATCATTTCAGTGTGTGACCCTCAGTGTGATTGGTGTCAGGTTCCCAAAGTTTATCATCCTGCAACATCTTTTCATTCTTGACATAACCCGTGAAAGTTACAGGTACAAGACCTTCAATGGTGTCTGGACATGGAAAAAGTTAACGGTGGACAGACTTAGGGTCTATTCCATGTAAGATCTCGCACCTAATTGGGTGGATTTCGTTATTTGGACCACTGAAAAAGGTCAGCATCCCATTTAGATTTAGTGGGTGTGCAGAAAGTACTGTACTTGTAGGGTCTTGCCTGATCGAAAGACCTCTGGCTAGGGTAGGGACTCGTACTGTTTAACTTATTAAGATGTTCCCCTTTATGTTCTTTCTTTCTTTTCCTGAATTTGCAATACCGATTTGGTTCGTTCTCATCACAGATTTGTTTTTTTTTTCCCCTTCCTTCTCCTCAAATAGGTTTCTGAATTATGGACTGAAGGTGATCTTATAGCTTTTTGGAATGATAAATGATATATTGCAGACCTGACAGGATAGCCTTCAACTGAAAATTTCACTGAAAAATTTTAAATTAATATTTTTTTCAAATCTAATATCTTGCATGCTCTTGTAAAATAATGTTGGAGGCTGCTATGATATTTTCACTTTGACGCTTAAATTGATTTTTTTTTGATAGATGAAGAAGAATAGCATTACAAATTGTTCATCCTTCTTATCAATTAAAAATTTCTTGATTCAACACCTCATAACTTGTGGCATTTAGTTTCGTATTACCAACATTAACATGACTTGAATGAATCATATTGCACATAAAATTTGAGAAGAAGTTGATTATATTAATAAACATAGCTTACTAAACTTGCCAAATTATTAGTTAAATACTAAGCCAAAATCAACGTTTTAAAAATCATGGAGGAAATTAAACCGATAAAATAAGAAGTTTTTTAAAAAATTTACAGCTTGAATAAAATTGAAAATTTTGAAAGAAGATTAAAGGAGACTGTCTTTAATTTAAAGTTTAATTGAAAAGTAAGATTGTTAAATGAAAATTAATTAGTTTATTTTAGTTTATAAAAATCGTTTAATTTACAAAAATCGATCGATTAATTAATAAATTAATCGATTTTTAACAGCAAAAGCTATTAAAATAGATCGAATTGATAAGCTTACTGTTTCAAAATAAGAAAAATTACACTAAAATCATATGGTTATTAATAGGTATAAAGTATGATATATGATAATTAATGCAATACTTGGGAAAATTTTACAAAAAAGATCATCGAGTAGGTAAGACAATATACGATCACATGCTCTCCCATATCAATCCTTGTTTAAGGTACTAATACTACTATTTTACTAATGGAAGATCTTCACATCTCCAGGATGGTAGCTAATGATGTGTGATTTAAACTCTAAAATAATCACCAAATAGAACAGTTTTGTTCCATTAGTCAATGGACCAACCAATGTAGGAGAATAGTGAAAGATAAGTTTGTGCATATTCATTAACAATTTCAGGTATCCGATATCTTTCTCTTTGAATGTTCGAGATCTCAATTCGCATTATTATATTTTTCTTTTCTTAATTTTGTTACTAAATTATAAACTTCATTGGTACTTGTTTGAAACATGTATGAAAATTTTGATATTTTGTGTACCCTTATTGATTTGCATTGGCATTCTTATGCAAGTGTTAGTGGTTTAACCAATAATCAACAAAGAACACAAGGTAAGCTGTGATTTTTGTTTTGCAAGTCATTTGCATGCTTCAAATTGCGAGAGATAATCATAAATGACAGGACTTGCACTTCGTGACCAAATCCCATAAACAATGTGATTTTGTGTTGATTATGTTATTGAGATCACATGTAAAATTAATTTATTATATCCTAAACCTTTTTGGTTTAAATGAGAGGATCAAGAGCAGATCGAATTGGGATACGCTCTTAATGACTTTGGGACCAGGTATGCATTGGTGTCAGAAGCTTGCATGTCAGAACCATATGGTACTTCCGTATAAAGATTTCATGATAATAATGTAACGGGTTCAATTTAATTAATATTTACAGATTCAACGTGTCTCTTTACCTTCTCAAATAACTAAGGTGAGAAGCAACATATTTTATACCATATTGTTTCTGCAACTTCTACACATCTGGTCTTCGTACAATGTCAGGGAGATGATAGTGAAGCACTTGTTCATTTTGGCCTCTCTTTTCAAAGTGTTCTTTCCTTGTCTTTTGAGGTTAGCACTTTGTTCTTTAAGCTTTTATACGATCACTACCTTATTTACGTTAGTAACTAGTTTCTGTATGTAGTTTTAAATTATTTTCTGGGAAAATTTTCACGAGTGATGCCTTTCTTCTTTCGTGGCCTTCTCTCTCCCTATCATTCTCTCTTTGGATTGTTTGTTTGGGATGAAAAAAGAAAGAGAAAGAAAAGAACACTCAATTCCATTAGTTATAAGGTACCTTTCACGTCTCTGAACAAGACCTTCCATTTCAAGGTGAAATATTTACCTGGCAAGGCTTTATCTCTTTTATAGTTTGTACATCTCTACAGTGCACCTTGTGTTTTAAAAATATTTTTATGATATTAAAAATATTAAAGGAACAATTTGATAAAAATGTTTCAATTTTAATACAAAATGTTTTCAATATGATTTGTGTATATTTAATAGAAATACTTACGACCGATTTAATTATAAAAATCTTAAACCGTATAATATTTTTGTTCGGTTTTTAACTTTCAATTTGAAAAGTTATTAAAAATTAATCAATTTATTAATTAATTGGTAAATTTCGTAAATTAATAAGTTCTTATAAACCAAAATAAACCAATTAATTTTCATTTAATAATCTTTTTTAATTAAACTTCAAATTATTCGATAGATAAAGATAATATCATATTTTAATTTCTTTAATTTTATTTAATCTTTAGTCTATTTTATGACTGTCTAATTTTGATTGAATCTTTTAATCCTTAAACCTCTTGTCTTACCAGTTTAGCTTCCGATTCGGTTTTTAAAACATTGCTTAATAATCAATTACTTCAAGATTTATATTAAAATATTTTAATAAATATTTTAGAGAAGTTTTTTCAATATTTTATAACACATCAATCTATTTCAAAAACTTGTAAATTATAAAAAAATATAGAAATTTTCCTTTTAATATTATTGATGTTATGAGTTCTGTTTTTTGTTATTATTATGTGATTTGACATGTATTAACGTGTAGAACTGCCGTGCTTTTTAATAATCAATAAAAAATTTAAAATCATAAAATATAATACAATTTATATGAACATCAAGCTCATGAATAATTTTCTATAAATAATTAGTGTTTTATTTTTTTGTCTTCTCTATTATTTTAATATATAGACCATACATTGAATTTAAAAACTATTGACTTGCATCATTTGACAAGAAATTGATTACCAAAAGTTAACAAAAGGTAACATCTTTTATTATTAAAGACTTACTTGCAAATTTAAATTATTATCATATGTTAATCCTTTCATATACCATTTTTTTAATGAAAATTCAACTTGATTATGCTCTAAACCTTAACTTTTAACCTTTACTCACAATATTACAAATTGAATGTATGCCTTCTAGGTAAGGTTGATAAACTGATTCAAATCTCTGTGACTCGAGTCGATAAGTAAAAATGTTAAATTTTTAATATGGGCAGAGTGTAGAGTTCACTAATAAGAATTGGGCTTGGGTCAACCATTGTCCAAATAACTGGAACTAGTTGTTTGGATAGTTATCCCTTGCCACTTATAAACCCTTTAACATTTTCATGTCTAGGCAATATGAGACACTCTAACACTCCCCCTCAAGTGCAACTGGGG
>JAOTBA010000203.1:28767469-28781887 GCA_025629845.1 Erythroxylum squamatum
AATTAAGAGGAATATACGGTTTCCACTGCAGAAATTGTATCAAATTTAACAACTTTTGATCAGAAACGGATGTTCTGCTCTGTAAAATATACGCCTTTAAGAGTAAAAAGACAGAGGAAAGAAAAAAGAGAATCGAGAAGGGGATGCTAATAAGAGAAGGGAATTGCAGACGCAATGGAAACAAGGCCAGATCTGAAAGCAACCCGAGCTCCTCCGGCTAGTACCCGGCACTATCACCGTGGTTGAGGTCGACGCCGGCCAGATCTGAAAGCAACTCGAGCTCCTGTGAGATGAAGCGAAGAGAGATCTGAAAACAATGAGAAGCGGTGCGACGGAGAGAAGAGAACTGTGAGAAGAGTTATCAAATAACCGGTTATCAAATAACCGGTTCGTTAGAAAACCGGCCGGTTCTCTGATAAACCGGCCGGTTTTTATACTCAAGGGTTATTACCCTAAACCGAACCGGACACATGGCCGGTTCAGACTCTCTCCGGTCGGACCGGCCGGTCCGGTCCGGTTTTCTCAACATTGTTTAATTCACACAAAATTTCCATTTCAGCTTTGCAATAAAAGCTCGAATATGATATAATCCAAAAATCAACAAATCAAATTTTATTGAACCAAAGTTCAGAAATGAAAAATCAGGTTAGGCCAAATTCTTAAAACATTCAATAGAATGAAGAGTGTTGCTAAGTTTTTAATAATCTTTTAATGTTTATTTCTTCTTTGATTTTGGAACTTTCTGTCCTAAAGAAGTCTGTAAGTTTTTACTTGAAAGAAATTAAATCACCTGTTCCACTTTTACTATTCCAACACTATTCTAACTTATCTCATCCACATATTTACGTGAACTTACATAAATACGTAGATGAGATAAATTGGAACAACGTTAGAGCAACAAAAATGTAACAACATACATCTCCCCCTTGTAAATTGAGTTCATAGTCACTCATGATTACGTTTCATAATCACCCGAAAGCACAAGCCCGTCAGATTGGGCTGTTAAAGTTCAATAAAGGCTTAACAGGCCTTAGGGAAAGGATTTTGCACTTGCTACTTTTCTTCTTTAGAATTGAAGTCACGAAGAAATGCAATATATATATCAATTTTGATGTTGAATTTAATCAAATTTGAATTTTCGACTATGAACTTAATTCATGTTAAATTTAAATTATTTTCTTAATTTTGAATTAATTCAAGTTAAATATAAATTAATTTTATAAAATTACTCGGATTGACTCGCAGAAAAATTTCGTCGAATTTGATTAATGACGCTCTGTCTCAAGATTTAAGTATTAATTGAGAAGTGAAGGGAATGACGGAATTCTTTTTAGTTAAATAATAATATGTTTGTGATTTGTTCTCAAAAAAATTATTGAAATTGAGTTGGTCAAATTTATATATTTAAGTTTTTCCCTAAATTTAAATTTGATTAAAATAAAATATGCTTGTTGACGTTTTAAAAAATTAGTTGAATTCAAAAAAATATTAAACTTGAGTCTATCAAATTTAGATATTAAAATTTGAATTTAAATTTAAATTTGTCTAAGATAAATTTTTTTATTGACATCGAGTTTAATTTAACTAATTTTTATTATTAAACGAGTTACTCGATAAGTCAGCGATACGAAATTTGAATAAATTCAAAAGACTCCTTCCAAAATTCCCAAGTCAAGAAGACTTTTGAAAGGTTTGCCTTAAATCACTCCTAAAAGTCCTACAATGTCAATATTTCATACAAACTGATATGCATCATAAACCATAATGTTAGGAGAAAATTTATGACTTGCCAGTTTGATTGAAACCATAAGAACAGTGACTTAGAAGTATGATTGCATATACTGAATGGAATTCATTTTCACTTACCTAAAAGCTACTTAAAAGCTGACTTTCAATTCAATTACCCCTTAATGTAACATCAATTAGTCACTTTCTAATAAAAAGTAACTTTAACTACATCCACCCATTTCCTGACTTTTTAAGGAGATTTAGGGTAGAGTTGGTGAAACCAACATTAAGAAAAACAAAATTAATTTGCTGCTTAACCATATATTTTTTAGATGTTTCTCAACATTTTTGTGTGTGGATATTTTGTTTCGTCTATTCATTGCGAATAAATGGTATGTTAATTTAGTATTTTTCTCGTAATTGTTTCACACTTTTTTTAAAAAAATATTTTCTCGTTATTTCAAACTTATCGAAGTTTTAAATTAAAAATTTTATTTTCAAATTTATATATATATATATATATATATATAAAATTGTTACTTTGTTGCTTAACCATATATTTTTAGATATTAACCGTCATTTTTATATTTATTTAATATTTTATCCTAATTCTTTTATTCTTAGAGGGCGAGTCTTGAAGCAATTAGTAAAATTACTCCTTAGTAATCAGAAGGTCACGAGTTCAAGTCATGAAAACAATTTTTTAAGGAAACTGTATACATTAATGACCCTCTCTCAACCCTTACAAAGTAAGAAACTTTGTGCACTGAAGTTTGCTTTTTTTATTTTTAAAGAAAACTACACTTTTACTATCCCGAATTTATCAAGACCTTAAATTAGAGAAATTATTTTCAAATTTATAGATGTCACACTCAAAATTGGAGATAAATTAGAATTTGATCTATTGCTTTTTGTTCTTCTTTTTATTTTTGTTATTTTAACTTCATGACTTATTCTTTTACACCAAATTTCATATGAGAGACAAGTAAAAAGGTTCTTCTAAAGATTATGGTGCATAATTTTTGACATTATCTTAATAGCTATAACATTAGGTTTTCTTTCTAACTTGGACCATTCCTTAGACCCACACCTAACCTTAACTGCAACTTTAGATTTGTCAAGATGGTTTATAACAGAACATGTGGTGGTTGTTATTTCTCACCATTGTCAAAGCATGGAATTGGACAATTTGGAAATGGGAGATAAAAGAACATCTTATCATCTAGCTAGTGGATGCTCTGTCCTCATGCACTATATGCGAAGGATTTCAGGAGAATGTGAACATAGATTCAAAGTGTCTTCACTATTGACCCGTGATTCTCCCAATCATTGAGATAAAAATTAGTTTTCAAGTGTAATTCAGAACCTAAGATTTTATATAGACATACATGAACAGGCTCTACCAATTACAAGATGCTTTAAGCCAAAAAGTTATACGATTTTTTGTTCATATAGGATTAATCGTGAAGAACTGATAAAAGTTGCAACACGATTAATGTCTCAGTCACAGAAATATGGGGCTCCTGTAATCTCACGGGATCTCATTTTCCAGGACAATGTATAGACAAAAAGTAGTATGACACACATGCAGACAAGGCTATTCCCAATGGACTGCTACTTACGATAATGTTAGCCTGTGTTTACCTAACCACATGTGGTGGATGACATATGGTTGTTCTTCAATGTAACAAGTGCTTGAATCATACATTCACATCATCTTCACTCTCAGTTAGTTCAAAATCTACCATGTCCTTATCTTGAATGGTCCCAAAAGGGTACACAACTATCATATTGTTCACTCAAAGAAGGAAAAGAAAAATGACGTATGCTTAACTCTTTTTTTGTTGAAAATCAGCAATGGTTGGTGAAGCTATGCTCAAGCTACCACAGTGCAATCATAACTTTGTAAAGAGCATGCTTGCGTGACATTCGTAGGGGCAATGACCGGTCCTGCAAGGTAATGCTAAGAAAGCTGAAACATAGGTTCATCAGATAAGGTTTTTACTGATCTGATAAACTATGAGAGTGACGGAGAGTGTCTCACACTGACAGCAATATTTTATAATATACTGAATTATAAATGATTAAGGATGAAAGTCCCGGATTAACCTGAAAAGATCGAGTCAGGCCACTAAACCTACCCATTGTCAACCTTATTGCAAAGTTAAAGTGAAATGTTGAAAGGTTTGTGTCAGACATGCACTGAAGAAAGCACTTTCCATGTGTATATGAACAAGGGCAAGCCCAAAACTTAAAAATAAAGACTTTATATGGTATTGCTCTTCCACTAATCGGATGATAATAATGGTACCGGTCACTTATCCCTTCAACTAAACCAGTACGCAGATAATATTTGCTACAACTAAGATGACTGAATAATCAAGAAGAATTTGGGATCCACTCATTCCCTTGGATAAAATTTTCTACCGAATATGCATTGACATGCTCTGAAGGAATCTGACTGCTCCAACTAACTCTTCCTGCTGTATTAGATCCTGGTCCAGAATTCCCAAACTCTCCATAGTACAGTGTTTTCAAAGCAAAATCACCAGACCATGGCAACCACCCTTGTGGTGATATAAGAACTTCGAAGTTGGAGTTTATGAAAACAACTCTGGAGTACTCCTTCCAAGGCCTCCCCAAGAAATTTTTGTGGACACTAGGTTTTCCATGATACAAAGCCATATATTCTTCAGTGCCATTGATCAAGCAATTTTTGAACACAAAACCTGTTGATTGTGCAGGATCAGTCCTACCATGTGCCGTGACTGCATTACTCTCACCTTTTTCCGGCTTTTCTTGCCTTGGTTTCACCAAAATCTCGCAACCTTCAAAAATTGCAGCTGAGTTGCCAAAGATGAAGTCTACATTGCCCGCTATGCGGCATGACTTGTAGTATTGCCGAAGGGAATGAGCATAAAGAGTGTCCTGATTGCCAAGTAATTCACAGTTCTCTATTACAGACAGATCGCTATCTACTCTTAAAGCTACTGCTTGATGGGTAGGAGCTCCTGCCGTATTCTGAATTGTCAGGCCACTTGCCATGAATCCATCCCCAAGAACTCCTGTAACGAATTACGAACATCATATCAGAAAAGAGACGAGGCAAACTAAACCTGGCAATCTTAGTATAAAATAATGCTCGGACAGATTTCAACTGTAAAAAATTAGAATTAAATGAAATCCAATTTCATCTACTGCTTCTGGAAATTTGTGGTACTCAAATTCCTTTCTCAGGTCGCTATTATAATTAAAGCTAAGTCACTTAATTAGGAAGCAGACCATGTGACGGATACACAAAATGCCAAAATGAGTCAGTGTATCTACTGCTCTCTCTGCACAAGTTATCTCTATAAGCAGAATCTACCAATAGTATATAGCCAAATGTGTACTCCTACAGCTGCAATATCGAACAAATTAGCATTTAACAACTAACTGCCAAGGAACTGTCGGTGTGAAATGAGGTCTCGTCTTCTTCTTTTGCATTTTGCCTTCGAGTAATTCACAGGTGACCTAAATCTTCAACTTACCAACTGTAGCAGATTCAAACGTCGTAACCCCTAGCTGACCAGCATTTTTTGAACCTGTGATCACCGTTTTGCCAATACCATTACCCAAAAACACCACATTTCTTTTCTGAAGCGGAACTCGAACTATCTCCTCGTAAACACCCTCCTTGATACGTATCACAAACCGACAGTCTGTCTTATTATCTGGAGCTGCATTAACAGCTTCCTGAACTGTTCTGTAACAGCCATTAGTGCCGTCCTTACAAACTATAACATCATCCGATAAATTTGATGGGAAACCACCCTTAAATTCCATTGCACTGGCACCACCAGGAACTTCCCAGAACCCATCACGTTCTGTTTGTGGTGGTTGCCACAGCCGGGTTTCATTGCCAAACAAATCATAAGACACCATCATGCTTAATGCATTGCTGGTGAGATTAATCAAGTTTTCCAAGAACAAGATTGTTTCTTTGGCAGAGGCTATATCTCCAACACGACTCCGGAGTCCTCCATAGCAACCAGTTTGGTAACTAAGAGCAGCGCTCATCCACGCACGACCATTCTTGATCTCGCCGTGCGACAATGTATCATTTGACAATGAAATGCGGTACTGAGAATAAGAAAGAACCTCCAAACAATCCTGGGCAGCATTAGTGAGGTTTTCATTCTCAGAAGATCCTAGGATAGACTCTAACATAGAACGTGCAGTTTTGAGGTTTTGGGATGATACCCAGAAAGCAGATTGGATTATTTGAACTGGGGTTGGATTGGAAGGGACATGGTTAGACTGGATTAGAGAGGATTGGCAGGTCTCAGGGTGTCGTGTAGCATTGCAGGCTGGATGGATTTCATGTTCAGGAACTAATTTAGTCTCAGAAGAAACAACAACCAACAGAAGGCAACAAATTATGAAAAGAATACATTTGAAGGATGAGAATGAGAATGCAAGTTTTGACATGGTAGTACTAACAGAAATGGCAGCAAGCAATGGTGATTGGTAATCCATGACAACTTATGCATATATTATATAGAGATCAACATCATGAAAAGGGACATCTTTTACCTAGACTTTTAACATGTTTCATCCGATTAAGATAACAGGTAAAGAGTACAATATAACCTGAATTTGTTTTTCATAAGCACCTAAAAAGATGTTACCTTTCGTTCATTTTAGGCACCCTATAAATAGTATTATGCATATGCAACAGACTATTGTAATAACCTTCCAAAGTATTAGAGGCACTAAATTATGATCATAGATCAAGTACGACTTGAATATAATTTTTTTTATTTTAAACTGAAACTAAAATCCTTTTACCACTTATCCATTTTATGAGCTAAGTTATTTAGAATCATCTCTCGTCTAATTAAGAGTAACATTGCGTATTATTGGACTTTTTCAATCTATGTGTATCGGAATTTTTACTATTGTTGTATTAATAAAATTAAAATAAATGAAAATTTTACTTAATTTAACTATAAAATATTTATTATTTATCAAATTTTACTTTACTTAAATCTTCATTAAGTCCTGTTTTTCATTAAAAAAAATAGAGAAAAATAGAAGGTAAAGGGTAAATAATTACCAACTGTAGCTGTGTTATACGTGGAAACTCCTGGTTGGCCAACGCTCAAAGAGCCTGTAATTACGGTTTTGCCCATGCCGTCCCCAATAAACACAACATTCCTTTTCTCTAACGGAACTCTAACGATCTCCTCGTATACTCCTTCCTTTATGTGTATCACGAACTTCTCGTCCCGCCTATTATCCGGCGCCGTATTGACCGCCTCCTGCACCGTTTTGAAACATCCGTTACCTTTACTTGTACCGCCGTCCTTACACACCATGGCGTTCACCGCCAGATTCCGCGGGAACCCACCTCTGAAACCCGAATCTGCTCCGACGGACCCTGGTTTCTCCCAGAAGCCGTCGCGTTCCGTCTTCGGAGGGGTCCACTTGGCGGTGTCATTGCCGTAAATATCGTAAGAGACGATCATGCTGAGAGCGTTACTGGTGAGGTTCGAGAGGGGGGCCAAGAACGCCATGGTCCGGTCGACGAGGGACGTGTCGTTAGCGTATTTGAGGGCGTTCCAGCAGTCGTACTGGAATAGCAAGGCGGCGCTCGTCCATGCGTGGCCGTCCTTGACTGCGGCGTCCGCGGGAGAGGAGAGGCGGTGGCGGGAGTTGGCGAGGAGCTCGAGGCAGTTGTTCGCGGCGTTGGTGTGGTTAGGACTTCCCGCGGAGGAGTCGAGAATGGACTTGACCATGGATTGGGCCGTGACGAGGTTGGTGGAGGATAAAGAAATGGCGGATTGGATGATTTGAAGGGGTGTAGAGTCGGGAGGAACGTGATTGAGAGAAGCCTGGCAAATGTCGGGGAATCTGGTGGCCTGGCAGGCTTGGGCGATCGCCGGCGAGGATCCGGCGGGGACAGGGGGTGTTTTCGAGTGGGTGGTTTTGGTGGGGGGTGGTTATGGTGTCGGGAGGAGGACAAGGAGGAAGAGATGGATAGGAGGAAGAAGAAGAAGAAGGAGAGGAGGGAGAGGGAAGCCATGAAGAGGAAGGTGAGGTTGGTGAAGAGTGAGAAACAGTAAGGCTTTGGATGATGACGACGACGGTGGCGATGAGATTGAGACTGGGAATGAGAGACCATTGGGATTGGACTTGAGGAATGAATTTATAGAGAAACTGATTGGAGAAGAAGAGAGAATTAGCTAAGTGACATATCATTAAGCGACAACCAAAGCTTTCTCTCTCTAACCCCATTAAAGTCCTGGTTAAGACTGTGTTAATGTTAACTATGATATGCTTTTAGAGAGAGAAAAAGGATTAGTCCTAGGAGGGTCACGGGCAGGTTGAAAAAAGTTAAGAGTTCTTTACGTTTTGTCATGGACTGGACTAATGCTAGAATCCGATTTGAAATTTAGGTCGTGACCCAGGTTAAATAAAGTTTAAACTTCTTTACGTTTTGTCATGGACCGTACCAATGTTAGAATCCAATTTGAAATTTAGGACGTGACCCGGGTTGAATAAAGTTAAGAGTTCTTTATATTTTGTGATGGGCCGAATCAATGCCAAAACCCGATTTGAAATTTAGGTTGTGACCCGGGTTGAATAAAGTTAAGATTTCTTTACGTTTTTTCATGGACTGGACCAATGTCAGAACCTGATTTGAAATTTAAGTCGTGATTCTGGTTGAATAAAGTTAAGAATTCTTTATGTTTTATCATGGACCGGACTAATGCCAGAACCCGATTTGAAATCTAGGTACAATCATAATGTCTAATATTTTAGACTTGGATTAAATTTTGATTAAATCAAATTTAACTCGTTAATTATAAGTTAAATCAAATAAAATACTCTATCATGACTATTTTCATTCAGAACTGTTTGTAAATAGTTATTATTATCCTAAAACCTGGCAGACTTTGTTATTTTATACTTTAGTGATCAACTTTTTGGCAATACTTTTTGAACATGACAAAGATCACAGGATAAGATCTTTCCTGGATTAATTAATATTTGTTTAAATATTTGTTAAAGAGTAGAATAATTTTATAATGTCAGAAACTAAACTTTGTGGTTTTTTGATGGTTATCCCCACTGCTAAACATCGGTTTCTACTAAGAATGATGCGTGGAAGCGGAGATTGTTCCCATCTTGAAGGAACTTCAGGAACTGCTTAGAAAACCAATTGCAGGACCTATTGTGTGGTTTCAGTAATGGCAACAGGATATCGGCACAACGACATTGTCATGGTACTTAATTCCTCACAACTGGAAAGACTTGGAAACTTTCGTTGATCCTCTGCTGAATCTAGGGAAGCTGATGAGCCAGATGGGGTCATGTTGATCAGTTAATTTTGTTAGCTCAGAAGGCGAAAACCTCATTGTTCATATATCATTATGACTAATGTTGATCTGAACTCTCATACTTCATAATAAGATTTAATCCCCAGCAACTTGTCTTCCCTAAGCACTTTGTCGATAATTACCACCTGTCTACATCATGTGTTCTGTATTAATTCTCTCCCATTGCTCTTATAGGACTCATAATCTTTTAGAATTGTTACAGTAAGAAAATATCACGAATCCATATTACCGCATTCATAAAAACAGCAGGAATGATACCTATTAACTCACTATGCCAATGCACACCATCTTTAATTGCTCGAATGATAACCAGTAATGAAGTGGGACAAACCCTGTGTGCCCCTGTCCTAACATCTAATTGCTTAAAGATGGTGATCATGAACTACTCGGAAAATGCTCAACAGTGAAAAGTTTTAGTCCTTGTGTAGTTCCTGTTCTACTCGTGCCTAAGAAGGATAGAACATGAAAAATGTGTATTAATTGTAGAGCTATAAATAAAATAACGGTAAAATATCGTCTTCCCATTCTTACGTTAGATAATATGCTTGATGAATTATATAGTTCTTGTTTTTTCTCTAAGATTGATTTGAAGTCTAATTATCATCATGCGTGAAGGCAATGAATGAAAAACTGCCTTTAAGACTAAGTATAGTTTATATGAGTAGCTAGTTATGCCTTTTGGGTTAACTAATGTCCCTAGTACTTTCATAAGATTAATGAATCATATCTTACGTGCTTTCATTAGTAAGTTTGTGGTTGTATACTTTGATGCTATTCTGATTTATATCCAGAACTTAGATGACCATCTTGAACATTTGCACAAAGTTCTAAGTGTTTTGAGCTGACTTCATATCTCAAATATCTTCTATGAAATAATTTGAATAAAGGAGAATTTTATCATAAAACTGCCAATACCACAACTCCATGCCTCTCTAGCAATGCCCTTTGCATATGGAGAAAGTTGTGTTACTCTCTTACTGCAGGTGAATCCTTTGACCAGATAAAACCGTACCTAACTGAAGCGTGGAATGGTGGATATCCTTTCAAACGCTTTAGATCTACAGTTAAGCTTTGTGAATACTGCCCGCAACTGCAGTATATAGTTTTTCATCAGGTGTGAAGCCAGCCCCAGTCATTTCCTCGTTCAAATTAAAAGCTTCTGATGTTCTTCCTTCCTTGGACAATCTCAATATCATTGCCCTGTAAGTGACCACATGCATGATTAGATCCTTCTTACGCATTTCGTTGAACATTTTCAGGGCCTTGTCTACCATACCGAATTTACACTCACCATGGACAAGTGATGTGTAAGTATATATATCAGGCATCAGTCCTTGAGCTTCCATCTTTTCTCTTAGCTCATAAGCTTCCTTCATTTTCCCTTTCTTGCTATATCCATCAATTAAAACATTGTACGTGATAACATTGGGCCTTTCTCCCTTTTGCTCCATATCCCGAAGGAGCCTCTTTGCTTCAACAAAATTCCCCTCCCTGCAATACATGTTGATCAATGTACTATACGTGACAACATTAGGCCTTTCTCCCTTTTGCTCCATATCCCGAAAGAGCCTGTTTGCTTCAACAAAATTCCCCTCTTTGCAATACATGTTGATCAAGGCATTATATGTGACAACATTAGGCCTTTCTCCCTTTTGCTCCATATCCCGAAAGAGCCTGTTTGCTTCAACAAAATTCCCCTCCTTGCAATACATGTTGATCAAGATATTATACGTGACAATATTAGGCCTTTCTCCCTTTTGCTCCATATCTCGAAAAAGCCTCTTTGCTTCAACAAAATTCCCCTCCTTGCAATACATGTCGATCAAAGTATTAAACGTGACAACATTAGGTCTTTCTCCCTTTTGCTCCATATCCCGAAAGAGCTTCTTTGCTTCAACACAATTCCCCTCCTTGCAATACATGTTGATCAAGGTACTATACGTGACAACATCAGGCCTTTCTCCCTTTTGCTCCATATCCCGAAAGAGCCTATTTGCTTCAACAAAATTCCCCTCCTTGCAATACATGTTGATCAAGGTACTATACGTGACAACATCAGGCCTTTCTTCTTTTTGCTCCATATCCTGAAAGAGCCTCTTTGCTTCAACAAAATTCCCCTCTTTGCAATACATGTTGATCAAGGTATTATAGTTCACAACATTAAACATCAAGCCTTTTTCTGACATTGAAAATAACAATCTTTTTGCTTCATCTTGTCGTTTTAGTTTAGACAAACCACATGCAATGATATTATAAGCGAAGACATCCCCAATGAATCCCTTTTTTTCCATCACAGCCAGCACCTTTAAAGCCTTATCTATGAACCCTCTTCTGCAATATCCATCAAAAAGAGTACTAAATACTACATGATCAACATCAAACCCTTTACTTTGCATTTCGTTCAACAATATTTCAGCAGCTTCCACTTTCCCAGCCTTGCAATTCCAGCAAATAATTGACTTATAAACATGAACATGTGGTTCTACTTCCCTTTCATGCATTTCTTCAAACAACTTATCAGCTTGAGCAAATTTCCCATTACTTCCATACCAACCAATAAGGATTGCATATGTAGCAGCATCGTAAACGGTTTCCTCCATCTCCATCAACTTCAACATCTCATTAACACCCCCAAAATCCATTATCTTTGCATAAGCATTTAGAATTGTGTTATAAGTGACAGTAGTAGGTTTAACCCCTTTAGCCCTCATTTCGATCACCAAATCTTTAGCCCTTTGAACCTTTCCACTCTTGCATAACGCATCAATCACAAGCGTCAAAGAATATCCTGTAATTTCTACATTGGACTCGAGCATCTTTTCGAATAGATTCAAACATGCTTCCATTTTACCACATCTTTTCAAAGCAAGTAAAGAAACACTACAAGACCTCTGATCAATCTTTAAGCCTTTGCTTGCCATGTAATTGATGACCTCCAAACCGTACTCAAACATATTAACATCAGCACAAACTCTAAACAAAATGTCACACAACCTCTTGACAAAGCTAGGCTCATCAAATCTACTCTCAACCAAAGAAACCAAATCTGATATTGGGCATCGAAGATTATCCTCCGTAACAGTAAAAGTTAAAACATTCTTCATTTCTGCAAATTTTCTAGCCTTATACAATCTTAATATGACGATTATGTACGATTGCAAGTCAGGTTTAGAAGAAACAAGAGGTTGCTCTCTTTGAAGAAAGTTAATGAAACACATACATAAGTAAGGGGGGACATCTGGGTCAGAAAGGACAAGTTTGATGATGTCTGAATTGAGATGAGAGAGCAAGGGTGGTGCATTTAGGAATGGTTTGAGGCCTGATTTGATGAGGGTTTTAGAGATTTCCTTGGCAATTACTTGGCTACGGATTGCAATTAAGCTTGCAGGTGTGGCTTTAGTGAATAATATCAAGAGCTTCGAATTAGACATCAAAGCATATGAGCATGTCACTAAAAGAAAGTTCTTCCCCCTGAATCCTACACCTTAAAAAGCTTAAACAAAAATGAAAACAAAAACCTGAAATATCATATCATTGAACCTACAGACTGGACTTGAATTGGGTTTTATGCCAAAAGGCGAGTTGGGCATCAATTTTAGAATGAATGTAAACTCAAACGTACTACATTTAGGAGAATAATCCCTCACTTTTCAACGGGGTACTGATTTTTGGTACAAAAGCTTTAAACTTGGGGATATAAAGAGGTAAAAAGCAGAACTTTGAGCTCCAATATACTAATTTCAAGTTGTGAACAAACATGATTATGGGCATAGTACCACTTCAAGAGAGACCCACGTTGAAGAATCTGAACTCTGGGCTTAATCGGACAGTCACAATTCACAAATCCAGGGAACATTTAGGATAGAGAGACGTAGTTCAAGTTGAAAATTACCGTAGCACAAACATAGTTCAACTCCGGCGTTAAATGCGCAGGAAGAGTCAAAGCATAACCAAAACCAAAGCATGTTAAGTACACTTTTATCTTATACGTGAGTCATTGGTATTCCCAATCCCATGCCATGAAATACGGAGTTTTCTTTATCAGATCCGCATTTTATTCATTTTATCTCACATGGTAGTTAAGTTTGTTATTCTTTGTTTAGGTGTACATATTCTAGAGCTGAGGTGTAAATTATGAGCTGTACACGTAAAAACTGTATTCTCTCTTCTTCACTCTGTTTTCTTCTTCAATGGCGGAAAATTAAATCTGCCATTGTTTTCCTTCTTACTCATAATCTGAACAATGCGTCTGAGAGCACACTTTGGGTTAACGCCAGAAGATGTTTTGGTATTATTCGGCCTGGTATCTGAATATCAACCCAAATATAGTACCGCCAGAGAAGTTTATAGGGAGCGGAAGAAGCATGTTGATGAAATTGATTGGAATATGATTGGATGAAGGAATTCATAGAGAAGCTGATCGGAGAAGCAGAGAGAATTAGCTAACTGACATGTGATTACTGATTAAGCGACAACCAAAGAAAGCTCTCCCTCCCTAACTCCAGTAAAGACTTGATTAAGACTCTGTTAATGTTAGCGATGATATGATTTTAGAGAGAGAAAAAGAGTTAGTCCTGGGAGAGTCACGGGCCGGGTTGAATAAAGTTAAAGGGCTTTTATATTATTATTTTGAATGAATGAGGCCTATTTAAGGTTAGATACAAAATTTGGTTAAATCATATTTAATTTGTTAACTTAAATTTAAATTAAACTAATGTTAAACTTACTTATCATACTAAAACATTTATAATAAACAATAAATTAACAGTGTAATTGTTTTGCAGAAATGCATTCATGATAAAAGAAAAAAAACTTTTAAAATGATTTCAATTACTTGTTTTAAAGGTTTATTAAGAAAAATCAAATGATGTTCTTGAAATTATTTATTAATCTTAAAAATTCAATAATTGCTGACGATTAGCAGCATTTAAGCAAACAAATTGATGTTACATTTGGACGGAGGTAGACGGCCTTCAGATCATTAAATTATTTATTTTTAATATATATATATATATATATATTAGGACGGAGTTATTTAGAGATTAGTGGTATACTGGACCTCCCAAAATTTTAAAAAATTAAATATTTAGACCCTCCTATCTTAAATTTCTGGTTCCGTCACTATTCCTGGTGTAAGTCTTTTTTCTTTTTCGTATCCCAACATCACTATACTATGAATTGAATTCCTATATTATTTCAAACAAGATGTTTCCACGTAAAATTCATAAAATTATTAGTTCCAAGTTATTATTATACATGCATTAAAGTTAATTTTTGCGTAAAATATTAACATAATCAATTAAAT
>JAOTBA010000203.1:28799049-28810170 GCA_025629845.1 Erythroxylum squamatum
AATTCATCCTTTTATTTTTATGATAAATTGATGAGACACTTCGAGTTATACATTCAATCGCTTGATCATATATATATGTATATATATTTTGCTTGATTACATGTAGAAGTGAACAATAAGTTACAAATTGAGAATACATGACATATTAATTTTTTTTTGAGGGGATTAAAGTCTAATTAATTAAATTATACTCTTAATTAATCCCTTTAATTCAATAATATATGAGTAAATGTATTTCTAAATTTTTTTTAATTGTTAAGTTTGATCTTAATATCCATTTATTGAACTACCAGCAATTCTCCTAATATGCTTCGCAATTTTAACGAAATATTTAAACACACATAAATATGGTTAATTTCAATAAACAAGTTCCTGCTTTGCGAAGATTGTATGTAGGCTTATTTATCAAAAAAAAGATTGTATGTAGGCTTTCATAAACCATAGTTTCAGAACTAGTAATGGACCTGTGTGTCCCATAAACTGAAACAAACATTGGTTTTAGGCCCATAGAAACTAGCCATCTTTCGGCACGTTCGAGCAGGACCCGCATTTTATTCGATGATTGAAAAATTCATTCGTTTCAGTAGATTCAATAGTAAAAATTTTGAATGGGTTAATATTTTAATTTTACTTTTTAATTTTTTAGTTCGATTCATTTTAATAACTTTTGATGTTAAAAATTTATTCGTTTATTAATTAACTAGTCAGTTTTTATAAATTAATAATTTTTTATAAACTAAAATTAATTAATTAATTTTTATTTAACAATCTTCATTTTAATTAAACTTTAAATCTTTCAATAAATAGGACAGTTTCTTTCAATTATATTTAATCTTTAACTGGTTTTATATCGATCTAATATTAATTCAACCTTTTAAAACTTAAATTTCTTGTCTTGCTGGTTTAAATTTTGATATGATTTTTAAAACATTGATTCTAATAAAATTTGGTTAGGCCGGCTGTGTCAGGCCCAGATCCAGGTCCATACGTCCGAAGCCCATTTGCAGGTGTTAGTTTCCCATGCAAACGTAAAGACCTACGTAAAAACCTAAACCTATCATCTGTCCCATATATAAGGTACTATTTCGCCATGATACAGGTACGACATTACAACCCTAGTTTTCTCTACTCTTAGCCACCAAAACTCTCTCAAAAGACTAACTTGAGCGTCGGAGGGGCCTGCCGGCAACCAACCCCTGGCGTGCCTTATTTGTTTTGCAGGTATTCAACAGCCAAAGTCAGAATTATGGATCCAAACAGCAACGTCCAGCCTCAACAGAATCTGGCTGAACCAGTTTTTAATCTCCAAAGTTCTCCTTTCTATTTTGTTTGAAAAACATAACTAAGTCCATTCACGACGTCTTCGTTTAATTATTAGATAAATCGAGGAATGTTTCTTATCTTATGGTTTAAAGCGAGTCTAAAACAAAACACCAACGTGATGAAACTTCCCCCAAAAGCCATTATACATATTGAAGCCGCCATTACACAATATAATGCTTTCTTTTTGTAGAAAATCATAACATGTTCAAAACAAAATTGAACAACATAGGTTTTAGTGTTTTGTTTTTTGTATTTTCTATAAATATTGTTTGTTTAGACAATCTGAAACAATATTGACTAGGGAGTGTTTGATTAATGATGACATCATTGGTAGCAAACAAGTGTGTGTTATGGTGGTCAAGTGTTGATTCACGTAAGCTATCATTCTTAGGGATGATGTTCAATGTATAGGCAAGCTAGCGATAATAATAAATCTTTTACTACTTTTGCAAATCATCCACTTTGTCATTAGTAATATCCATACTCTTAGAATCTAACATGTAATATATTTCATAGTCTAATTTCTGACTCTCTATCATGCACATATTTAAGAGTTTTTTAGCCCTTTTATACTAGGAGAATACTTTCTTCATTCTCATTACTCATAACATTTATACATTCAACTGACTCATTATATGAAAGCTTAACGTCATCATATTCATCTTCACAAGATTTAAAGTAAGGTACCTTATCTTTATTTACCTCGAAGATCTTTATCTAATTTTTTATTTTAATAATTGCTTGTATCATTAATGGTTTTTCGCAAGTTTACGGGTCTCAAGTAGTATACTAATAATATCGTCCCATGGGGAATAATTGCGTAAGTACTAGGATTGGATTATTCAATTAATTAGACTAATTAGCTGTATAAGATTAGGGATTTAATTTAAGGAATTTAACTATCAAAAACAAATAAAACCAATGCTAAACAAAGATACGAATATCTTTAGGGATTAATCCGAATGGAATGTAATAAGCTTCAAGGAGGGTTCCACTTTTAACGTTTTCTATGGACTTTACCTGGATTGATTTATGAGGTGAATTCTGGTTGATAGGAGGTTGAGCCTAGAGTTTCTACTAACGTAGCCTAGCAACCACGAATAACCCATTAAGTTCTATGCTAACCTGGGTTTCCTCTCATAAATTCAGTCTATGTTTAAATCTGAAATTTATAAGTTTCTATTTTGGAGTTCCGTTATCAATTCTCACCTATCGGTTCTTCAATTAACAACTAATGTCAAGTAATAGTTGGTCAAGCATAATACAAGCAAGGTTAATCCCAAAACAGAGAAAGAAAAACCAAGAAACCCATACTCATAAATCAAACTGAGATTCAATCCACATAAAATTGTTAAAAGCTTCAATTCCAACCTTGAAGCTTCGAGGAAGCTACTTACTCATGGTGGGATGAAAACCACAGAAATCAAAGTCAGCAAACAACATAGAAAGAGAGAAAATAGATAATAAACAAAGGACGAATGGGTTTTGGGATCCCTTTTTTGCGTCACCCTTTGTCTCTGCGACACTGCGTTTTTGCGTCTCCCCCTCTCTGTGTGTTCTTCTGCATCCCTCTCTGCGTGCGTCCCTCTTGGAGCTGTGGTGTGCGTCATCCCTTGGAGCTCGCGTGCGTTGTCACTGCCTCTCTGTGTGCGTCTCCGCGTGGTGCCTCTCCTCGCGTGCTTCTCGGTGGTGCCTCCTCGCGTGTGTCAGCCCCCTGGAATTAAAACCTCCACATTAAAACCTAGCACACCTCGTCTGGCTTATGCGTTTTCTCCTTTTTTTCCCCTTACGTTTTGGATTGCTCCCCTGGTTGCAACGTTTTGGTCTGCGTTTTTCTCTTCTGTTGGATTATCATGTCATTTATCTCAAGCTGTTGCCGTTTTCTTCTAATAGACTCTGCATTTTGGACCTCCTAGCTGGCATGCCTAATCTGGGCATTCCTAACAAAATTGGAGCTGTATATTTTTCAACCAAAGTCCTTTTCATTTTCTTTTTTTATTCACAAATTAAACAAAAACCACTATAAATGCAGATTCAGAGGAACTAAACAAATTAGTGGGTAAAATATGTATAAAACCTAATAACTGTATGCAGAAACTAAGGGAACATACCACTCATTCTGATGAGAAAATGTATTTAACAAATGCCCCCAACTCAAACTCTTGCTTGTCCCTAAGCAAAATTAAGAAGACCTTTCAAAACAAATTAAGGAGCACTCAATAATTGGAATTTTCAGAATTGCAATAACTGATTAAAGTTTACCTTTAGCCACTTATCAAACCATACCCACCTTCATAGTGCAAAGATACCAAAGCTTGCTCAAACACACACTCCTTAATTCAAGTCTAATTAGAAACCAACCAACTCATAAGAATAGAGAAAAGCTAAATAAATTCAAAGGCAATTTACAACCCAAGAGACTCTAAAGGTATTATCAAATTAACCAAACCCATAGGCAAAAATTCTCTATCCCATCTCCACTAATTTTTAGTACTCCTTTTCAAATGATCAAAAGGTCTTATTATGGTTGTAATGGGGTTGTTGGGGTTTAAACTCGGCTTAGACCAAGGAAAAAGGATAATAACAGCTCAAATGAAATGGAAACAATTATTCAAGAAATAGGAAAGTGTAAGGGATCTCTCTCTTTTTTTTAAAGCAAGTAAAAACTGTGGAAACAAGGAGGAAAGATTTTTTTAGGCTACCCGTGACATCAACTTATAAACGTGATTTCCTTGAGGACTATAAGAATATTGGGACTATCTTAGCAACACCACCTCATATACATTGTTGGTTGGTCTGTATACCATCGTGTCAAGCTTGTTAGGGAACCAATAACATCATTTTTTGAAATACAAGTCACAAGGAGTACACATGGTGATGTTGATATGGGATGACAAAACTTCGCACGACAACATGTTATTGAAAACGGTAACAATCACAAGACTATACCCTTATTCTTTGAAGAAGCTGAAGATACAGAATACCCACAAAATCCTCACTTTTTTTTCTTTTTTTTTCTTTTTTTTCGACCCCCCACATATCCTACTCTTAAATAATCATTTCCACACGAAAGGTGGGGAATGCTTGACCTATGGCTTGGTTAAATGAGGGTGCCAAAAAAAATAAGAATTTTACTTAGGCTCAACTTGACTCCAAGGGGAATATAGGGTTATTTTAAGTCAAAATTGGATTGTGGTTCATAATTCAAAGAAATTTGCCTTGATCACTTCCTTATCAAATTTGTGCTCACATTTCGCCTCGATAGGCCTAGAGAACTTGTTCTAGGATTGGCGAGACCTCACTAGGTTCTAACTTGCCTAAAAATTTCATGGATAATCAAAACTCAAATAGAATGGATGGGAAGACTCAAATCAAAGAATATGAGTAGGATTAAACAATTGGAAACCGAGCACTAGTCCGGAATAATCTATCCACAAACCTTCTAAAGATAAACCCAATTAGGTCCCAAGCAATTCTCAAATTTCCAAAAGTGAGGCCAAAATCAAAATCTTTAAAGATCAAAATTTCTTAATGAGGTTTTCCTTTTTAAAGCTCTTATTTGCAAAAAATTGATTTGGAAATTTAACTATGCAAGAAAAATGACTATATAAAGGTTTGTTAAAAAAATGAAAAGGTAAGAAATTTTTGCAAAATTGTGCTCACCACCCCCAAACTCAGATAGAACATTGTCCTCAATGTCAAATTTAAACATAACCTACGTTGGGATCTCAATGCAAAAATAGGGAAATTGAACGACACAGAGATATTATGAATGTTTTTATAAAAAAAGTATACACAGTTAAGGACAAAAAGAATGTCAACAGTCTGTCGCATGCATAGGCTATGCAGGGTGATGCATGGTCATGCATAATGCTCAGAATTTAGAAATACTGCAGATTAAACTCAAACACAAACAACCCCAAAATTCAATAATATGTTGAGTTATGAGTAAAGAGGCACAAAGAACTTCCCTATAATGAGCTTGGATCATTTTCTTCAGAAGTATAATTCCTCCCATCAAAATTCACTTGTAAGATCTAATTTCCTACAATTAGAACAAAGAGGAACGCTAATTTTGGGTAAATAAAATAAAAACAACTAAGGTGTGAAACTTGGGTTGCCTTCTAAGAAGCACTAATTTAAAGTCCTTAGCTTGACTTGGCCAAATGTTTGCTCAAGGGTCAAGGTTGGAAAGGGATTGAGCGACCCTTTTTTCTATTGGAAATCCAGCCACATAAGGCTTTAACCTCTGCTCGATAACCTTAAATACTCCAGTTTTGAGATCCTCAATTTGTACCGCACCATAAGTATAAACCTTAAAAATCTTGAACGGTCCCGAGCATCGCAACTTTAACTTTCTGGGAAATAGCTTGAGTCGTGAATTAAATAGAAAGACCAAGTTACATTACTTGAACTCCCTTTTGATAATATGTTGGTCATGACATATCTTCGTTCTTTCCTTGTAGATTCATGCATTCTCATAAGCATCGAAGCGAAGCTCCTCCAACTCATTCAACTGAAGCAAACGCCTTTATCTAGCTGCCTTGAAATCTAAATTAAGCTTCTGAACAGCCCAGTATGCTTTGTGTTCTAGCTCAACTGGAAGGTGGCATGATTTCCCAGACACAAGTCTGAATGAAGTAGGCCCGATTAGGGTTTTGTATGCTGTTCTATAGGCCCAGAGAGCATCATCTAACCTCAAGGACCAATCTTTTCTTGAGGTATTTACTGTTTTCTCCAAGATGCCTTTAATCTCCCTATTTGAAATTTAGGCTTACCTATTAGATTAAGAGTGGTAAGCTAATGCTAACTTATGGTATACCCCAAATTTCTTCATTGGCAAATGAGCTGTTGATACTTCTCCTATCACTGATAATTTGGTATTGTTGTCGCCTGTAACAAAATTTATAAAGAAACCAAATTTTTTCAATACAAATAATGTAGTAGTGGAAAGTAGGGATCGTTCCCATGAAGGGGGGCAGACACTTGGGCTTCTATTATCTCCGCTAAGTGACTCAATTGATCTTCCAAAGTCTTCAAGCTACTCCTCATTACCTGCTGGAATTGAAGAGTGCTAATCGCCAAACTCATTAAGATCTCCTCCAAAGACATCTTATTAGCTTGTGGTGGTAGTGGTGGAGGTGGAGGCTCTGGCTGGAAGTAGGAATGCTCTTGTTAGTAGCTTGGTGGATAAGCGAATATGTACTGTGCATCCTATAAAAAGGAACATGTACAAAAAGAATAACCTAAAAATGAGCAAACTTCACATACCTTAGCTTATTAGTCATCCCTCGGTACTTGCGCAGCATCACTTGATGGTCAAACCTCAAAGTAGCAATAGATGGAAACTCATCATTATAATAAGGATAATATGAAAATTAGAATCACAAGCATACTGATACTGAGCCATGCCACTAAAAGATCAAAAAATAAGGAAAACAATATGAAACTAAAACAAACAGAAGACAAGTTAACCAAGAGCAATGAAACCAAAAACAAAATAAAAAACATCACTAAAAAATTGTTAAGAAATTCCCTGAAAACGGCACCAAAATTTGATACTACTGTCGCCTGCGACCAAATTTAAAAAGAAATCAACTTCCGTTAATACAAAATAATGTAGTAGTGGAAAGTAGGGATCGTTCCCATGAGAAATTTTTAACAATAAAAATTAGCGAGTTTAAAACTAAAACAAATAGGGGTTTGGTTCACGTAATTTAAGAAATTAGAAACAAAAATTGAAATTAAACGAAAATATTTAGAACTGGAAATTCAGTAAACAAACCTTGGTTTTGGGTCACCGACATTATCACACCAAAATGGATCCTTGATATAAAATTCAGTTCAATAATAAACATTCATTGGGGATGTTTTCTGTTAAGTGTAAATGAATGGAAACATGTATTCCAAGCATTCTTATTAATCAACAACCTAGATACGATCATAGGTTCAATTTAATAATAGCTTTAAGAACTAAGAAACCAATGAACAAAATAACACATGTACGACATGCATTAATCAAAATGAGTATCTTCTTATAATTCCCTACTCTAACGTAAAGAAGGTAATCCTAATTACTACTTGTGATTAACAAAACTGAACGTCATATTTCATTAATCTAAATATTAAACAAATCAATTCCTAGTTGCGAACCTAGAAATCAATCAATTCAATTAGAAAAGTAATTCGGAAGACACTCAATGTTCATCAACAAAACAAACTTTATTGAAACATCTCACGCATAATAGATGATAACAAGGTTCCTCTCAACCAAGAAAATGGATTTAGCTACTCATAACGAAAGTGAAAATCAAAGAAATATCAAAACATACAGTCTTCATCCCTGGTCTTTCTCTAAAGAATCCAAAAATACTTAGAAGAAAAGTGCAGAAACGTCAACTAAAACTGAAGGAAAAACTGCAGAAATTCTAAAACTACTCTACTCTAAAGGATGCCCCGAAACCAGAAGAAAAGAATGCAGAAAACGTAAACTACCCCTAAACTATATGCTGTGAACAGTAGCACGCAAATCCCTCTTTATTCCTTCAAATCTTCTCAATATTTCTTTGATTTTCAGCAGATAACCTTCTCATAGATTCAGGTGGTCGATCCCCATCAATAAGGATGCAATCTAATTCTCAAAATTATCAAAATCTAAAGTGGATCGAATCTATATTTTAAAAACAGATCTGGCAGATAAATTTTGTCCTTACACGTGCCCAAGCTTAGTCACTGAATTTGCTGCCAATCTGGAATTTCGAATTTTCTTTGTTTCTTTTGCATCTTTTTAATTCAATTTCATCTCTAAAGTGTTGAAAATCATTTGAGAATAATTAAGAGATAATTCCATTAATTTTGAATAATAATTTCAACACATTAAAGAGAATTAAATACAAAATAAGCACAAATTTACAACTTAACATAATTGCCCGAGGAGTGCCAAATCTGGTGAAAATATTTCTTCTAAGGAATCTAATGACCACCTTGGCATCACAAGTTGATGCAGCAATGGCTTCCACCCATTTGGAGACATAGTCGACCCCTATAAGAATATATTTATTGCAAAGAGAAGATGGTAGTGGGCCTATGAAATCTATCCCCCAAACGTCAAAAAGTTCTACCTCTAAAATTCCTTTAAGGGACATCTCATGTTTTCTAGAAATATTTCCAGCTCTTTGGCATTTGTCACATGCTTGCATAAAATTTCTTGCATGCTTGAAAAGTGGAGGCCAATGGAACCCTACTTGGAAGACCTTTGTTGTTGTCTTTTCAGAACTGAAATAGCCTCCGTAGGGCGATGCATGGCAATGATTCAGGACTGCTCCTACTTCTTCACTTGGTAAACATCTTTGGATCACCCGATCACCACAACGCTTAAAAAGAAAAGGCTCCTCCCATATATAATGCTTGAGCTCTGAAAAGATCTTCCTCTTCTGTTGGAAAGTAAATTTAGGTGGCAAGACTCCTGAAATAAGATAATTCACATAGTCAGCATACCATGGAACTTGTAATATTACTGCAACAATTTTTTGTAGTGAACAACACATTCTAGTAAATCCGTATAGGCAAAAGCAATTGCAAAGCCTGTGCAATTAAGCTGTGCGAAATAGAAAAAATGCTCGTCACTGAAGGAGTCATTAATTGATGGTTCTTCTTAAAGGGGTTCCTTCTGATCTGTAGTGAGCCTCGAGAGGTGATTCGAGACCCAGTATGAGCTCCCTTTTTGTCACAAATCTCGAGGTCAAATTCTTGAAGGAGAAGAACCCATCTTATAAGCCTTGGTTTAGCCTCCTTTTTCACAAGTAAATAGCGAATGGCTGCATGATTTGAGAGGACTATTACTTTCGAGACCACGATATATGACCTGAATTTATCCACTACAAATACTTCAGTTAGCAACTTATTTTCAGTCATGGCATAACTGATTTGAGCATCATCCAATGTCTTGCTCGCATAATAGATCACATGGGCCACCTTGTTCCTTCTTTGGTGTAAAACAGGTCCCATAGCATAATTCGAAGCATCACACATGATTTCAAAGGGGAGGGGCTAATTTGGGGGTTAAAGAATAGGTGGTGAGGTTAAGGCTTGCTTAATCCTGCAAAAAGCATCAAGACAAGATTGGTTAAAATCGAATGACACATCATTACTCAGCAAATTAGTCAAAGACTTTACTATATGAGAAAATCTTAAAAAAAAACGCCTATAAAAGCCTGCATGTCCCAAGAAACTTCTGATCTCCTTGACTGAAGTTGGTGGAGGTAGATTCACTATCACTTCGGTTTTAGCCTTATCCACTTCTATTCCACAATTAGAGACTAAGTGACCTAGGACTATTCCTTCTTGTACCATGAATGGCACTTCTCCCAATTTAGCACTAGATCAACCTCTTCACACTTGCTTAAAACTTTGGCAAGATTAGCTAAACAAGAGTCAAACGTTAGTCCATAAACGAAGAAGTTGTCCATGAAGACTTCCATAATTTTCTCAATAAAATCCGGAAAGATTGTTGTCATGCAACGCTGAAATGCAGCTGGTGCATTACACAACAAAAATGGCATTCTTCGATATACAAAGGTACCATAGGGGCATGTGAAAGTAGTTCTCTCTTGGTCATTAGGGTGAATGAAAATTTTAAAGAAACTAGAGAAGCCATCCAAATAGCAAAAGTAATCATGTTTAGCAAGTCTTTCCAAAATTTGGTCAATAAATGACAAAGGGAAGTGGCCTTTACGGGTGGCATTGTTTAATTTTCTGTAATCTATACACATTCGCCATCCCTTAACCGGCCTAGTTGGTATTAATTTGTTACCTTCATTTTTCACAACCGTTAGACCTCCCTTCTTATGCACACAATAGACAAGGCTTACCCAATTACTGTCAAAAATTGGGTATATAATACTCGCAGCTAATAGCTTTAAGACCTCTTACTTGACCACGTCCTTTATGTTTGGATTTAGCTTCCTTTGATGTTCAATTACAGGTCTTGTGTCATCCTCTAAGTAAATTCTATGTGTGCAAAAAGATGGGCTAATTCCCTTCAAGTTTGAAATTTTGTACCCAATCGCTTGCTTGTGTTCTCTAAGCACTCTTAAAAGTTTATCAACCTGCACAAGGCTGAAAAGAACATTAACAATAACTGGATAGGTCAAATTAGGGCCCAGAAATTCATACTTGAGATTAGGAGGCAACGGTTTCAATTCCATATTCGGAGGTTCTTCTTTGTTCGAATCAGGTGGTAGTTTCTCTTCAGGTTGTGCAAATCTTTACACAAGCTGTGCATCGAGCATCTGTGCGAATTCAAAAAGAAATTATTCTTTCTCTGTAAATTTTTTATTATCCCCTGCAGTTGTTACAGCCTTCACTAAGCAGTATTCCAACGAATCCTTTGGATAGGATTTTGTGTACACCAACCAGCTTGTCAATAAGGTCCACCCTTAAACAAGAATCCTTGTCATCCTTATCCTTCATTGCCTTTCCCAAATTAAACGCGATTTCTTCCTCTCCCACCTTCAGAGTCATTTTGTCATTCTTAACATCTATGATTGCTCCAGTTGTTGCTAAAAAGGGTCTCCCAAGTATAATAGGTATGTTAGTATCCTCCTCTATTTTTAGCACAACAAAGTCTACTGGGATTTAAAAAAAATCAACCTTGAGGGGCACATTTTTCAATATCCCAATGAGAAATTTTATGGACCTGTCGGCTAGCTGCAATGATATAGTGGTTTGTTTAAACTCTCCGATGTCTATAAACAAAAAGGTCCCCGACAATGGCACCAAAAACTTGATCGGTATCTT
>JAOTBA010000203.1:28825118-28839255 GCA_025629845.1 Erythroxylum squamatum
TGCTAATATATTTATTCATATATATATATATATATATATATATATATATATATATATATATAATATTTGTGAACTTGCACCTAAGGTAGTGTAGATAAAAGCATCAGCATGCTGCTTGTTAAGTAACCGTTTCACCACAATAGCTTAAGCTTTTGTATGAGACCAATTTAATTGATTTTCTATATTTACTAACACACCCTCTCCTCTCAAGTGAAAGCCCTTTGAATTTGAAACTTGCACAGACTCACTTTATCTTGTGCTGAATATAATAGGTAGGTGGTAGGCTCTGATATTATGTTAAGTGACCGTTTCACTATAATAGCTTACGCTGTTATGTGAGGCCAACTTAATTAGTTTTATATATTCACCAATATTGCTAACTCAAACGATCATTAAAATTGCATCAACAAGCTCTAAATAACAAGTTTAAATACACTCTAATTGCGATGTTTATATGCAAAATCACACATATTGCATGTTTTTAGACCGCTCCAACTACCCGAAACGCATGTTAACATTTTGTTCCTATAACATATACAAGGTTCCTAACCTAAAGTAAAGTGTAACATATCCATAGATTCAAACTAAGTTTCACATAAACAAGCATATATGTATCTTTCTTTTTATTATTCTATGCAAAACAAACATGTTCTTGTGTTTTATGTGTGTTTGGTTTAACTTTATTGCATGTGCATCGCCGAGAGAGAAGTCGAGAGACAGAGACTGAAAGTATGCTCAAAAGCTAAACGTTGTATTACGTCAAGACTGTCTTATTCCCGGAAGATAGACGACCAAACCAACTTTCCGGCCAAAAGCCTCCGTAGGCCCCCTTATTATGATATCGATACTTTATATTTATATATATACATATGGTTCTACGTAACTCAAGCTGATAGTTATGATTGTTTCGACAGATCATATATGCCACTTTAGTCAACAATATCCTAACAAACCTTTTACGCCATTTTCAATTCTCCATTAACCATTATACCTCGATGTTTTTCACAGTTTGTGGAACTCCTTTCGCTTGTTTGCCGTAATTTAACATCATCATCGTCTTCTTCTTCTTCTTCTTCTTCATCTTCATCTTCATGATTACTGTCACCTTTTGGCCTTACTAGTCTGTAATTACCTGAGGGTCAAAGCACACGGCCGGGACGTCCACTCCATTGACACCGAGGTTGAATCCTGCAGAACCGCCAACTGGGGTCTCCATGGAGGTCGAGACGGCGGAGCCAAGAGGTCTGTTGTAGGTCACCGGCCACTCTCCGGTAAAGGGTCGGTGTTGGTTGGTGGATTGAAGCAAGCGGATTTGTCTTTTGAGGAACTTGACGTATCGAATTGCTTCGTCCAGCATTGAAGCTGTGTCCATTTTTGTACCCCCAGGGACGAGTCTCTGCAGAATCCTGATCTTTTCGCTGATCCTCTCCCTCCGACGCCGAGCTGCGACGCTTTGAGGGTCGTCACTGATCCTGACATTCCGTCTTTTCGGCTTGCGAATTGATGCTGGATCTATATCCACTGGTTGCATGCTTGCTATCTTATACATCATCTCTTTCATGGCTCCGAGCTCTTCTTCTGGTTCATCTTCTTGTTGGTCGTCTTCGTCTTTAGGGTTTGCTGCTTGGTCGCCAAGAAGGGTTGAGATGGATATGTGAACTGAAGAATATGATGATGACTGTTGTTGGTTTTGAAGCGGGTAGCTAACAGGCCAAAGTGGGCTGAAGGTAATATGGTCATTGAGGACTTGATGATCTTCCATGGGCATTTCAGGGTTCCATGTCTGAACTGAGAACTTACTTTGGTTCATCTCCATGATTGAACGCAAAAAGCTTAAGTTTGTGGAATTTTAACGCAAAGAAAAGAGTGAAGTGAAGGAGAAAAGAAAATGGTATCTAATGGTGTTCTTGTAGTGGGTACTGACTCATATAAATGATGGCACATTATAGGCATCATTTCCATTTAAGGACATGAAACTCATGGTTTCGTGAGCAACCGAAGGAACCCTTATTTGCTTTCTTTGACAAGTATTGAAATATACAACTTTTGCTTGAGTTCTGAAGCTTCAACCAATACTTGACGACACATAAAACCAGAGAGAGAGAGAGAGAGAAATAAAGGGTTCTTGTTTTTAGTTTTATAATAGTTGTGAAGCAACATGTGATGCAAGATGAATGAAGTTATTATATATAGCTTCAAATTAGGGATAGGGTTCGGTTAGCCCTGATTTAGAGAAGACATTAAGGACTCTGAAGTCTAAGAATCTGTTCGATTTATGCTAAGTACATACTAGCTATTAAATCATCTCACACAACAGTTTAAGTTATTACCCACGAGGGCTGTGATGGAGCGGCAAGGGGCTCCTCCATCCTTAACCAAGGTCTCGAGTTCGAGTCTTGGGAATGGAGTCGCTTTAAAATACTCGTGAGGAAGAGCTTTGCAGCTCGAAAGGGTCCTACCCCGGCTCGAATCCGGACTAGTTGGTTGCCCATGTGGTGCCGGATACCGGGTAGTTGCACCAAAAAACAGTTTAAGTTATTACGGTGAAATGGCTATTTAATATGGTATCAGAGCGTTTGTGATCAAGTAGTCGTAAGTTCAAATCCTACCACCCATCTATTATTCAGCATAAGATATACTGAACCTTTCAGGTTCAAAAAGCTTTCACTTAAGGGGGTGTGTTAGTCCATATATAAAACCAATTAAGTTAACCTCACACAAGAGTTTAAGTTATTGCAGTGAAATGATCACTTAAACACTAACATTATGCTTATACTTTGCCTAATTATATTATATTACAATATTCAGGGAGCACTTTTTGATATCGCTAATCGATTACTTAAGGATCTAACAATACGAGTCACCAATAATCATAAAACTAAGATTTAAGATTTAACATAAAAATACAGGAAGATAATCACTAAAAATTATAATATTATAATTCAAATTCAAATCGCTTATATAATTTTGTGAGTTGTACTTAAGAATCTAACGATAAGGGTTACCAAAAATCACAATATTATAATGGCTAATTCATTCCAAAACCCTGTTTAAGATTGCTTGAACCAAAGCTATTGAGTGCTGCTATTTTTATACCCTAAAAGCAAGCAATGAAGAAGGTACTAGGCAGGGCGCTTTTCATATGTTTGTAGCTATTTGACTTCTCCTTTTTTGCTATGGGAATTGTGAGTGTTAGCTTTCAGTAATAATGTCCTCGGCATCTCATATTGTTTTTGTCCTCAAAACAAGTATAAAGCAACATCACGAAGATAGAAGATAGTACACCTAATTCTTGATCAATTTTATGATAAGATCTCTACTGAACCTAAAAATATCCGATCTTTGTGAGATGAAAAATTAAAAAGGTGATACCAATTGTGTCTCATTTTTTTCCATAAAAATGAAGGTAGTCTCCAAAGAATCTCGTACTTCAAAAGGCTTCAAAATTGAGTCATGATGAAGGGGCTACGACTCATTTTAATCTTAACGAAATAGTTATTAAGAGTTACTTAGGCTTAATATTTTAGGTGATATGAGTGGTTAACTCGTCAAATAATTTATTTAATATATTTTATTTACAAAAAATTATATGCACTAGATGATATATTCAGTACATATTTGTAGTTTATTGATATAAGACAATTTCTTATCTTATACTAATGACCATTAACAATATAATTAAGACAAATTAGCTTTGAGCTTAACGATAGACTTTTATTGCTTTTTATGTGTAGTACATTGTATGTATGCTTATATGCTATTTTTAGCAAAGATGCAAGAAAATTGGACAATAAGAAAACTTACTCTTGCTTTTTCTTTATTAATTTAACTCAATTAAATATATTTTAAAAGATGGTTTTCCATCCTCAAACCTATCCTGATAACTTAATAGAACCTACAAAATCTACTAATTTAATTATAATAAACTGATTTGCAGGACTAGTGGGTTGGAAGCATATTTTTTTAAAATAGACATATTATTAAGAAATAATTCAAAAAATCAATAAAAATCAATTATATATACCTTTTTAATTAGAGTTATGAAGCAAAATTTGGAAAGTATAAAAAGGAGAAGGCTTATGCACCAATTCTCAACATGATATTTAACTATACTTATTTGATTTGCATTGCATTGATCTTTTTTTGTTTACTACTAAGATAGTATTCAAATGGGTATGCTTCTAATTTTTTGATTAAAGTTAGGAGATTTTATACTACATTTAAGGTGATCAAGACTTAAAAACAAAATTGCATGAGAGGGTTAGAGCTTAGACGAATTAAAGTATGAAAATATATTTTGAATTAGAGTGATGTACGTATAACATAGAGCATAATTCATGATTTTATTGCACATAATTGTAGATAACATCTCTAAGTAAAAAGGCCATAAAGTTCATATTCTAATTTAGATTAAGTTAGGGACTATACATGAGCTGAATGCACCCTACCCACATGCAAAGGTGAGATTCATATTGACCTAACACTCTTAAATGATAAAGAATGATATCACCATTAGTTAGTAATTAAGTTAGTTCCAATAAAGATGCTTGATATATCATTATCATTGACTATTGTTCTTTTGTAATAGAGAAAGTAAAGTTGAGGCACTACCTTGAAATTAATTTAAAGTTGCAAATGAATCAATAAAATCATTAGTATTTTGAAAAGTTGACTTAAAAAGCACTCATTTGACAAATTCAAGTGTGAACCCTTACCTTGATTCAATGAACTTGTTAAAATACTTGCTTATAAATAGTTAAAATGCCCATTTAACAGATACTTAAAAATTATTATAAAGAAATTTTATACTTAAAAGGAAGGGCTAATTGTAAAAAAAAAGGCAAATTTTTGTCAATTTTTTAATTATAACCCGAACTTTTAAAAACTAACAATAAAATGCCCAAACTTTTAATTTTTTTTCAATTATAGCCCAAACTTTAAAAGTGACAATAAAATGTTCAAACTTTTAATTTTCTTCAATTTTAGCCAAACTTTTTCTATTGTTCTTCTGATATCCTCAGTTATTTGTTTTCTGTTTGTTCTTTTGATGCCCCAAACTACTATCACCTTACAACGTACTGCATGTAAGGCCATCGTAGTTGCATAATCTGATTTAAATCATTTTTAAACTTAATAGAAACACTAACGTCGTGCCAGAATTAAAAAATTAAAAATTTAAACATTTTATTGTTACATTTTAAAGTTCGTGTTAGAATTGAAAAAAATGAAAGTTTGGATATTTTATTGCTAATTTTTAAAGTACGGGCTATAATTAAAAATTTGACAAAAGTTTGAGCTTTTTTATGTAATGACCCCTAAAAGGAAACTTTCTAAAAGTCATATACAAATTTTTATAAGTTATAATGAAGAATTTTATACATTTAAAAAAATAATAAAATTTAATTTAATATGAAACCTATTTAATTTTTAATTTTCCCCTTTAAATAGTAAAAATTGAACTCAGTTTAAAATTTAGTATTCATTCAAAATTATTAAAATTTTAAATCATGCGTTTTTGTTCAAGATTATTAAAATTTTAAATTATGGTGTAAACTTAACCTTAACAGTAAATTTAGAAGAAAAAAAATAATTAAAACCTAAAATTAAGTTTTGCTTCATACCCAAGCATACATTAATCTAACAAATCGTTCTTAAAAAGTTGAAGCTCATATCAAATGATCTTAAGCACACAAAATGCGTTTTATTTGCTTCAATATAGACAAAGTTTGCATTTGTACTTGTTTGGCATCTTTTGTACATCCTACAATCGAGTTTTTGAACACAAGCATGCCTAAGTCCCTTGTCTAATTACAATGTCCACGAGAAGTTCCAAAGTTCAAATTGAGTCGTCATTTTTTATAACACACCAACTTACTTGGCTTTAAATAAATATTAAGGTTCAATGAACTTATATGATAGTGATAAAAGTCAATAATATCAACTTACAATCAAATATAACGAGTATGAGACAACTATCTAGGTTCACATTTGAATGGAGGGAGACACTTGGCATGATTATTGTCAGGACTAAGCCAGGAGAACCAAATGGAACACTTCTTAAAACATCTTTTACTATCACCATCTACTCCATTTAGAGGGAGAGAAACAAAAGATTATACAAGGAAATCAAAGAAGGAAAATATCAGATCGCAAAATTGTACATCGTCAATTAGGTTCGAGCCGCATTCATAGCTCACAACAAGCTTAGTGCACTTAGAAATGAGTTGAAAAACAGTTCGAAGTTGTAATTCATTGCTTTTTTTTAATCATTTTAGCTCTTTATAGACACCTCAGTATGTACTGATTACAGTCTGACAATATGACTCATTGTAACGGTGTGATAGCTTTTGCTATGATTAATATAATTTCTTTCATCTTTCAAAAAAAAAACTTACAATCAAGTTTTCTAGACTTTTTTTAGTTCAATTTTACTATTAAAAAGTCAATTAGTTTTATTCAATAAAACTTTTTAGTGAAAAATTTTAACTTGATTGAATTTTTTTAATAATTTATTGTACCAAGTCATGTAGACTTTGAAAATATATATTTTTGAAATAGTTAATAATTAGAGCTTAGGAAGAGCCCTGGTACCAATTGCTTCTTATAGTCACAGGATCGAAATACGGAAATAAACTCTTTGTTACGAAAAGAAAGCTGTATATATTAATGACTTTCTTCCGATTCTCTCAAAACGAAAAGCCTTATATACTGAAGTACGTTAATATATTAATAAAATATAATTTTAAATTATAAACAACAATTGCAATATGACCCATTTCTTAATGATCGTAATTATTCGTAATCTTAAAATATCATCAAGAAATACTTGTAAGCTACAACAGTTGCTGTACCATGGTGATGATTTTGGCTCCAAACCTAATATGTGTACAGTAGTATACTACCAGTTTCGTAGCGATAGAAAAGGAGATATGCTCTTTGACTCTTGATTCATCACACGTTAATCTTGGTATATCAGACGGTTCGGGTTCCAGGAGCCTTAATTATACCTTTTTTAAAATGGAAATACCTTGATAGCCTTTTGTTTTTCTGATTTTGTTACTTATCTTATAAATTCCAATTTTGGTATACTTGCGCATGCACAAAGCAATGATTCTAGGGCTTCACTTGGAAGTCTTAAAACCGCATGATGTCACAAAAGACTCGATCGAGCATGGCTTCTTCACGTAATCAAACTCCTCGTGACTCATATATATTGCATACAAATAGACAAACTTGGAACTTCAACCTATGTATCTAGCTCCTAAATACCAAGGTTGTTATTATGATAATGTTCTTAAAAAGTATTGGAACCTAGATGGGAAAACCATACTTGCATAAAGAAGGTGAACTTATAAACTAAATGGTTCAAGAGCTTGTGAACAGGTCGAGCTGGTTTCAAGTGCCTAAGGTTGGGTACTATTAGTGAATATATAAAACTAATTAAGTTGGTCTCACACAACAACTTAAGCTATTGTGGTGAAACGGCCACTTAATATGGTATCAGAGCTTTGTGACCAAGTGATCGTGAGTTCAAATTCTACCACCCGCTTATTATTCAGCACAAGGTAGAGTGAGCCTGTGCAAGTTTCAAGCGCAAAGGGCTCTCACTTGAGGGGGTGTGTTAGTGAATATATAAAACTAATTAAGTTGACCTCACACAACAACTTAAACTATTGTGATGAAACGGTCACTTAACAAGTACGAATCTTTTTTTCGGTAGATTCTAGTTTGAACATGGTCTAAAATTTGATCAAGTTTGAATATGAGACGAACTTCAAAAATACTCAAGTTTGATTGTCAAACATTTTCAAATTAGTTCAATTGAGTTTAAGTTGAGTCGATATTAATGTCCATTCATTATGTGATAGTCTAAAATTTAATTGAGGTTTAACCTGACATCAGCTCTAAAAATTCAAGCCAAACGAGTTTCAATCCAAAATATAAGTTTAAATCAAATTTATATCAATTCAATTATATTTAAGTTATTTTAATTAGATCAAATCAAACTTTATATGTTCTTTTCCCACGTTATTCTTTTTGCCATATTGCATAAGACAATGGTGAGAGATGCTCTTATTACAAGAAATGATTCACTTTTGCCAGTACGTAGATGGTATTTAAGGAATTGAAGAGCATGTTTCGAGGAGGGTTGGAACTGATCTGACACGCATTCATGTTCTTCCCAGAATACAAAAGAGAAAGAAGAAGGGTCATCCAGTTTCATTCAATGCTGCTCCTAAGAGTCAGGACTACATTGTAACTTAAGAATAATTTCAAGTTTCTTGAAATGGAAAAAGAAGGAAAAGTGAACATCCAACTTGTTGGGTCCTGAAATGGGATCTCAGAGAAGTTACATTTTCATGGTGGATCGTCTTCTGATCATCATTAACTTTTGGAATGAAAGCACTAGTGAGGCTTGGTTCGGTTACTGTCTTCCATTAGTTCTAGTTAAGATAGCACCTAGCACCTAGTATGAATGAAGAATAATCCCAAATCCTAATCTGTCCTCTAGGGGAGTTGGTTAGTGAAAGGTTGTTGATGACGATGGATGGTTGGATCTTGGAACTTGAAATTATAAAAGTTGCACGAAAGTTATGGGATGAACCATTAAAAAATGTCAACAATCAAGCATAGGTTATAATGATTTAAAAATATAAATTGGGTTTGGGGTTGGGATTGGACCCAGGCCAAGAATATTTCCAACTCTACTCATGGTTTTGATTTCTCATGTTCGTAACCTGGAATGACATGAAGAAGCATGATTAATTGGACTTGAAAACTTTTGTCGAGTTCGAACTTGAGCATGGCTAATCAGAACTTGACCTGTTGACGACTAGGCCTAACTAGAGCAGGCTAATTTGTCATATCTTACCCTGAGCCTGTTGAACAAATGTAGATTCTTACAGAGGTCTTAAGGCTGTAGATGATGAAACAATATGAAATAAGTCAAAAGGAGTGTACGCCCTGGTACAATAACATTTACAAGAGAAAACAAGAATGGAGAATTGAAAGAAATCATTTCTCATTCTTCTTTCCATTTTTCATTTTGTTTTTGGTGCTTAAATCATTCTGCATTCTCTTGTCAAGTGGATAAGCTTCGAGCATCAATACAAAGAACATAACTAATAAAGCTTTTTCTTCTAACCCTTCTTGCTAAAGAACTAATACTGCAGAGTATAACTTGATCTGATATGCGCTAGTATTTGAAAAGTGTGAATGGGATTTTTCATTCTTACACTTGGTATAGGTAACGACAATCATGAGCCAGAAGTGGAGCTCTCATCATTCCATCAAGTGTTTTGCATACCACCTTTGTCATTGGATCTGAATGGTCCCCTTGGAAAAATTTACATATTATTCCGTCAATGGTTATCCAACTGCAACCAGGAGCTTTAACTAAACCTAATTCTTTCATCTTCTTCATTGTTACTGACATGCGATCCCACATACCACAAGATTCGTAGATAGAACACAAGGCAATGTAGTTGCTAGACTTTGTTGGTTCCAGTTCAAAGAGATGATGAGCTGCTATTTCTCCAATCCCAACATTCTTGTGCATCACACAGCCTGCTAATAAGGCACCCCAAACGCTTGCCGTTGTGGTTAAGTCGATATGCTGTGCTAATCTGAGTGCCTCTTCAAGGTGTCCAGACCGTCCTAAAAGATCAACCATACAAGCAAAATGCTCTGAACAGGGTTGAAACCCGTAATCTGTCAACATGGAGCAGAAAATCTCCCGACCGGGATTGATCAGACCTGAATGGCTGCAACTAGCCAACACTGCAGTCAAGGTGACAGGATTAGGTGAAAATCCACAATCTTTCATCCTCTGAAATAAAGCCAATGCCTCATTTCCTTTTCCATGTATTCCATAACAAGATATCATCGTTGTCCACGTCACCACATTCACATCATGCATATTCCTGAATACCTTTTCTGAATCATGCAAGCACCCACATTTTGCATACATATCAATCAAAGAATTGTAAGTTGCAATATCACAAGCGAAGAAGGTGCTCTTTACCACTTTCCCATGTATTTCTCTCCCTTTCATCAAGTCCCCTTCCCCACCGCAAGCATTCAGCACACCACTTACAGTCATAGCATCCACCTTAAGCCTATCTTCCTTCAACATATCCCTGAACAAGTCCAGACCTTCCAAAAACAAGCCCGCTCTCCCAAACCCAGATATTATCAAATTCCAAGCACCAGAGTCCTTGTACACCATATTGAAAAACAACCTCTTTGCATCATCAAATTCCCCACATTTCAAATAAAACCCCATAACAGAAGTACCCACAACGACATATCGCTCAAACCCAAAACTTACCACAAAACCGTGAAGCATCCACCCCAAGCGACGATCTTTAATTCCTGCAGATGCCTTCAACAATGGAGGCAGAGTAAAGTGATCCGGTCGAAGACCCATTTTCAGAAACTCCTCAAAGACACGAACAGCATCAAGATAAAGAGAATTCTGTACGTAGGACGCGATCAAGATGTTCCAAGAATGCATGCTCCGTTCACGCATTCCGTCAAACACGTTGCGAGCAACTACGAGGAAGCCGCATTTGGTGTAAGCAAACAATACATCCGTTTGGAGTGTCACGTCGAGGACATAGTTGTTAACGAGGACTTGGGCATGCGCTTGCTTGGCTTGTGAGATTAGAGAGCTATGAACACATTTTCTCAACAATGAAGAAAGATTAGAAATGATTTTGTGTGACATTACTTGGCCTACATTTCTTTAACATAATCTCATGACCATGCAGAGCTACCTATTGACATTTTGATTCATTGCAAAAACTCGATTCTGATCTAGTTTCGATGATTCCATCAAACTCGAATTAATTCATTAAAAATGTAATTTTTCAATTTTTACTTTCACCTCTTAATTCTTAGAAATTAAAAAAGAGATAAGATTAACCTTACGATAGAGAAATACTTTAACTAATTTTTTTTAATTTAATTCAAACTCAGATGTTGATAAACCATTCATAGCGTCTGTTTGGTTGAGTTTTTGAAGGATGAGAAAGTACTTTTAAAAGATCTATTTTTTAATTAACAGTCAAACACTCAATTGACTTCTTAGAAAAACTTTTCTCATAAAAGCTCTACTGACATTATTTAAGATTTAAAAAACTCAATATTATTATAAAATTGACTAAAATTTGAAATAAATTAAAAATTTTGGAATATAATTTAAAAAAATTATCTTTATTAATTAAAGAATTTAAAATTTAATTAAAAAATATTAAATAAAAATTAATTAATTAATTTTGGTTTATAAGAACTTATTAATTTATAAAAATTGGCCAATTAATTTATAAATTAATTGATTTTTAATAACAAAAGTTATGAAAGTAAATCGATAAAAAATTTAAAACCAAATTGAAAAATTAGACGATTTAAGATTTTTACGGTTGATCTTGTCAAACCGGTTGAATTTTTAATCATTGGTTAATAATAAAATAAATAAATCATATGATTAGCCAAGAAAAGAAATCTAAATAAAAAATCAAGTCTTTAAACCAACTAGGTATCATCATAGTTTGGAGGCTCAAACCTTCGCTTATTATAAATTTATATGGAAGATGAACAACCGAAAGTTCTGACCTTTGACACAGTACTGCCACAAAGTGACATATTATCGGTTTGTGCTCTTTACATGGCTACTCTCAGACCTCGCGTTTCGGGATTCTCAGACCCCGGGACCCTTATTACTCATTAGGGTTGTTATTTACTTTTTACATGGACACTGCTCTCAGATTACAAAAGAAAACCAAATCCAAGATGCAACTATGAACACTATCAACATTCATGGTCTCATTCTTTCCTCTCACGCAAACACCAATTAGCTGTTCTTTTCTTACGCATCCATTCGGATCAAGCACCGGATACCCTCTCCGTTGAGCATTAACTCAAAAGACTTGTTAATTTCAGAGAATGGAACTTCATGTGTAATGAATTTCTCCACCTCAAGCTCCTGTCAACATTCAAGGAATATAGACTTCATCAGGTATAATGCTTCAAGCCAAAGTAGTAACTTATAGTCTCGTGTTAAAGTTTCAAGTTGTCAGATTATCAAAAACTTGATCTCCAATCACATAAACTGGTGATGGGTATAGATGCAGCCACAGGGGTGTGCTGTCTAATTTACCCTGCTCTACTTTGCAGCAACATCGTCATATAACGTAAGGATGAAAAAACAATCTATGTGTCCAGCCCGACTCAGCCTGAAGTCAAACGGATAAAACTCGTTTTGACCGGAATTCAGGCCGTACTTGAACTTAAACTGGCTATAAAAAATAAATGCAGCCACTTTCAAAGTTGGATTTCTTTGAGCCTTCATTATTGTCATTTGGATGAGCAAAATTGTACTCCCTATATGATCTTATCTGATGATACTTCTGTTAAAGATAGCAGAAATCCATTCGCCTCCTGACCATTTTTACCAATTCAATACAAGATTGCTTTGCTTTGATTCTGAAGTCCTTTATCTTATTCTGGCTACGAAGTTCTAACAGAAAGTTTTGCTTACCTTATTCATGTATCTTTCCACAACAGTAGGAATACCAGAGCGCGGCTTGAAGTTGCCGAAGAACGTTCCCTTGAGAGTCCTCTCGTGCAAGAGGTTCATTGGATGAGTTTTGAAAATATCATCTTTACTTGGAAGACCAACAATTACAGCCACACCCCATCCCTGCAACGCATTCCGAGGTATCGTATATAAGACATGATTGTTTGAGTTCCATTCTCATTACTATCCAATGAGTTCAACAAAAACTTACATCATGAACACATTCAAATGCAGATATCATCGCGTCGACACTTCCAGTGCACTCAACACTTCTGTCGACTCCTCCATCAGTCATTTCAGCTATCACCTGAAGATATGAACAGTATTAGGGTGGAACAAAACACTCATTTACATATGCTACTCAAAATCTAGCTCATTGGCTCACAAACCTGTTGAACAGGCTTCTCATAATCTTTTGGGTTCACAAATTCCGTAACGCCGAATTTCTTGGCTGTTGAGAAGAAAGAATGCAAACATATATCAAATCAGATACAGTTTTGATGAAAGTGATGTCAAAAATTCTTATCACAGGTAAGTTCATATCAAAGTTTTATAAGAGTTGCAACAGAAAGTAACTTGCTGAGTTCAATAAACTCTTTATCTTTTGAGTTAAAGTATCAAATTTACAAAAATTTTCCTCCTTTTCTGTCTGCACCAGTGCCTATCCATGATTTCAGAACGACACCAATTGTACCGGCTGTGCAGGATGACGATCAAGCAACACTAAACAGACATCAAATGATGATTATGCATTCACTTTCATTAGAAGCTTCTCTTACCTTCCAAAAATCTCTTGGGGTTCCGATCAACACCAATGATCCTTGAAGCACCAGCAATTCGAGCCCCTTCAGCAGCCTAATGATGTCAAAGAAAACAAAACATTTTTAGAGAAACAGTAGAATTGAATGTTAGAGGACCTTCCCGTTCGAGGTTCGATTAGAAACTCACAGCAAGGCCAATAGCTCCCAATCCAAAAATAGCAACTGTGGAGCCTTTCTTAGGTTTTGCAACATTCAAAGTCGCACCAAGACCTACAACACAACCAAATTATGACAACTTGATATGGAACACGGTTCAAAAGACATTTATGTAGAAGAATCAAGGCAATTGTTTGTCCAACCTGTAGAGACTCCACAGCTAATAACACAAACTTTGTCAAGTGGAGCATTAGGATTGATCTTGGCAACACAGCCAGCATGAATCACAGTGTATTCACTGAAAGTGGAGGTTCCAACAAAATGGTGAATTGGCTTTCCCCTGATAGAGAATCTTGACTTTCCATCATTAAGCATCACCCCTCGGTCAGTGTTAACCCTAAGAAGAGTACACAGGTTGCTCTCCTCTGATTTGCAGTGACTACATTCCTTGCATTCTCCAGTGAAGAGTGGAAGCACATGGTCCCCAGGTTTGAGGTCTGTGACACCCTCACCAACACTTTCAACAATCCTGAGCATCAACAGATCAAGTGGTAGATGAGGACATGAACTTCCATGATTTTGTACATAATTAAATACATTCTAGAGGGCAAGTTGGATAGTTCTTTTTTCACAAATACCC
>JAOTBA010000203.1:28853013-28864960 GCA_025629845.1 Erythroxylum squamatum
CTAATTTTTATTTTATTTTATTTTATGAATTCTAATTAATAATTAATATTTCTTACAATTTTATTACATATTTTATTGATTATGTAATAATTAATATTACATTTACAATTAATTGGAAATGGAACTTGTTGATGTATGTTTGTGATAGTTGGAAATTGGAAATTGTTAGAAATTGATAAAATTGGAAATTGTAAAATATTATTTATATGTAAAATATTTACAAATTATTGTTATTTCATATTAATTATCATTATTATTTATTATTAAGATTTTTGAAAACATAGTTGATGTAATCAGTAAATTAGTAAAGTGTACAGTACAACTGTATAATATACTAATATGGACTATTTTGCAATTTTTAAAAATTTTAGGGATTATTTTATAATTTTAAAAAATTTCCCGAAACGGTATCCGGTACCGACCAGTACCAGTACAGTTTCGTTCTAGAGCTCAATTCGGTACCGAACTCGGTACGGTATTCATAACATTGGTTTGATCCTGAAGTAAAAACCCAAAAAACCAAATTGAAAAATTGAAAATTTTCTGTCACTTTTATGATATAGAAAAACACTAATCGTAGAATTCACAATTTAATTAAAAAGTAAAAATGAATCCTTTAGCATTAAACTTAAATAAATATCTAACAGCTAGTGCTAAAGAAATTCTTTAAAAAATGTTTGGTTTCTTTGTTTGGCGTTCCCGCATGGTGATAAACTAGAAACAAAAAAGAAATGAAAATGAAAAGAAATCAGCTTGGCTGAAGCGCAAAAAGAGTAAATTGGTACGCAACAAATTTGGGTTTTATTAAAATGGCGTCGTATTGTGGTGAAACAAGGTTAGAATAGATTTATTGAAACAGAATATCCGAATTGTCACTCAAGCACTAAAAAAATCCATTTCTTTTAAATAATTAAAATAAAAGTTACTTCCCTTTTTCATCATAATCAATTAAGTGTCATTGTATGAAAATCAAATTAGAATGTGATATGGAAGATACGGGCACTTAACACATGAATTTACATAAAAACCTCAACTCATCTCATTAAAGTATTAGACTATACAGCATAAGGTCTATTTGTTATAGCAAAACATGTACTTTGGCTTGGCTTGCTAAACTAAAATTAAATTAAAAAAAGGGCAACTGAAATAAAAGAAAGCGCCCGAAAGGGCAACCGAAATAAAATATGGAATATAAATGCGTTCATAAGCAATGGACAATGACAGCAGTGTAGGCTTGGCTTGCAGCATCAATGTCTGTGCTCATGAGACTACATCCTATTCCTACCAAGCTCCACAGAGTTGGAACAATACAGATGATCTAAGCCCGTCTGAAGAACCTCGAGCCTATTCATAAAAGAACACTTGTCCCACTCCACCAAGAAAATCCATTATGTAGACGCGAATCATACCTTGAAGACAATCTGATACCACCAAAATGTCAAAGGCTTAATTCCTTTTGACAACTAAAACACACGAAAGATTGAATGAACGACCGAAGAAATGCCAACGAACACCACAATTATGAGTAATCTTCACAGTTCTTTCTCCTACAGCATGCGGAGTGAAAACTGAATTGGATGGTCAAACCTGTCAACCATTAAAAAACAAAGCTAAATAGAGTCACAAGAAGCTCTCAAGTAACCAGATTAATTGAAGTAGCTTATGTCATGAAAATGAAAAACTAATCAGATTAGCATATCCCAAGTTCCCTTTTCCATTTTTTAGGTTTGCGTTTGAAAATATTAGGATAAAATCACATAATAATCTTTCAAACTATGATGGATTCCACCTTTGGCTAGGTCCAATCAAGCATCATTAACCAAGAAACAGTACAAGATTATCTAGAATTTAACTCAATTTTCTAGAAGCATATGACAATACAGAAGGTAGCGATAAAAAGATTGGTTTGCATTTATCAGTTGCGTGTGGCAGCATTAAAGTCCTTGCAGATGTTGCAGAAGAAATAAAAATAATTAACTAATGAAAGTGAATAACAAAATTAGCATTTTGAAATGAGAGGAGAGACAAAACTGGTAGCCTAACCTTATCTTAGCTATTAACTACCCTTTCTCAGCAAGAGGATCTATGAGGAAGCTCCGGAGGAAAACCAGAACCTGAACAAAACCACAATTTCAAAAAGGAATAAGAATAGTAGACACAAAATATATCTGTCTCTACAATGAACATGTAGATTTTTTTTCCTTAGGCATAGACTTCAAGTTCAAACACAACCTCCAAAAAGGACCACATCACATTTGATACCATGTTTTTAAAGTATATAAACCATGCAGTCTAAACTGTAGACATGTTTGAAACAATTTAGTGATTGATGAGCTAAATTAAGAAAGACAGGCTCTTTTCAAAACAAAACCAGAATCTGGGGTAAGAATATGATCTAGTTCCGAAGAAAACAAAATTTAAGAAGTGTGAATCAATTTGGGAGCTTTGAATAATGAAACTTTACTTTTGATCCATTGGATGGGAAACAACTACCAGATAGATAATGAAACTTAACTTTATTAAATATTAATAAATGGGGTTAGCATTCAGGGATTTTGACTTGCTTATTACGGACTAGGTAGTTGAAGTATCTTGGGAATAATTGAAAGTGTAGGATGTAGTCTAAATATACAAAGTTCCTGAGATTGCAGGGTCTCTACATATCATTACATTTCTCTGTGGGAATCTAGTCATCAACTGGACTCTTTGATGTATTACTTGTGATCTTTGCAGGTGATATTAATGCCAAAAAAAAAAAAGCATTTGTAGTAAACTTGACTTTGGGAACTTCAATTTTCTTTCTGCTGGTGATAATTCCGTTGACTCTTCAAATTGCTCTGCAACTGAGGTTATAGGGAAGTGATAAAACACACCGTTATCTATTATTTCAGTCATCAATGAGTGAAGATCTGCAAATGCATGCTCTACGAAGTGGGGTGATATTTCTCAATAATTAAGGTCGTGAATCCTATGATATTTTATAATTGGTGCAGTCAATCATGGCTGGTGGATACAAGGAGGATTACAATGGAAATAAGGAGTGCATGCAATCCTGGAAAAATCACATGGAGGAACAATCTGACAAAGGTCGGTCCAAATTGCCAACATATTATCGGCAACGGTGATGTATGTCCAAAGATGTTCCATTTGTTCCTAGAATATATATTATTGCATATTCTTTGCAGTGATCCATTCATCTTAGTTGAAGCTTTTTTGTTTACGGTTGTAGAGGCCAATTATTCTGCCTAGTTACTGCTACCAGAATGAGTCTACTTGATGGATTATTTGATGAAAGGCCACCTCTTCAGTATCTTGCATGTAGCAGTGATTTTCAAGTTCTTTATCTGTATCAATGTGTTTGAAGGCTGAGAACTTTGTCATTGGGCAAGCATAAGTGGAATCTTACTAGGTATGCCCGTATGGAGGTGAACCTCCAACTTAATTTTATGTACATGATGTGTGAACTTTGTGATTAGATGATCTCATTTTTGTATGATGTGAAGCATATTTATGAATGTTTTGTTTTGGGTTTGATGTAGGGATGGTTATGCTAGCCATGTTAAAGCATATAATTTATCCATTTTGATGAATGTTGACTTTTCCTTCGAAGTTTCTTAATATGCAAGTGTATGATGGCATGACTATGATAACCTGACACTAGTGCTTTCAGTTCTTTACTTTACAGTATTCAGAGCATCGGACACTGCTGAGCTCAAAGATCATATATGCTTGACACTATCTATAGTATGGTTGCCAATATGTGGTAGTTTTGGATGCATCTATTGATGTTTGTTGGAGCATTTTAGCCGGCATGTTGTTAGCTAGGAGACTTGCTTCTCCGGAGGAAACGAGTGCAGAAGTCAATATTGGTCTGTTCATTTGTTTAGAATTTCTACTACAGTGTTATTCTGTTTGTATTATATGGTGCTACTGCATAACGTCTTTGTACAGTTCTCTGGATTAAATGCATAAGACATGCCCTTAGAATGTTACCAACATCTTAGTTTCAGTTCTATATACTGCTTCATTGTGTAATATGATACATTATCAACGAATACATTAGATCAAATTTATGCCAATACTTGAGAGTGTAACAAGCTTAGCTCAATTGGCACTAGTATCAGCAGTCGATAAGCAACAAGAAATGGTAAAGAGCAAAAACATAGCAGCCACAAACAGCATTCTCTAGATACTCAGATGAGTATAACTTGGTACAATTTTTCTTGGTTTCCAACAACACTCTTGCTAGAAGGGCTATTCTATGATAAATTTGATCCATTAGACTTACTGACTTAAAGGATTCCATTGCTATCGAAAAAACAAAGCTTTCTGCTCATATTAAATGACCATGCATATCATTGAATGAACTTGTTTAACAACCATTTGAATATCATTTAAACAATTTTTCGGTCTTGGAGCTTAGAAAATCCAATCTTCTTGTGGGAAGTTTGGTGCATAAAAAGATCATCTCGATAATTTCACTAACTTCTACAATCAGAAGTAGATAAAGTAGATATAGCCCTCTTGTCCTGTCATGAAGATCTATTGGTGGATATGACATCGGCGGATTGAAATCCCAGTAAGTGATAGTATTAAAGTCGCAATGTTTTCAATCATTGAAGTACTTAGTACTTACTATGATTCACTATTAAAGATTTTTATTGCATTCCCTCTTATCCAAATCACGATAAGTGTATGTTATAAATGATTAATTACATAATATTTTACTTTTTCTATTTTTATTTTAATTTTATATTTTAATATATTATTTATTTTAAAATAATTATTTAGGTATTACATAGTTCTCTTGGTCATTTATACCTCAAAAAATTAATATCATATTAAAATTTTAAAATATACAACAAATTCATCATTTTTAAAGAGTCTTATTCAACTATTCCCAAATTAAACAACAATTGTTCTTATTTTTTTCATTTTCATCGTCATTCATAATAATAATAATAATTAATTGCAAACTAAAAGGTTTTGGTGCTCATTTTAGTATTATTATTTTTTGCTTTGAGCTTTCTTCTCCATTAAGTACAAATGATATTTTAATATAATTTATGCAAAATTTGAAACGTTAATAACTAAATTAAGAATTTAAAAGTCTTAAAATTTTAGTCATTTTTAATATATTATCTCTTAATATTATCATTGATTTTGAAGAGTACTTCCTCGAAGCTATTCGTTGAGAGTGGAAAACCAGAAACCAGAGAACTTTACGAAGGCAAGCCTTTGGTTGCAGTCACCGTCTTCAGGAATCAATGGGCGCAAAAACAGCAGTAACCCAGAAGATGGTTTCAAGCTGTCAACATATAACGCATATGTTATATACGTTATATATCCTTGTGTAAATTCATACATAAATACCCCTTTATGTAATAATTTTATGCAGAAATTATATATCCTTGTGTAAATTCATGTATAAATACCTCTTTATGTAATAATTTTATGCACAAAAGAATACAAAGTTTTCTTCCCTTCTTATATGGATTTACCTCTTGGTTGATAGGTATGAAATATTTTTTGTTTATCCTCGCATAGTTAAAACTCAATTTCCTACAAAATAAAACTTTGCATATTGATAATGACATTGAATACAAAGAAAAATATTTTGCTCATTTTCTTGATTAACAAGGAACTATTATTCAAAGGTCTTGTCTAGATACATCCCAATAGAATGGCAGAGTTGAAAAAAAGAATGGACACTACTTGATACTATCTCAGCTCTTCTTATTTCTTCTTCTTGTATAGAAACTTTTTAAGGAGAAGCTGCTTTTACAGCTATCTATACTATCATTCATATTTCTACTTCTATTATAAGTAATATCTTTCCTTATGAACGCTTGAATAATCGAGCTCCTAATTACTAAACTCTCAAAATTTTTGGTTGTGCTTGTTTTGTTCTTCTCCAACCATACGAATATACCAAATTAGAACCATGAGGATGATTATGTTGTTTCCTAGGGTATGAGAATTTTTGGTAGTGCTTGTTTGGTTCTTCTCCAACCATATGAATATACCAAATTAGAACCACGGGTATGATTATGTTGTTTCCTAAGGTATGTGTTAAGGTAAATTCTCTTGGATCGAATATCAGTTGAATTTAATAGTCTGAAAAAATAATAACGAAAATAAAGATAAACAAAATAAAATGCGATAGAATACAAAGATTTACATGGTTCGGTCAATATGACCTGCGTCCACAGCGGAAGGATGAGCAATTTTACTAATATGTGAAGAATATATACAAGTACAAAGGCTAGAACAAAAGGCTTTTAAAACTCATCAAATATACAGAAAATAACTGAAGAAAGGATGAGAGGATTTGTAGGAAGGAGTGTTTTTTTTTAAAGTCTCCAACCATGTCTTCTATTTATAGCTAAAGTCCCAAGCATCTGTTCAAAATTTCTTCAATCTATATCTATGACACGGTGGCCATTACTGTTGACTTAAATGGAAGAGGCCAAAGCATGCAACCAATAGCCAGTGTATTTGATTTATTGGAGGGGCCAAGGTATGCGCATGCAACAAATATCCACCTTGACTTGGCCCGAACAATTAGTGATCTGCTCCACCTTCTCTGACAATGCCCCAAAAAGGCTATATCACTAACTATAAATGCCAATCAAGTCCAAGCACTGCTTGAACTTGTAAACTGGAAGAACCTTCATAAACATATCAGCAGGATTGTCCTTAGTGTTGATCTTCTGAATAAGGACCTTCTTCTCTGCAATAGTATCCCGAATGAAATAATATTTCACATCAATATGCTTCGTCCTCTCATGATACATCTGGTCTTTCGTCAAAGAATAGCACTTTGACTATCACAATAAGCAGTAGTAACCCCTTGATGAAGGAATAACTTGCCAAATAAACCTCTTAACCATAATGCTTCTTTGATAGCCTCAGTAACTGCCATATATTCTACTTCAATAGTAGATAAAGCCACTACATGCTGTAGAGTAGCTTTCTAGCTAACGGCACAACGTCCAATGCAAAATACATAACCTGTCAGAGACCTACATCTATCAAGATCACCGGCATAATCTGAATCTACAAAACCAACCAAAGTGCTGCTGGTTCTACCAAACTCCAAACAAAAGTTTAAAGTGCCTTTTAAGTATCTGAGAATCCATTTCACCGCCTGCCAATGCTCTTTACCAGGATTAGCTATATATTTGCTAACGACACTAACAGCTTGTGAAATATCGGGACGAGTATATACCATTGCATACATAATACTGCCCAACGACACTAGAATACGAAACTCGTGCCATATAATCTTCCTCTTCTTGTGACTGTGGTGATGAGCAGCAGATAGTCTAAAATGACTAACGAGAGGAGTACTAACTGCTTTGGCATCTTGCATGCCAGATCTCTTTAAAACTTTATTGAGATAATTCTCCTGGGTCAAGAATAATTTACCAGCTTCTCGATCACGTCTTATCTCCATGCCAAGAATTTTCTTTGCTGCTCCCAAATCTTTCATCTCAAATTTACTATGCAATAAGGCCTTCAAATGGTGAATATATGTGACATTCTTGGCAGCAATGATCATATCATCAACATATAACAATAAATAGATGAATGAGCCGTCATCTAACTTTCGAAAGTAAACACAACTATCATACATGCTCCTGGAGAAATCATGACCCAACATAATTGAATCAAACCTCTTGTACCACTGTCTAGGGGACTGCTTCAATCCATACAAGGATTTCTTCAACAAACACACATGGTCTTCTTTTCCTACAACTTCAAAACCTTCACGTTGTTTCATATAAATCTGCTCATCTAATTCGCCATGCAGGAATGTTGTCTTGACGTCAAGTTGTTCTAATTTTAAATCAAACATTTCAACCAATGCAAGTAATACACGAATAGAGCTACGTTCCACCACTAGTGAGAAAACATCATTAAAATCAACACCTTGTACCTGACTGTAGCCCTTTGCAACTAAATGTGCCTTATACCTTGCATTTTCAATACCTAAAGTACCTTCTTTTCTTTTGAAGACCCATTTGCAGCCAATAATTTTCTTACCCTTTGGCAGCTTTGCCAGAACCCAAGTATCATTTTTGTGCAAAAAGTCAATTCATGAACTCATCGGAGTTTGAAGAAGGAGAAGGAGTCGGAGTCCTCAATTTCGAATAAGTGTTTACATAATCTTCTTATGTCAGTAGTCGATCTTTTAGCCCCTTACTACCGTGGAGGAAAAATCGGACTGTTCGGAGGAGCTAGGCCACCACCCACTTATTAGCATCAACATTTGAAACTGCCTCCATATATGTGGAAGGTTCACTATCTCCACCTGTTTTCTGTGCCACTGATAAAGCATATGCAACTAAATTTGCATACCTTTGTGGTGGTCAAATTCCTCGTCTTGGTCTGTCTCTGGCTATGGAATGTTCTTCTACTGGTTCATCTTGAACATGATCAGGATCTGGTTCATTAACTTGATCTGTCTGATGTGTAGAAGACATTTGTGAAGGACCTGAACTACCAATCTCTAACTCTGCCTGTTTCTGTGTACTATCCTCTTTTTCTAAATTACAAGGATTGCAAGATGCTTTTTTAGGATACAACACAGAGGACTCATCAAATGTAATATCCCTACTAATTACAAATTTAGATGACTTGGGATCAGGACACCACAAATGATATCCTTTCACACCTGAAGCATAACCAAGGAAAAATACATTTCTTAGCCCTAGGTTCTAACTTTCCCTCATTTACATGCATATATGCTGGACACCCAAATATTCTTAATGTTAAGTAATCAGTAGGAGTACCTAACCAAACTTGCTTCGGAGTCTTGAAATTAAGAGGAGCACAAGGAGAGCAATTGACGATGTAGCAAGTTGTAGCAATAGCTTCTGCCCAAAAATCAAGTGTCAACCCTGCATTAGAGATCATACATCGAGCCCTTTCTAAAAGAGTCCGGTTCATGCGCTCGGCAACCCCATTTTGTTGCGGAGTCAATCTGACAGTGTGATGCAAAGCAATTCCTTCATTCTTACAAAATTCATTGAATTCACCTCTACAAAATTCCAAGCTATTATCTGTCCGTAGCCGCTTAACATGTTTTCCTGTCTGCTTTTTAACCAAAATTTTCCATTGCTTAAAGGTTAAGAAAACATCATTTTTATGTTTCAAGAAATACACCCAAACCTTTCCTGAATAATCATCAATAAAAGTCAACATATACTAGGCACCACCTTTAGATGGAACACAAGAGGGCCCCTAAAGACCAGAATGAATATAATCCAAAGTACCTTTAGTTTTGTGAACAGCTAGAGAACTGAAACTGACTCATTTATGCTTCCCAAAGATACAATGCTCATAAAAGTCCATCTTACCAGTACTCTAACCATAAAGTAGGCCTCTCTTGCTTAACAACATTAAACCTTTCTCACCCATGTGTCCCAAACGCATGTGCTACAATTTGGTAATGTCACCAACAATAGAGACTACTGCAGTACCTGTTGCTGTAGATCCCTGTAAAGCATATAAACTACCAGACCTGCAAGCATTCATCAATACAAGAGCACCTTTAGAAATTTTCAAAACTCCACCTTTAGCTGAGAACTGAAGTAAATCACATGTTAGTATAGACTTTACGTTCAATATACAAAATGCACAAGAAGGAGGTTGAATTGTGTATCCTTTTTCTTGAATATAGTCCCTTTTTATATTTCTTTGAAAACTAAATGTTTCAAAGTTATTACGTGAATATCACAATTGTTATATGAAAATAGCTTCAAGATTAAATCACAAATAACTTCTATATACTTGTATACGAACAATAGAAATTAAACGTAAAGAATTTAGAGAGTAGATACAGTGATTTTGTCCTGGTTCACCCCAAATCGTAGGCTACGTCCAGTCTTCAAAACTCTTCTGAGATTTCACTATTCTTCTCAAAATGTACAAGTATTCTTTATCTACAGAGCCTCTTCAGGTCTCTTACACCAAGTTTTATTTTCGCTCACTTATCCTCTTCAGGCTCTCAGCTTTTCTTCTCTCTTACAAGAAAGATATTGCGAGCTTTGTTATAGTAATGATAGCTCTAGTGTTTCGCACAACAAATACAGTGTTTGCTAAAGTTTACAAACTTAAGATCACTATCTCAAATCACTACTTGAATTCACTAACTTTTTCAGTCTTCGACTCCGACTTACTTCTACTTTAATTCTACTTTACTTCTTCCAAACCAATAGTAGTACCAAATGATTCTAAATGTACCATATCTGGTTCAATGATTGTGATAGCAGGAGGTTTGAGAGATAAGTTGGTTTCAGGGAGATCAAGGTCATCAGGTCTAGGTAGCTTTGGAACTTGTTTTTTTAAAAGGTGTAGTACATCTCCAAATGAAGCTATAGAGCTCAAGGTTTTAAGGTGCATGATTAGGTGCATAAGAGTCTCTATGTTAAAGTTAGTACGTCCAATTCTGATGGTTCTGTACTGCCTTTCTGTTATTTTGCCAACTACCTGAGAAGTTCCATCAGTGGTGAAGCAACAACAATGACTCCCTGATGCCTTTGAGATATGGTGTGAAACATAGATTCCTTTTGGTTGAGCTGCATAACACGCCTCATTTATGTTCCTCACTTCAGCTTCTATCTGATCCTCTGTCAGATCACTTGTAATCCCTTCCGAATACATTTTTTCCTTCCCCTTTTCTTCATTGCGTACAATGTAAGGTCTTGGTTGAATGTCAAGTACAATCTTAATCATTGTTCTTTTTGTGACTAAGTAAATAGTGTATTTCTGCTTAGTCATCTGTGTTGGATATGGTTCTGATTTCTCATCTCATAGAACACTATACAACCTTTTCTCTCCATGATTCAACAGATGTATTGAATGACTATTTACCAAGATTGGTTCGAATTGTACCTTTACTACCCTTCGCAAGGGTTCTCTTATGATTATTGAGCTTTTACTCCTTACAGGTTCAACTTCTTCAATTATCTTCAATTTCAAATCCTCTTTTCTCATTGGTTGAGAAGGATTAACCTGTGCTGGACTGTGTTCAACTGACTTTTTGTTTTGTTTAACAGCAGTTGGAGTGCTCTTTTTTTGATTGGTTTTCTACTTCTTACTTTCTTCAACCAGCCTAGGAGGGGTTTTTTGTTGAGGTTGAGATTTTTTCTTCTCAAATTCCAACTTCCTTTTTCTTTCTGTTTCTTTAGTCAATTTTGTTGGCTCCTCTTGCAAAATTGAAACCAAAGATCTGATTGCCTGTGGTGCTTTCTTTCTAGAGTCTCCACTATGAGTCAACCCTTTACCTTTCTTCTGCTCTTATTGACGTAGGGTTAGTAGTCTAGGTGACTTTTTTGCTTGTTTGGGTTTTTCGAAAGAAGTGTCTCCCCCTTTCTCTTCAAGGATACTTGTTTCTCGGTCTGTCGCACCTGGCTTTCTTCTCTTTGAGAAATCGTCTTAACTTTTATTGAATCATCTGACGATTTCTTCAATCCTTCTGTAGACATTCTTCCAGTGGATTGAGATTTTGATTTCTTTGTGGGAGTTCCTTTTTCACTCAAACTTCGTTTGACAGTAGTCTCCCCCTCAATTGTTGCTTTCATCATAAAATCTGTATCTTCTTTTTCCTTATTCTTCAAGCCCATTTTACTAATAATTGTAGCGTTAATAATGCTTTTTATGTTCATCTTTATTCTGTTTCCTCTCTCAAGAAGGATTCCAGAATCTCGGAAGATTCTTGTCAGCATCATACCATAGGTAGGGCATTCGAGTCTTTCTTCGACTTTATCATGTAATTGAGGATTAGGTATGGAAGATCTATGGGCTGACAATTGCGTAGGTGAAATAGACATTGTTCATCTAAGGTCGTTACCAGATTCCTTGATCCTGTTCTTAGTAGAACACAATGGAAGAGTAGCGAATGTAGAACCCTAGCCTTCGGCACAAGACTTGAGGCCTT
>JAOTBA010000203.1:28873941-28898758 GCA_025629845.1 Erythroxylum squamatum
CGTAAACCCTAACTCAGAAATTTACAACTATGCAGTTAAACTTGACAATGTAAGATTAACTCCCCTTTGAAGCCCCGGTGAACTCAAGTCGCTGTTACATTTTCAAGAGAGATGAAGACCTAGCCGTGCATGACTCTGGAACCTTTCGCAAATGCTGAAGCTCCGATGTTATCCATGGTAGGAATAGTGACCGGCGGTGTAGGAATCAAATGGGGGGTGGCTGAATGATGGTCGCAGATGAGAGGTGGAATGGTCGTCGAGTGTCGGTCCTCAGATAGGCTTCTGCTCTTGCCAATTGTTCGATCCCTTTAACCTAATTTGGCAAGGTATTTATAGGATGGATCCGGGTTGGGCTGAAATAGTGAGAGAATTTTTCAAATTAAGTCCGGATACCCGACCGTTCCCCACGGCGATGAAGGAGCTGCGTTACGGTGTGCACTTTCTGGATTACTCGTCGAGGCGGAGAAATTAATCTAAGCCACGACGAGATGTTGAGTGATGGTGCGCCGCGGCGAGATAACTAGTTTACGCCGCGGCGTGCTTTCTTCTTGATGTGTCGCGGCATGCGTCATGGAGGTAACGTCCTGTTGACTCATTGACTCCTTTTGGCTCCTGTGTCTCCTACAATATAAAATAACAATTTGTAGTATCAATTGTCCTTAGAAAAAATATAATGCAATTAATGCCAATTTGTAACAATTTTTACTAACAAATTGCATAAAATAGAAGCTCACAGTAAAGTACTAATTTAAGCATAAAATCAAGAATTAAGAGTCAAAAAGTATATTAAAAGTTATGAAAGTGTAGCCAATTTATATGATAAACTTGGGCTCAATCACTATATTAAGAACATAATCGGGTTCCTTTTTAAGGCATCCCTCTACAGTCTTAAGCATATTCAATAATTCAGGCAATGACATGTCCTTTTGGTTGATATGGAATATCATAATGAACAGTGAAAACCTTAAAGAGATTGTAACACCAAATCAATGCTTAACTTATAGTCCGCGACAAGACCTAATCCACCTAATTTTTTTTCATATAGCTAATAATCTTCAGTATATGTAACTCCACTAAAGATCCTTTTGCCATTTTACATTGATATAATGCTTTAGAAGTCTAATATCTCTCTGCCTTACCTTTCTACACCAAATAACTCCTTGAGATGCAAAACTATAGTAGGAGCATCAATGTTCTCATACTACCTCTGTAACTCAAGAGACATACTAGCTAACAATGTAGCTTTTTTAACATCATCAATAATATTATATTGATAAGCTTACCTTTGGTCCAATCAGCTTGTTACATCCATAATGCTCCTCAAGGATAAATTAATTCTCATTTTACCTAATAATCAAAGTTACATAGAAGATTAAGTATTAGTTTATGCTACAAAGCTAAATAAAATAAGGAGTTTAATACATATATGGTTACTCCTACTATTTTATTCAAAATAATAGCCCTCACTATTAAACCTAAAAATTATCAAAAATTTTCTAGTAGGCTAAGATCATATTTAAACTAAGTTGATCTTGAGCTACTTAATAAACCAAATAAATTTAAATTAGGTAGATAGTATTCATATCAATCACATGTTATATAACTCTTAGATCCATTAGGTGACAACTTTTTGTCAAAATACATCTTATATATTATTTTTAACCATGCCTCTAAATTCATATAATCATGAATTACTCATCCAAATCATACAAATATAGTTAAGTAGAACCAATCAATTTAAGATAAAACATATTTAAGTTAAAAGGGTCTTAAGTAACTTAACAAGTCTAATAATAATCAGAACTCTGGCTTTATTCTCAAATAATAGAAGGCAACTATCACATTCTTAATGTGTACTGAATATTCAATTGAAAGATTTAAAAACTTCAAAAGTTTAGGTCTTATAAAACTAACATAATCTTATTGTTGTAATTATATCTAATATAATTGAATTTTGAAAGAAATTCCTTTAAAACCTTGACTTCTAATTATTTATTTAATAACTAATTTAATTTAATAAGTCAACTCTTGAAAAATTAAACTATTTTCCACAATGTTCCTAATAAAATTTGCCCCTTTAGAAAACAATTAGAAATGACTTCTCTAAATTTATTAGAAATCTAAACTTATTAGATCTTAATTAAACTAATTTAATTAAAAGAAAAGCTTAAAATAAATTTAAAATAAAATAGTCACATACCATCCTTTTTAATATAGGGTGCATGTATAACATGCGCTAAGCGTGTCTCCATTCGAACACGTTGTCCCTTTGTGTGGTACATGTCTCGCCTCCATTTTCTTTTTTATTTTAGGTTTTTTGTCTTCCTCACGCTACCGCCTCTGATTTTTTTGGTTGTTGTCGCATGCTTCTCCTCATAATGTCACTCCCCTGGTCTTCATCACCTTCTACTTCTGGTGGTTATTCACCTTTGTCAGTGGCAACACTGCAGGCTATTGTGTTCACAGCGATAATAAACACTGTTGGTAGAAGCACCAATACCTGAAGATGGCATTAGGATGAGGCTTTTCAACCTATTCCAACACTAATTCACATAATAAAACACATCAAAAATCTCAAAATAAACCCAAAAGCTCAATCATCTAATATGACTGACATCCAATGGTTGTTTTCATAAACAGCAAAGCAAGAGGCATGCAACTAAATCATTCGAGAAGCAAAACAAAGGTATGAGGTAGGAGATGGTTTTTCTTAAAAAAAAAGCATAATAAACACGTGGTTTTCCAAAAAGAAAAAAGAAAAACACAAAAGTCAAGCCAACATATTAAGTTTTCCAAAAAGCTTAAACAAAGGGATGTGTATGAAATTCATCTTTTAATTTCTAAAAAATTAAACAGAACACTAATTAATTATGGTCGAATATACAATAGACAATTCATCAAACCAAAGTCTTAAGCCTTAATTTTATCAAATCAATAACAATTAGGAACTTTTATCAAGTTAAATAGTTAAAGGGGACTTTAATATTGGGAAATTAATCGTGATTGAATCACAGGCATAACAAAAGAAATAAAATTTTACTATTTTATGATTGGATCTTATTAATTGAATAACTTGAAAACATGAATTATAAATAAAAGATTGAATCATACCTTATCCAGATTCCTACAAAATTTTCTTCTCGAACTATCAGTCACAAGTTATCCACATATTCAGCCTCTAATGATATCTACTAAGCAGAGAAAAGGAACTCAACAATTTAGAGAAAAAGGTAAGAGCACTAGCTCCCTTATGCCTATTTATAGAAAAAGACAATAGAGTTTGTTTCTTATTAAATTAAAATTCCTAATTATAATCGAAAATATCATATTTGATTCTTGAAGTTTCTTAAACTTCACAATTAAGTTTAACTTAATTTAAATTGATTTTTTCTTTTAAACTATTCTTTATATGTGATTCATTAGTTCCTAATAGGTTACTAATGATTATAAATTATAATTATAATAAATAATTAGAATTAGAATTAGTTTTATTATAACTCTTTTTAATTTATCTTTAATACTCTAATAGAACAATTTTGACAGCATGTCTTGACCACCTAAATATTAGGAATATCAAAGTGGTTTGACTCAACATGCATGATTACGCTATATAATTTAATCATTTTGTTATTCTGTATTCCAGTTGTATATATAGTATAGAATTAGTGTCTACCCTTTTAAATTTAGTCATGTTTGTTCTTTCTAACTAGTAATTAATTTATAATTAATATTTGAAAACACCTTTTCATGTTTTCAAATATTAATTTCACTCAAGTCATAGATTTTCTCAAATCACTGTTAATTAAGAATAGTGAAATATTCTCCCTAGTTACTTTAAAATAATGAATCCTTTTTTAACTCACTCAACTATCTCGATATGGTTTATAATATATTAGAGTAAGTCATAAGTAGCATCAAAACATAGTAATTCTCACATAAAATACTTTAGTAATCTCATATCTAATAATCAATTATACAATCATTGTAATGAAGAAATATACAGCCACATAAGTAATATTCTATTTTGGATCCTCATAATTGGACTTTCCCTAATAAGCATTCACATATTTGTTTAAGCATCTATATACTTTAATTTAAAAGATTAATTACTTTCTTTATAAGAAAGAAACATAATATATGTTAATTTTACCATTTGATTAGTTACTTTCTTTATCAGTTGATTGCATTAGCTATTAATTGATAGCTAATTATATCAGTTGATTTGACCAGCTAATTACGTTAGTTGTTTGTCATTTGATGTTTGGTAAAATTAGTTGTTTAGTATTAGCTATTTATGTGTAAAATGACTTATGAGGATATGACTTTTAAAAAAATTATAAGGGTATGAATATTATATATCTTAGTAATTCGTTCAAATTCTTATAGGAATTTAGATTTTAGATATTAAATTCTATAAAAATTAAATTTATAACTCTAATAAAAAATAAAACATATAATAATAAAAAAACATAAAACATAAAACATGAAAATAAAAATGAGACTGCTAGAGATAAAACAAAATGGTTGCAAGTTAGGCTTTAATACCTTATAATTAAAATTTAAATTTATTCACTAATACATGATTAAGAAGTTATGCTTTAATACCTTATTAATTCACATATATGTCTAAATTTTAAGTATTTCAACAATTTTAAAAACAAAAATTATAATAAGTCTTGATGAATTTATTCTAAAATCAATTTAAAAATTCAATTAAAAAATCATGACGTCTTTAATTGACATCATTAGTCATTACTACATAATTAGAAATCTGTGTTTTCATACGGTATCAATTTACACAAAAATTTGATATTAAATTTATATCAATGATTGTGGCTGCTCCTGTTGTTTCTTCTCTGCTTCTTCATCTTCCAAAACGTCCTTAGAGAAAGCATTAAGGCTCGCTTTGATGCAATTCTGCAAAGCTATAAAAGGATGTACACAGTCTGAGCCCTGCTGGAAAGGAAAACCATCCCCAAGTTAGTTGACACTTTCATCAAGTTTAAACAGCTTGTGTGTTTCATTCACTGTTATTTACTCTACATGAAGAAAAAACAAAGTAAATCCATAATTTTATTTCAATAGTTTCAACACCTAATATAAATTATATGCTCATATGACGAACAAATAGCTTTTACATTTGCACTATCAACCCTCCACATCCCCTGTTAGGGAAATTTCAAATCGCAGCATCAGCCAACATTAGAGTATCAAAACTTGATTTCGAATCACATCAACTGGTTATGGTTACAGATGCAGCCACAGGGGGAATCCAGTCTAATTTTGTTAGGACTCTGCCTACTTTGCTGCAACATCTTTATATAACCTAGGGATAACAAAACAATTCATGTCCAGCCCGACTTAAGCTGAAGTCAATGGATACAACCTATTTTGACTGGAATTTGAATGGAACTCGGACTTAAACTGGCTATAAAATATAAATGCAGCCACTTTCATAGTTAGATTTCTTTAAACCTTCATTATTTTCGTAAGCATGAGCAAAATTCTACTCCCTATATGACCTGATCTTATGATACTTATAGCATAAGTCTTTTTTCCTCCAGACTAATTTTACCAATTCAATACAGGATTACTTTATTTTGATTCTGAACTTTTTTTATCTTATTATCTACTGGTTATGAAGTTATAACAGAAAGTTTTGCTTACCTTAGTCATGTATTTTTCCACAACAGAAGGGAGATCAGAGCGTGGCTTGTAGTTGTTGAAGAACGTCCCCTTGAGAGTCCTCTCGTTCAAGACATTCATTGGATGAGTTTTGAAAGCATCTTCTTTACTTGGGGCACCAACAAGTACAACAACACCCCATCCCTGCAGATATCATCGCGTTGACACTTCTAGTGCATTCAACACTTCGGTTGACTCCTCCGTCAGTTATTTCAGCTATCACCTGAAGATAAGAACAGTATTAGAATGGAACAAAGACTTATTTACATATGCTACACAGAATCTAGCCCATTGTCTCACAAACCTCTTGAATAGGCTTCTCATAATCTTTTGGGTTCACAAATTCTGTAACGCCAAATTGCATGGCTGTTAAGAAGAAAGAATGCAAACATATATCAGATACAGTTTTGATAAAACTGAAGTCAAAAGTTCTTATCACAAGAAGTTCATATCTAACTTTAAGCAAAGTTGCAACAGAAAGTAACTTGGTGAGTTCAATAAATTCTTATCTTAGAAATTTTATGATGTCAATTATGTCATATTGAGTTTGTGTTAATTTTACAAAAGAATTCCTCTTTTTCTGGCTGCACACCTGCCTTTCCACGATTTCAGATTGACATCGATTGTACTGACTTTGCTGGATGATGATCAAGCAACATTAAACAGGCATCAAATGATGATTATGCAATCACTTTCATTAGAAGCTTCGCTTACCTTCCAAAAATCTCTTGGGGTTCAGATCAACACCAATGATCCTTGAGGCATCAACCAATCGAGCCCCTTCAGCAGCCTAATGATGTCAAAGAAAACAAAACATTTTTAGAGATACAGTAGAACTGAATGCTACAAGACCTCCCTGTTCATGGTTCGATTAGAAACTCACAGCAAGGCCAACAGCTCCCAATCCAAAAATAGCAACCGAGGAGCCTTTCTTAGGTTTCGCAACATTCAAAGTCGCACCAAGACCTGCAACACAATCAAATTTTGAGAACTGATATGGAACACGGTTCTGTAGACAAATATGTTAAAAGAATTAAAGCATTTCTTTCTCCAACCTGTAGAGATTCCGCAGCTAAGAACACAAACTTTGTCGAGTGGAGCATCAGGATTGATCTTGGCAACACAGCCAACATGAACCACAGTGTATTCACTGAAAGTGGAGGTTCCAACAAAATGGTAAATGGGCTTTCCCCTGATAGAGAATCTCGACTTGCCATCATTAAGCATCACACCTCGGTCAGTGTTAATCCTAAGAAGATTACACATGTTGCTCTCCTCTGATTTGCAGTGACTACATTCCTTGCATTCTCCAGTGAAGACTGGAAGCACATGGTCCCCAGGTTTGAGGTCTGTGACACCCTCACCAACACTTTCAACAATCCTGAGCACCAACAGATCAAGTGGTAGATGAGGACATAAGCTTCCATGATTTTGTACGTAATTAAACACATTCTAGAGGTCAAGTTGATTACAGTTTCAGAATGTAAAACAGATACCCTAACAATTTTCAGGAAGATTAAAAAAAAAAAAAGGAAGCCAAATATACTGAGACTTAATCACTAAAGAAAAAAAGAAAGAGAAAAGCTTAAGCACGATGTAAGTAGAAAAAGTGATGCCCGTACCCTCCAGCTTCATGGCCAAATATGCGAGGAAATAATGGAGTTTGGCCCTGCAATTTCCAAATCAGCACTCAATAACTCACCATGAAAAGCATAAGGTCTTAGAGAAAGTTGTCCAAGAAGCAGCACTTACCTTGGCTTCCCAAAAGTAAACATCAGTGTGGCAGAGGGCTGTGAAAAGAATCTTCAAGCGCACCTCCATAGCCTGAGGAGGTGCCACTTCAACTTCCTCTATCACCAGAGGCTTCCCAGCTTCCCATGCAATAGCAGCTATAAAGCAGATACATCGGTTAGATCGCAAGACACAGATCATACACATTAAGAACTAATGAACAAAGATAACTAGCTAATTGCTATAAAGAATCGATCTTTCGTAAAACGACACAGATTACCTGAACTTCCTTCGAATTTCAAAAAGATCCAGAAGGAAAAACACCAAGATGATCAACAAAAACAATAATGTACTAACATGGGATGAACAGAAACAACAGAAAACACAAACCCCAACAAGAAAACTAACTTACCCTTGCAACGTATCACTTGACCAGCAGTACTTCCCGACATTTTCTTAAAAGCTCTTGTCTTTCTTCGTCCTCTGTTTGACTTTGATCACTTCCCAAATTTGTTTGAACTACGAGTTGTGAAGAGACCCACCAGCCTCTGGAGTTATATACAGTCTTCTTGTATTGAGTATGACTTTGAAACTTGAAACCATATTCGGTGTTACCGCTGTTTTCTCGTCCAATGATTCCTGAAGACGGTGGTTGCAACCAGCGGCTTGCCTTAGTATAGTTCCCTGGTTTCTGGTTTCTGGTTTTCCACTCTCAACCAATAGAATAATGGTTAATTTTTAAAAATTTATATAGATTAAGTTAAATTATTACATTTATTTATAAAATTAATAGATAGATATTATCATCTTATTTGTTAAACATATATATTAGTAAAAAAAATTTATATTTTAATTTTGATTTATTAAATTTAAAAATCATAAAATTGAATTTTTTTAAAAAGATTATGAATTATTTAATTATTATCCATAATTTATTACAATTAAAATCATTCTCCAATTATCTAATAGTTGATCCTTTAATCTTTTTTTAATCGTCATGTCCTAAATTTTTTTTTAAAGAAAATAATAAAAATAAAAATAAACACCTAAATAATAATAATAACTGCTTAATTAATAATATTATTATTATTATAAATGATGATGAAAATGAAAATATAATAATTATTTTTGCTTAATTGGATGAAAGTCTTAAATTAAAATTTGACCAATTTGAATTTAATTAATTAATTTTAAATTTAAAAAATATAATTTGCCAACCTTATCCACTTTGGACTTAAATTATTTAGATGGCTAATCCCACCAAAGAATCAAGTTGCTTGAAAAACCAGATTCCATCAAGTTGCTTAGCAACCTAAAGCCATCGTAAGAGTTGACAATTCACTAATGTTAATATTATGGGAGGAATCGACTCTCCTACCCTTTAATCATATGCTTTTGCATATACTCATTTTTTTTAGCAAGTTGGATCATAGGAATATAATAATTACATCGTTAATTAAGATCTTGACATTATTAAATTTGACCGCCTATTGATGTAGACCAGAACAAGACTTCATATATATATATATATATAATGGTCATTTTTAGATTTTTTTTAAAAACAATTTCTCTACTAGTTAGGGGTAAGACTATGTGCTATTAGACTTTGCTAGATTTTGTATCCGTGAGATTCATATTGGATATTATTGTTATTGTTGATTTTATGGTCTATTTCATGAAAATAATTTCTTAAAAATATTAATCATTAAGCACTATTGTGCCACATTATTTTTTTAAAAACGTAGGAATCCGTAGTTGCTATTCTTTGAATACATACTAGGTAAATTTTCGGATTGACACAATAATTTGCAAATTACGTCAGTCGGATATTCCACACTAAGCAAGCCCTATAAGACAGACTCGATCAAAAGAACATAAATAGAGGGATCGAACCAAAACTTTTTGGCCCCATATTCTTGCAATCCACCAATTCGACCACCCTAGAGCCTATTGTGCTACATGCTAATAAGTTCATATGCAACAAATAATTGCGATCCTTATGAAATATTAAAGAAATTCAGCACAAATGAAATGTTATAAAAGGATTTTTTTTAGTTTGAAAGAAGTTCTTGTATTTTTATTTTTATATTTTAAAATTATTATTTATTCTTTGTAATATTATTTAACTATCAAAAAACTCTTTAATTATATTTTGTTTATTTTCATATATTTTTATTCAAAATAATACAGTAATAAAATTTTAAGACGACATTATATTAAAAAGATTTATATAATACTTAAATAATCATGTATAGAAATAAACGATAAATTTTAAAATAACTAATTAGAATAGAAAATATTTAAAAAATCAAATTAAATGGAATTGCAATGTAATTGATCATTCATAACATACACTTGTCATGATTTCAATTGATGATTTAGATAGTTTAAACATTGTACTAAATGTTAAATCATCCGTCGAAATTGACAAATATCATGTCTACTTTTGTTTGTATTGAAAGATAGCTCTTTTTATGGAAGATATCCGTCGAAATTGACTTTTATTGAGATAGATCTTTTTATGGAACACATTTGTCGAAATTGACTTTGTACTATCATTTTTTGCGACCACAAATATCTTATCTACTTTTGTTTGTATTGAAATTATTGAGATAGATCTTTTTATGGGAGACAACATTTTGCAATGCTTTAAAAGATTTTTAATCAATAATACATTATTATAAAATTAGTTGAAAATTAAATATAATTAAAAATTTTAAAATATAATTAAAAGTGACTGTTCTTATTATTTGCAAAATTTCATAAAGTAATTAATTTTTAAAAATAAGAGAACGAACATGATTGAACCGATCAAACTAATTTAATTTTTTAATTATTAAAATTAAATTATTTTTAATTTTAAATATTTCTCGAATTAATTAAATTTGAGTTAAATTAATAATTAAAAATAATTATTAAAAATTACTAATTTTAGTCGACTTTAATTAATTTGATTCAAGTTTAAGAAATAGGTTGATTTGTTATATAAACAATATTTAATTAATTCGTATCTAATATTTATATTCCATATATTTTATATATAAGAGAAGGAGTTTTAAAAAAAATAAAAATAGAAAGAATTTTAAAAAATTTTAAAATCATAAAATTTGTAAGGTTTCTTAAACTATAAGAAAATTGTATTTGTCTTTTACTCCAAAATTCACAATATTAAAATTACAATTTATATTAGGTAAAAGGAGTGTGAGCATATAAAAGGTTTAGTATTTCCTCAAAGGATAATTTTTAAAATAATTTTATTACTATTTATATAAAAAAAACTTTATCCCATCATAAAATAATAAATAATTTTTATTTTTAATAAAAATTATAGATTTGATTAAATCACATAGAGTTTATGTCTTAGCAACACTAACAGAAACCCAAGTGTTTGAGCACAAGGTTAGAATTAATTACATCGTAAAGAAAAACCAAGTGCTTAGGTTGTACTTTAATTAAAGAAATAGCAATTAATAATGATTGGTGGACCGACGTCATAAGGGAGAATCCAAAACTATAGGCTTCACTATTTACTATTTTAAAAATTCAGAAATGGGTCCAAAACCATGTAAACTTTGTTGTGGATGGGGGGATTCTTCTTTACTTCTAAAGTAAGTTGAAGTGATGTCATAATAATTAATTAATTAATTAAATTTTTACTCAAAATTAATAATCATTTAGACCAATAAATATTTTTCATTCTAAATTGTAAGATTGTTATATATATACATATATATATATATATAATAGTATCAGAAACAAACTCTCTACTAGATAGGGATAAGACTGCATACTATCGAACTTCTCTAAACTCGATGCTTCAGTAAGACTTTAACTGGGTGTTCTTGATGACGATGAGTAATAAATATTCATCATTATCACACCCATTTTGAAGTTCCGCAATGAAGAGAGATATGATAATACTAAAAAGATAAATACAAATATTTTTTACAATTTGATTATTTTAATACATATAAAAATAAGAAGTCTTTTGGGCATATTTTTTAAATTTCAGAAATTATGATTAATAATACAAAATTAACTAACTTTCATGTAAATGAATAACGCGTTTGACTTGAAATGAATCCTAGAAATATTTTATATAAAATATTATATATATATATATATACACACACATATATATAAGCATGTATGTATACGAAAAACGTGATTCAATGGATTGTTACGTTGGAATAATTGCTCCAGACCCACAGGATGTACAGATGATTGCTTATAAACCCAATACCTTGCTTTAATCATCATCATATTCATCTTCTAGCTTGCTTTGATCTTCCAGTTGTTGTTTTTTCTCTTCTGACATGGAACTAGAACAGCCCATCTTGGAAGAAAGTGTCCAAAAACTGAGCACAACCTCGGTTATAGGACCAGGTTCATCATCAACTTCAAAGGGTAGGTCTGGTTCTTCTTCATCCTCCAGCAGTCACCTCTGTTCTTCTCGCTCAGAGTCCTTCAGGACACTTGACATGGGAGTGCCTAAGAGCAATTCAGCAGAGGAGAAACTCTCCTGGTTACGTTCCCAGATCATTGGGGATGATGTTGAGTTTGATTCACCCTTTGGAAAACGCACACTTACATATGCTGATCACACTGCATCTGCTCGATCTCTTCATTATATCGAAAACTTTGTCACTGCCAACGTTCTTCCCTTTTATGGTCAGTTTCTGATATAATAATCATATGTTACAAGTTTTTCTTATCCTTTTCACCTTAGCTTGCTTAACTTCACCAATCGATAATCTTTCGTTGTACGATTATTCTGTGTTTAGAACACCAGAATATGAAACCTTTAAGGATCAAAAGTAGGAACAGTGCTCTAATGGATGATTGTATGTATTGATGGCAGGGAACACTCATACTTGCGACAGTTACGTGGGGCATAGGACCACGAAAATGACACGTGAGGCTATTAACTACATTAAAAGCTGCTTAGGAGGTGGATGCGACGATGCAATCATGTTCTGTGGCTCAGGTTCTACGGCCGCCATTAAAAGGTTACAAGAAGTGATGGGGATTTCTGTGCCATCAACTTTAAGAGAGAGAGTTTTGAAATGTCTGAGCAATGAAGAGAGATGGGTTGTCTTTGTTGGACCATATGAGCACCACTCGAACATCCTTTCATGGCGTCAAAGTTTGGCTGAAGTGATAGAGATTGGTCTGGACGAAAGTGGACTAATAGACATTGAAGATTTAAAGCGCAAGCTTGACATGTACAAGTATGCGAATAGGCCAATTCTGGGCTCATTCTCAGCTTGCAGTAATGTCAGTGGAATTTGTTCTGATACTCGAACGATTGCTAGGCTTCTTCATCAGTTTGGAGGTTTTGCTTGCTTTGATTTTGCAGCCAGGTATATGCATTAAGAACATTCGCTACTCCTGAACTTGAATTTCCAATTTCTGAATCCTGACGATCAGATGCTGACTAAAACTTTGTCTGTTCCTGAAGTGGTCCTTACGTTGAGATTGACATGAGATCAGGAGAATTTGATGGTTATGATGCTATTTTCCTTAGTCCTCACAAGTTCTTGGGAGGCCCTGGATCACCAGGAATACTTCTGATGAGCAAAGTTCTTTACCAATTGAAGTCTTCACCTCCATCTACTTGTGGTGGTGGAACTGTTGATTATGTTAACAGATTCGACGAAAAGGTATGTGTAATCTATGCCAATTCAGGTATCAGAACAGGACAGTTTGTACTTTTCACATTTTTATGACATTGAATTAGAGATGCAAAAAGGGTCAGGCTCAACTTTGCTGCTTGATAGGGTTTCAAGCCAAGTTCGGATTTAAATCAAACGATTCATCCCTAGATGAAATTTAGTGTAGTTAGTCTGTTATAAGTTTGACACTATCAGCTTCAATTGCAGGACACCCTTTACTTGGAAGACATAGAGGAAAGAGAGAATGGTGGAACTCCTCAAATTATCCAAACAATCAGAGCAGCATTGGCTTTCTGGGTGAAAGAATTCATTGGTTTCGGAGTAATCGAAAGACAGGAAGAGAAGTGCATAACCAGAGCAATTGACAGGCTTCTTCCTAACAAAAACATACAGATTCTAGGCAACACAAGTGCCAAGAGACAAGCTATCATGTCTTTCTTGATATGGTCTACAAGTAACAGCCCAAACGGGAGTCCAATTGATGGTAAGGATTCAGAAGATAGGAAGAGTCTTTACATGTGGGGAGAGACGGGGAGTAAGAGGGACAAGCCTCTTCATGGACCTTTTGTGGCAGTTCTGCTGAATGATCTCTTTGGTATTCAGGCTAGAGGAGGCTGTGCTTGTGCAGGACCCTATGGACATAAATTGCTCAAAATCGATAAAGCCACCTCTCTATCCATAAGATCTGCCATAGAGAAGGTAAGCAAGTCTGAAATTCTCAGTAACTTTTCCAATTTGACCGAGTTTCAGACCGAGCTTAAAAAACTTCAGATTTTAAAACCTAATGTTATTTGCCACCTAATGTCACAGGGTTATGTTGGGGTGAAGCCAGGATGGACAAGAGTTAGCTTTCCATACTACATGTCAAATGAGAAATTTGAATACATTCTTGGTGCTATAGAGTTTTTAGCAATCTATGGCCAGAGATTTCTTCCATTGTACAGCTTCAACTGGAAATCTGGCAGCTGGTGTTTGAAGAAGAAGGCATTCCAGGACCTGAAAGGCAAAGAAACAAGAGGTGCCACGGATGTTCTCAGGCGATTGGTAACTACAACTCAAGCAAAAGTAAGGGCAGATAATAAGATCAAAGCAAATGGCAGGCCTGAAAAGAATTTTAGCTATGATTCCTACCTGGATTTTGCCAAATCCATTTCAATCCTGCTTCCCAAGTTTCCTGACCGTCGAAGAATTCCCAAAGACATTGATATTAATCTCTTGCACTTTCGAGTTTAGTTTTAGTAGTTCTCTTTATAAAGGAATTACTGCAAGTTTAGTTTGTCATTTTGATGTTGTTTCCTTTCTTGATGATAAAATATATATTCCATTCTTTTTTTTTTATTTATAACACATACTTCTTAACAGTTAAGCTCTTGTTATCATAGTATTGACAAATTGACTCAACTTATAACTACATCTCCTACTATCAGTATCTAAATGAAGCAAAAATTTAGGAATGTTGTAATACAATAAAGGAAAATCAATGATTAAAAAACTAAATCAATCCAACTTGTTTAACCATAAAAATCTTTAAACAACTAATTTTTTAGTTTGATTTTTAACTTTTTGGTTCAATTTATCTTAATAACTCTTTTATTAAAAATTGATCGATTTGTTAATTAATCGATTATTTTTGTAACCTAATTGATTTTTATGAATCAAAATAAATCAATTAATTTTTATTTAATTATCTTCTTCAATTAAATTTCAATTTGTTCGATGGATAAAAACAATATTCTTCTTTAATCAATTTCAAATTTATCAATTTTGTTTAATCTTTATTTTTTTTTGAAGAAAGGATAATATGATTAAAAGCGACGAGAATAAATCTCAAACAATACATCAGCCATATCAACCCATAAATGAAACCTGCCATGGCGAATAGAGTCACGCGCTAGGGCACACCTATTCTCTTGACGCCTAATCCAAAAAACCTGAATATTCGGCCTAGAAACGAGAATGGCCTTACAATCAGACACTAGCAAACCAAAAGCAGAATTATCCTCACACGAAGAAGTAATAGCGAAATATAATGACTGACAATCAGTAAAAACACAACCAGGATTAAGTAAAGAATCTGAAGCATAATGTAAACAATGCCGCAAAGCAAGGGCCTTCGTAACTGCCGCTTGATTACCACCTTCCTCATAGCCAGAAATGGCCAAAGAAAAGTTGCCTTCTGCATCTTCTATAGCCAAACCAAAACCCACAAAATCCGAACCTTCAAAAATAGCACCATCAACATATGCAAGCCAAGATGCGTGGTGGTGCACTTGGGCCAAGCGAACGGGAGCCACACCAGTATGGACTCGTGCCGCTGCTACCTGCAATGTTGAAGAAGCATTCTGGAATCCCTCCAGCATAAGGCGAGCGGACTGGGTAATATGTAAGGGATTTGGCCTGGTATTGGACCAAAGTAATGCATTTCTTGTCGCCCAAAGTTGCCATGCCACCACAGCACCACATTCGGCCCTCCGCTTGCCTAAGGAAGAGAAGATGTGCAAAAATAGATCCTGAAAAGACAAATTAGCATTAGTGAAATTTAATCCGGCTAGCCTCCAAACATCTTTGGCAACACAACATGTAACAAACACATGGTCCACAGTTTCCTCATCATGGCAGAACAAACATTGCAAGAAAACATTAACCTCGCGCTTAGTCAAATAGGGAGCACGTTGCGACCCAAATGCCACATAAAATCCCGAACCTTTGGCGGAACATCAAGCTGCCATAAGTGCTTCCAGAACACACCAACACCCCCCCATACTACCACCATTTCAGAAGAAACGATAAGCTATATGATAAGCAATTTTGACCGTATAGAAACCTTTCCGATCAAAATGCCAAACTAACTTATCCTGATGTGCACAAAGACTCAAAGGAATGCTCAAGATTCTTCGCATATCATTGACAGAAAATCAATCCAAAAGTTGGCACGAGGCGGGCCACCATCCTTCTCAAAATCAGTTGCAATATCATTATAATCACCGATGCATAACCATGGAAGACTACTCCTGGCAGCGAGGGATCTCAATAGATGCCACGAGTCCCTCCTCCTAGTATGTTCAAGGTATCCATAGAAACCTGTAAACCTTCAAGTGCGCACAGAATATTGAAGTTCACAATCAATGAAATTAGGAGAATAACTCTGAATGGACAACTGGACAGAATTACTCCAAATAATGGAGAGACCACCCCCATTGCCAATACTATCAACTGAAAAGCAATAATCAAAGCGAAAAAAAAAACGTAAAACTTCCATCCTAACACCATGAACTTTTGTTTCAGAAATGAAAACAATTGCGGGCCTATACGTAAAATCATATCCTTCAATGCTCGAACTGCCCGAGGATTACCCGCACCTTGGCAGTTCCACACTAAGAGCCTCATGGTTGTCGGTCGACCTTCGTAGTAGAAGGTTCGACCATTGGAGTCTGTGTGTTACCCCCTGCTAAATCCTTGGTTGCAGAAATAGAAGGGGTTGGAGTAGGTTGTTTGAAACGAGGCCTCTTCTTTGGATCAGTGGGTTTATCCATAGGGTCGTCTTCCTCAGGCCCATTGGATTTAATCTTTATTATTAGATTGTTATATATATTGAACCTTTAAACTTTAAATATATATATATATTTAAAGTTTAAAGGTTCAATATATATAACAATCTAATGTCGATTAAATCTTTAAACCTCTTATTTTACCTATTTAATTGTTGGTCTAGTTTTTATAATGTTACATAAAATTGCTTTAAATTGGATTCTTAAACATCATTATGAATTGCAAAATCATATGAAAATCATATAAATTTATATATTTAACATCAATATTTACTCCAATTCATAAAACTTAAGACCTTCAAATGAATTACTTCTGAGAGTTTTATAAATTTTTATTTAATAAAATAAATATGACATTTTTATGCATCACCTATAATGTCAATCTATACTATTAAATAATGATACCAAATACAATTATCGATTATTTTTTGAGAAATAATGTCACATTAAATAATAATATTTTTGGCAATTAATGAAATTATACTTTATTTATGAACAATTATATTATATATAATTGATCAATAATATTAGCAGAAAAACATAGTTGAATAGTAATATGACATTTCCTTAAAAATTGATAACTTTCTTATCAAATTACAAAATAAAATATTAAAAACTTGTTTATCCATTTATTAAATAAAAAATTAAACTTAAATTACTGCAAAAAATATTACAGAGAAAACTATAATAAGGGAATACTGTTTAATTAATATTTTGACATGATTTATCGACCCCTAATATCTTTTGCTTTAACATCTTTTTTCCATTTAGTTTTGTTGGATGACTGAAAAAATAACTACTTTTTTGGTATAAGAAAATAAAGACTTCAGTCTTGTTAAACATTAATCCTAGATTAATTAAATAACAAAGCAAGATTACAATATTAGATAATGAAAAGAATAGAATACTTATGATATAATAAGACAATAGATTAGCATCAATTAGTTCTAACTCAAATTATTCCCACCTTGTCTACTAAGGCTAGTAGAATTAATTTGTTCTTTTGAATTAGAAAATTAAAAGGTAAAGACAAGAAGATATAAAAGATTAGTGTCAATTAGTTCTAACTCAATAGTTGGATCGAAGCTTGAATACAAAATGATATAAAAAAATTTCAAGATCGAACCTTAATAGAATACCTAAATTTAGTTGGACTTGTTAATTTCAGAACAACTTGACTTATATCTGAGTTATTTGTTAAAATTAACTAGATGTAAAAAAACAGTTAAGTTAAAATCAAAGATTGGCCTAATATAAAATTCAAATATAAGGTTGACAAGGTGTTTGATTATGACCTAAAATTTTTTATATGGGTCTGAGTTTGACCTATAGCCCAATTGAGCCAAAGTTCTAGGCCTGAACTCGATTGAATTCGATTAAATATTATTTTTTATAATTTTTAAAAACTCAAAATAATAATATTTTACTCACACAATAACATAATTTTACTTAAAAATTTTGAGTTTCGAATCAGGCTAGGCAGTTTAAGTCTAAGTTCAGTCTGAAACATGAAACTTAAAGATCAAACTTGGTCCAAATCTCGATCAATTTTTAGACTTAGCTATATTTGGTTATAGGTTTTATAATGGAATGGAATGAAACGGAATATTATTCCATCATTGGAGAAGTGGTTTTATAATGGAATGGAATGGAATGAGATAGAAGAGGAAAGTTTCATATTACATCTCATTCCATCCTAAACAGTAAAAATGAAAAACCTCTGATTTGAGGGGGCTTAGGATGAAATGCAAAATGATAAACAACTTTACACTATATTAAATTATAAACCCTTCATTCAAACAACATTTCACTATATTACATTATGAACCCTTTCATCTCTTTCAAATAACAATTTTCTAATAGTATTTAGAAGTGACCAAATAGGTTTACAACCAAACATCAATATATGTGTGTGTGTGTGTGTGTAATGTCCTTGAATCAATAAGAAGTGTTTGTAGCTACTATGGTAACTATAGTGAAGTCATATATGTACAAACATGTCACTTGTGGATCGTGTTGGATTAACAGAAAAATGGTATTGTTGCTTATCAAGTATACCTTGAACATATGGGATGTTGGGGGCAAAAATGATTAGATCGTATTAGAGGAATTACTTTGAGCAAATTGATGGCTTGTTTTGGGTAGTCGACAGCTCTGATCTTAGGTTAGATGATTGCAAGATGGAACTTGACAATCTTTTGAAAGAAGAGGTATTGTCTTCTCAAGGTTTCTTCTTTTATGTAATTGTTGGAGATTTGTTACTTTGAATCTGTATTCTTTTTTAATTTGTCTGTTTAATTGGCAGAGGTTGTCTGGAGCATCTCTACTTACTCTAGCTAATAAGCAAGACATAACAGGGGCCCTTGCACCAGAAGAAATTGCTAAATTTTGTTCCTTTAGCTCAAGTTCTATACTATGATTATTCATTTTCTTTATTTTGCCATGTTTTTTTCGAAATTCTAAGTTTATCCCAACATTCATACATAGTTGAAATAAATTTTATATTGTTGTCATTTTGACCTTCGGATCTCATCCAACCTATATCGAGGGAGAAGGAGCTAGTTAAAAAATTTATTGAAATGAATGAGATATAAAAATACATGTTCAGGAAGCTTCTCCTACATTAAGGATAAGCTAAAGCGACAACCATATAAGTCGATAAACAACCAAACGACACTGTGATAATCACAGATACAAAATAAACCTTAAACGACAAAAATAGCAAAAGCTTTAACAATCTATCGATTTTCCTTAAGCCCATGAACAACCAAACGACGCCATGGTAATCACAGATACAAAACAAACCTTAAACGACAAAAATAGCAAAAGCTTTAACAATCCCGTGATTTTCCTTTAGAGGGTAAAGAAATTCCTGTCATCTAAAGAGACTCTAGAAACTTTTAAATTCGGGTAAAACTTTTTATCTAAATTTTAAAAACTGAAGTTGTGGAATTATTTTAAATTTTAAAAATTATAATATAAATTAACCATCAAATTGGATTTTAATATGTAACAGCTTTTAGAATATAATTTGTCATTATAAATATGTAATTATAATAATCATATATAAAAAATTGGGTTCCTTTTAATAAATACATAATTCACTATAATAATCACATAGAAAAAAATTTAGTTTCATATACGAGATTTAAATTTAATATTTTAATTCAATTTTAGCTTGATATCATGTGGAATAATATTTTTGTTTCAGCCTCATTTATTAATTTTTTATTTATTAGTAATCTTTTTTAGTTGAAAAATGAAGTACATATTTAAATATCATGTTTGAAATTCCTATTTTTCTTTTATTCCTATTCTATACATTGGTTACTTACTTTTATTCCTCGGAGAGTTTTAGTAGAATGCTGAATAACGTTAAAGAAATAATATCATAATCAAGTATAACAAATTTACACAAGTATCAACTTTATTTAAGAAATTGAAATAAAAATAAAAATTGGTGTTATAGACATTAACATAATTCATAAGCAACATCGTTTATTATTGTAAATCAATAGATGATCAAAGATTACTCTAAAGATAACATATTACATCCAGAAATTATCTTATCCCTAATTTTGATAGAAAAGAAAATTTATCGACAAAAAAGTAGTAGCAACTGTCGATAGTCTTCTTGATGAAGTAGAACCATGCTTTCCGTCAATATGGGTTTATGTACAAAATTGCAAACATTGTGACTAATATAATAGTAAAAGTCGTAGAAAAACTTTTGTAAAAGACATTCATGTCGATAAGCCCGTCATCAACTTCGTCACCATTTGAAGATGGTGGTGTGGGTGTTTCTGAATTGCAATTCTTCGATAGTGGTAACCTGCAGAGGAAAGGATTCCCTTCGTAACTACTCTCATCAAATGTGGCAAATTGAGCAACCCTATTGGGTGTCTCACCAGAAAGGTTACTGTAAGACACATTGAAAACTTCTAAGAAGTTTAGCTCTGTAAGTTTACGAGGAATTGTTCCACTCAAGTTGTTGCAAGAAAGATCCAAAGTCTTAATTTTGGACATGTTTGAGAACGAGAAAGGAATAGGTTCGAATAAACTACTATATGATAGGTTCAAAAGGTTGATACCTTGAATACTTCCAAATTTGTAAGGAATTCGACCTTTCAAATTGTTGCTAGAGAGATCCAATCCAACAAAATCCATGTCAAGAATTTGTTCCATTTTGAAACCAAAATTATTTCCCTTCAATACAAATTCAAACTCTCCAACCACATATATTTCGCCACCAAAAGTTTCGTTTTTATACTTATATCAATAATTGGTAGAGAGTACGGAGAGCTTATTATGTGAAAGATCAACTACCCTTAACTCATTCGTCATCTTCCACAAATTAATTGAGATCTCTCCTACAAAATTATTATGACTTAAAAGAAGATACATTAACATATAAAACTTTTCAATCCACTTTGGAATTATACCAATTAAACAATTATGATTGAGATCCAGAACTTCCAAATTATTGGAATCGGAAATTAAATTGGGAAAAGGTCCATCCAATCTATTTTCCGACAAATAAATCTATTGCAACTGTGAAGTTCCCAATATTGTAGTTATGCTTCCACAAAGCATGTTTTTTGAAAGATCCAGCACTGTAAGAGTATCCATTGTTCCAATCCACTTCGGACTTTGTCAAATAGCTTGCTATCACACACGACAAATACCGTTAACAAAGAACAATTAGACAAACTTTCCGAAATTCTTCCAGTAAAGTCATTTTCTGATAGATCTAACCACTCTAACCTTGGAAAATATGCACCCAACTCAGTTGGAATGCGACCGTAAAGATGATTTTTGGAGATGTCTAAATCACTTAAAGTTGCATTAGGATTACATGCTGGAAACCCCAAAGATCCTGAAAGAGAACAATTGGAGAGAAGAAGGCTTTCCAATTTTATTGTTTTCTAGTAACCAACTTGAAAAGTCCAGTGACCAGAAATGTCGAGATCGTGCAACTCATGTTGATGGTACAGAAATTCAGAAAATGATCCTCCTCCAGAAGTGGATGTTAACGAAAGACTCTCCAACTGAAAGTTGGGTGCCAAATTACAATTGACCACTTCTTGGTTGGGTCGGCTGGGCTGGTCTTACAGGGCCCAGCCCCAGGCCCAGATGTTGACGGCCCGGGTACAGGAAACAATCTCCCATGCAAACACAACGACTCACGTAAAGACCTAAACCTAGCGGTAACCCCAGGTATATAAGGTACTATTCCTACCGGATTCAGGTATGAGATTACAACCCTACTTTCCTCTGCTTTCAATAGCCGAAAGCTATGTAAAAAGACTGACTTGAGCGTCGGAGGGGCCTCCCGGGAATTAACTCCCGGCCCGCCGTTATTTATTTTGCAGGTATTCTATAGCCAGAGTCGCATAGATCATGGATCCAAACAACGATGTTCAACCCCAGCAAAATCAAGCTGAACCACTTCTGTTTCTGTATAAACTTCATTTCCATAAGCTTGAAAATTCTTGAGTTTTGAGTGGTTAAAGAATGGAGGAAGTGAAATTGGAATTTTAAATCGATTGTATTCTAGTGATAGAGATGTGAGTGATGTGAGGAATTTTAACGGGGATTGTGAAAATTTTCCAGTAAAGTGATTATGACAGAGATCCAGTAAAGTGATTGAGTCATTTAAATGTTTCTAAAATTTGAATAAATTATATAAAAATTATTTAATTTAAGTTTTTGAACCCTAAGTTCTCTCTTACAATAAATTTCTAATCTTTTTCAGAAAATAAATATTATATTTCTATTTGTTTAAAAGAATTTATGTTACAAATATTTTACCTTCTTATTTTACATTTTTAGAATTTGTTCATATAATAGAATGTCTGAATGGATAAAGTCTCTGATAAAAGAAGTATTATTATTATTATTATTCATTAACTTAAGTTGTCTAATTTATGAAAGTCAATTTCAATAATTAGTTCTATAAATTCCTTGTGCAACTGACGGGGATAAGGGCTACTAGTATAGTATACTTTTACTAGTCAAGAACACCAAAGTTGTATACTGTACTAGTCTAAGAAAAATTCTCTTTTCTTCCCAAACTATTCAGAGTCTTCCTCTTTTCTGGTAACTTCAAGGTCACATACTTTTTATGGATAAGGTTACTAGTCAAGAACACCAAAGTGTACTATACTAGTCTAATGTCACGTGGAGAAAATAATTACAAGCGACCCTTTTCTCAGAAGCATCGACGGCCGTCGTGAGAGGGGTCCACCGGTGGAGTAGGAGCCGAGAAGTGCCGTTGTTGTTGTTTTGTGAGTGGGAGTTATGATGGTTAGCGGTAGCAGGAGACGACGACGACTCGTCGATGCTTCCTCCACCTTACTTCTCCTTAGTTTGACAGTTCCCACCTTCTCCCCTTTCATAAAAATACAAAACATTGCAACGGGACATGCATCGTAGCCATGCTTTAGTTGCAATCAAGAAGGTGTCTAATCATGGTTCCGTAAGCAATTAAATATCTTAACGTTCCTTTCCAATTAAATTCATCATCGAATGTATAGCATAAATTGAAATCATATTTAACCTTTTTGAGAAAAGTACTAATTAATGTTATTCTTTAACGATGAAGCACACAAATTAATTATGAAGGTTTTAATTTGTTATGCTTATATTTAACAATGCCAAGTATTTTTATTATTTTTTAGAATCAAAAACTGTGCTTTTAAATATTTTTTACATTTCTAAATTATTTTTCTATCCGTTCAAGCTTATTATATAAGTTTCCCTGGCATGTTCATATAACTTTATAAGTTTTGTTTTTATATTTTTAAAATATATCTAATTAACTTATTAATAATTTAAAATTAGGTAAAATTCTTAAATTAATTTAAAAACAAAATGCAAACTTAATCACTAAAAATACAAAAAGATATAAAAATATTAAAGTTTTATTTGAGGATATACCATAAAAATAAAATTTAAGAGGTGAAAAGATTTTAATTATTTAACCTTTGAAAAAATATTTTAATTCTATAAAATTTAAAAATATTTATTTCAATAATTTTATATATTTATTTTGTTGATAAAAAGAGAAATGAACATTAGATGTTATGTTATTATATATTTCTTTATTCTTGATTGATGCTTAATAATAGCAAAATCAAAATCATGAAAATAAAACTAAATCTAAATACAATGTAGTTGTGCTTAGTATTTTAATACCTCAAACTGAGAGTTAACAAACATAAAAGGAGAATTCCTAGCAACAACGCTACGTCATTAATTGTTACGATTTTTAATAGTTTTGTTAAAAGAAGAAATAGAAAAACATAAATTAAAGCTTCCTAGAAAAAGAAATTAAAGAAACATGCATATACTGAAGCAGCCCTTCTCTATGAGACATATGGGAGAGAAAGAAATGGCTCTTAATGTTTCGGATACAAGTGAAGGAAGATGATTAATTAGTACATATGAACAAGTATGGAATGATGCTGCGAGTTGCAATACTTTTATGAATATACCTACATTCTTTCTGTCTTTGTTATCACTTCATAAACAAGATATGTTATAAAGCTTAACCTATGGCCTGTTTGATTCACGGAATAGAATAGTTATTCCTAAAAATAGAAAAAATGAGAAATATAAAAAATGTGTATTACTTTGTTTGGTTCACGGAATAAAATAGATAGAGAATTTCTATTCCAGTGTTTGGTTTGAAAATTTAAACTTGGAATAAGAAAGGAATACGTAACAAAAGATCAAAATGCCCTTATTATTATTATTATTATTATTATTGATATTATTATCATCATCATCATCATTATCGTCGTCGTCGTCATTGTAATTGTTGTTATTATTATTATTATTATTATTATTATTATTATTAACTTTATGATTATTATTGTTGTTGTTGTTGTTATTATTATTATTATTATTGTTGTTATTATTATTATTATTATTATTATTATTATTATTATTATTATTTGTTAACTTGTTTATTCTTATTCTTATTCTTATTCTTACTACTACTACTACTACTACTACTACTACTACTACTACTACTACTATTATTATTATTAACTTTATTATTATTATTATTGTTGTTGTTGTTGTTGTTGTTGTTGTAATTATTATTATTATTATTTGTTAACTTGTTTATTCTTATTCTTATTCTTATTCTTACTACTACTACTACTACTACTA
>JAOTBA010000203.1:28939081-28970771 GCA_025629845.1 Erythroxylum squamatum
ATACTCTAATCAGTCTGAGATTATGATTGGCAAGTATGAATCTTACATGCAAATCGCCAAATGCATTGCAAGCTTACCTCCAAAATTCCCAAGTGGAAGAACCCTTCCAAAAGACTTGGGATCTCAACCTGGTTTATTTTAAAGTTTAGGGTTAATTGCACGGATCTTATTTTTCATTTTAATTATTGTGTTTTGAAAAATATTAATTACCTCCTTGATTACTATTTAGCTATTATATAACTCCGTTGATCACGTTTCATTAGTTTTTTATCTATTTATAACTCTAAAATAATATTATATTGAAATATGAAAATTTCAATATTACTTGTTTTGTAAAATAGATAAAATATAATGAAACAAGTTATATGATAGTCAAATATTATTATAAGGAGGTAAATAATAATTTTCAAGAGATAAAATTGAGACGAAAAGGTAAAGTTGAATTACAAATGATCCCTATATGTTTAACCCTAAAGTTTAAGGTGCTCATCCTTTGTCATGAACTTAATAACTTGGAAATCATTTCCTTTGTTGGATTACTAGTTTGTTTAGCAGAAGCTAAACACACTTAATCCGAACTTAGTTGGTGTCTTGCCAGTTTTAGCGGAAGCTAAACAAATGGTTATGTACTGTGTTATGTTCAAGTTCCTGATACGGACTTTGATGCAATAAAACTTTGTGAATAATGGTGTGCAAGTGGTAATAAAAAAAAATGTTATTTTGAAAGCTTTGTTTTCTTTTCTTTTTTTTAAATGATGCCTTCAATTTATTTCTATCTTTTAAGTTTTAATATCTAGAAGGGCACATCAAGTTTTCTTTTTAAATGCCAATCCAAAAGAAAAAATTATAAAAGGGTACATAAATTATTTAACTGAAATTAGTATTTTCATAATTAGTATCACGATTTTGACTTTTCAATAATCTGTTAGTTCCTAATTTAGTAGATTATCATTTAAGTTACGCTTTTAATTTATGTGAATCCGATGGAGCAAATTAAAATTTTAAATAGAGTAATTTTTGGATTAAACTTGAGTTTGGGTGGTTCGATCGAGACAAGATAATGTCATTTTCTACTAAAACATGATCAAATTTTAAATTGTGGATTGTTTGGGTCAAATTGAGTCGAATAACTCGAATTCGATTAAACCTTAATCTTGTCAATCCAACAATACAAAACATACTTCTTCAAATTTCATGCAAAATGATTAGATTTAATATAGCGCACAATTTTTGGATGTTGATATTATAGTTCGATCTCACTAGATTTGATCTAAAATATCATCTCAAGAGGCCTATATACATAGGTTAGATATATTAAAACTCCTTATGGTTTAATTTTTATTAGATTTCTTATTTTTAAAATTATCACTTATCTTATTTTCTAGATACAAATAAGGTAAATCATCAATTAAATAAATTACTTGACAAATTAATGATTTAAATTTATATAAAAATTAATTCAAGTGATATTTATAAGTTAAATGTATCCATGATTCTCAAGGGGTGTGGCTCGATGGTTGAGAGCAGGGCTTGGCTTCAGTTAGGTTCCAGGTTCGATTCGATGCTAGCCTCTCTTGTAAGAGCCTGGGGCAGTCGGGTTTTACCTGTAGATGAAGAACTAGTTGGGCCCTTGATGATGAGGTTCGCCCGCTTAGCCCACCTATAGGATGGTGTGTCAGTTGAACCCTCAGAGAGGTGTATCCGTTTAACCCGCCTACGAAGTTTCCTCGAATGTAAAAAAAAAAAAATCATTGTCAAACAACATAAAACCTTTAAATCAATAAAAAATATTTAACAATTTCTACAAGTTACTAACGCACATGGTAAAAAGCTCCTGATTCGACTCCGCCTAATCCGAAATCAATGGGTAAGGCCTGAAATCAAAAGGTCTTGAGTAACCCAACTCCACCGCAGAACAACATTCATATCTTGTAGTGCAAACATAATATTTGCTCGTATAAATACAAATATATGCTTGAACTAATTTGCAAAATGAAATGTATTACAAAACCAATTCTACAAAAATAGCAATAAAGTGATATTTCATTCTAAATAATCTTTTCGTACGGTCATTGTATAAAGATTGTTTAATTTAATTATGCATATCTTGTTCCCATCTAAATGTTAATATATTTATTATAACTTTTATCTTTTTCTTTGTAAACTTTGATGAAATTTCAAAATATCTTTAAAAATATTAGAATGTTTTAAAAATGAACCAATTCGGCTGGTTTGATACTGAAAATCTTAAATCGACTAACTTTTCAATTTAATTTTCAAAATTTTAATTTGATTTAGTATATAATTTTTATTTTTTAAAAATGATTGATTTATTAATTAATAATTTTTCTAAACTAATCAATTTTTATAAACCAACTAATTTTCATTTCACATTTTATTTTTCAATTAAATTTAAAATTTTTTATAAATAAATTATAAGAAAAAAATTTCAATCATTTTCAAAAATTTTCAGTTTTGTTTAATCTTTAGTCAATTTTATGATGGTCTATATCGATTAAAGATTTAAACATTAAACCTTATATATTACCGATTTAACTTCTAGTCTGGTTTTGAAAACATTAATTACATTTACACCATATTTGAAACTCATTTTAATTTAATTTTTCTCTCTTCTCATATAAATCCTTTTATTTATAAAATTTAAAAGTGTTTCATAGTATTGATTTAAACATTATGTATTTTCTTGCATACATTGGTCAAAATGTTCCGTGTTAAAGTCCTTTCTAATTTATAAAATTAATTACAAGTCATATTATATAACAAATTTTAATTAGTTTGATTCAAAATAAAAGAAATTACTTTTTTTCATAACCTCAATCAAATTATTTTAAAATAAATAATTGATAATAAATCTAATCTGATTTCACACATTAACAAGATTTAAGTTTTTGTTTTTATTCATATTTTAAGCTTTTTATTTGAGTTTTATAATAACAAATGTCGAATTTTGATTTTTGTTATTTAAATTTAAATCTAACTAAAAATTAATTAAATTACACTTTATGCATTGACTTAGAATCAAACTCTAGTCTATTTTAAGGATGGCTCGGCCTGGTTCGATTTATTATTTTTTTAAAAAATTTAAAAAATGATATCATTTTATCTTTTTTTTATTAGACATAAGTTGGATCAAACTGGATAATCCTAACCCGAGTCCGACCCATGCCCAATCGAGCTCAGAAATCTGACCCGTAAGCTGATCAGCCCAGCGGGATTGCCATGCCTAATCCTTTTCCCACCTCAACCTTGACGGTCTCTTGAGCCTTGAAATTGAAATTCAAAATTCATAATTATAATTACGACTTTCTTCCTATGACGACATCAATCATTACTTCTTTCTTAAGTCGGACCAATCATGCAGGAGGTCCCATAGAACTTTAAATGGTCCGGCACGCATGTGAGTGAAACCCTATAGTTTCTTTAACGGGTCAATACAAAATTTGAATAATAACAAAATTTTGCGTTTCTCTCTGTCTCCATGTGTGTGCAATTCAAGAAGACGACCTCAGCGTGACCACCACAACAACAACTGTCCTCCGACGTCGTTTCGCTTCGAAGCAGGATTGACAAGATCCACTCTTCAACTGATATCCGTATATCAATTTTGATTCCTAAATTGTAAGTATTCCGATTCACAGATCGTCTCGCTTGTCCCAAATTCGATTTCTCCAGAAAATTCCGATCATTTCTTACCACTTTTGGTGAGTTTTGAATCGGACCTTCCAGAAGGTTGTAGCTTGGAGCGTCGAAATTTGGGTTTCTCGGTGTGAGATTTGGAATTGGCATCTCAGTGATGCATTTGTGTTGAATCACTGAGAGGAGCCGAGATTTTGACTCTTGTATTGAAATTAGGGTTCCGGTGAAGGTTTTAAGTAGTTATAGGGTTTAGTATTTCTAGAGAAGAGCTGTGTTTGGTCTATTGGGATTGAGAAGTGATGGACTTTGTGTTTTGATCTGATATTTTGAGGTGAGTTAGGGTTTATGATGGTAGATTGACAATGGTGAGGCTTTTGGGACTGGTTCGTGGAGAATCGGACCCGTCGCCACGTGAGATTGCTGCAAGGACTAACCTTACTGGTGAGTCCAGCGAGAATGGGTGGCTAATTAGGTTCTTTGACTCGGCATTTTTCTGCGAGTGGATTGCAGTGAGCTACCTTTATAAGCATGATCACGCTGGGGTACGAGATTATCTTTGCAATAGAATGTATACTTTGCCCTTGTCGGGCATTGAGAGCTATTTGTTCCAAATATGCTATATGCTAATACACAAACCCAGCCCATCTTTAGACAAGTTTGTTATTGATATTTGCTCCAAGTCATTGAAGTTATCTCTCAAGGTGCATTGGTTCTTGTTAGCCGAACTTGAGGATTTTGATGACAATGAAGGGATTAGCAGGATTCAGGAGAAGTGCCAGATTGCAGCTACTCTCATGGGAGAGTGGCCACCGCTAATACGGTCCCATAATGAAGCTTCAAGTACTGGGAGTAAGAACCAGGTTTTGAATAAAATCCGGTCTTCAAAGCAGAAGTTGTTGTCATTGACATCATCCCCACCCTTGCAGAAGACTTTCTCATTCTCACCCTCATCAGGGAACAATTTGCAGGAGGATGGAAGTCCATTATCACCGGATGAGAATAAAATTTTCAAGAAGTTCATTCCAAGCCCAAAAGTGAGGGATGCATTATTGTTTAGAAAGTCAGTGGATAAAGATGAGGAGAGTGAGAAAGACGGGTTTTTTAGGAGGCTCTTAAAGGATAACAGTAAGGGTGATGACGAGGATTTGACGTCTAGTTCTGAAGGGTTCTTCAAGAGGCTGTTGAGGGATAGCAATAAAGGTGAGGATGAGGAGTTCACTTCCAGCTCAGATGGCTTTTTAAAAAGGCTTTTAAGGGATAATAGTAGAGGAGATGATGAAGAATTGGGATCGAGCTCAGAAGGGTTCTTCAAAAGATTATTTCGAGATAGTAAGGGTGATGGTGATGAAAAATTAGCTTCTAAATCACTGGAAGATGATGAAAAAGCGGGCTTCTTTAAGAAAATTTTCAAGGAGAAGTTTGAGGACAAGAAGGATGGGAAAGAGAGGAGTGAGGATGAGGAAAGAATTAATTCTGAAGGGAAACTTCCAAAGTCCGTGGACGAAGATGAGAAAGATGGTTTCTTCAGGAGGATTTTTAAAGATATGTTTGATGAGAAGAAAGATTCAATTGACAAAATTGATGAGGGGAATGCAAATGGTGATGAAGGAGAACCTTCAGATTTCCCATTATTTCGAAGATTGTTCCGCGTGCACCCTGAAGATGTAAAAAGTACTGCAATAAACGAAAATAGCAACAGCAGCAGCTTGTTTGAGAGCAGTCCCGGGACGGAGAACTTTTTTCGCAAACTCTTCCGAGATCGCGATCGTTCTGTTGAAGACTCAGAATTGTTTGCTTCAAAGAAGAACAAAGAGGTACTTGTAATGAGTAATATTTATGACCTCTGTTTTTTCCATTTAAAAGTAACCTTCATTTGCATGGCCCTTTCCTTTTGTCATTAATGTATGCGTGGTTTTTATTTGGCAGAAGCGTCCAGGTTCACCAAAGCAACAAAATGAAAAATCAAACGTGAAACCCCCACGTCCCAATAGTACAGCATCACAATTCCGGAAAGGAGCTTATCATGAATCATTGGACTTTGTGCTTACACTATGTGAGACTTCGTATGGCCTTGTAGATGTCTTTCCAGTCGAAGATCGCAAAAGTGCTCTTCGTGAGGTTATTCAATTAGTTTAAATTTGGCTATCCCTTATTTTTCACTTTCTGCGAGGCATATTGGTTATTATGTAAATATGTTTGGTGGTCTGTTTACACAGCCGAAACACATAGAAACATGCACACACAAGCTGACAGACTTATATGTTTCTATTTCTGCTTAAGCATTCAATTTGACATGCATGATCCTGCACAGTATTTAATCTGCTGCACAAGTTCCTTCTAACACATTTATTTCTTGGTTTTTCAGTCACTTGTGGAGATAAACATGCGTTTAGCTGAAGCTCAAAATACTGGAGGTATTTGTTCTAATTAAGGTGGACTTTAATTGAAAGATGGCTGTTCAAAAGCTAGAATACATTTGAAAATCAAGTTGCCTATAATAGCTTAACAAGTAAGCTCAAATACATTGGGAGTGACTAGCCACACAAATCTACAATTGATTTGCTGATGTTTTCATTTGGGAATTGGACATATCTGATGGAGAGTAGTTTTTCTTTCGATCTTTATTTTTTGGTAGTGCAAGTAAACTTTTAGATTTTCTAAGCTGCAAAAATTATTCTAGTAATGTGGCCTCTGCTGCCATGTTGTTAACAGTAATTTATGCTCTTTCCCATTTTAATTTTAAGAAATTTATTTGTATCTAAAGAGACAGTTAGGGAAAAGAAAATTCGTAATTAAATATAAAAGTTCATATTCATATGTGTTAAAACTCAATGCCAGTTCTGCGATATACATTCCATTAGTGTTTTTTATATGTAAACAGTAAATTTATGTTGCTGTAGGAGTTTGCTTTCCCATGGGTAAGGGTATGTATTGTGTGGTTCATATACCACAAGATGAAGCTCAGCTTATGAATTCAAGGGAGAAGGCACCTTATCTAATTTGTGTTGAAGTCTTGAAAATTGAAATGCCAAGGTAATTTTCTGTTAAATCTTGGGTGTTAATTAACACATAAATCAGCATTGACATAGATAACATTTTATGGTATATAGTTAACGCCAGTTTTCTGTTCATTTTCAGCAATACGAGGGATACATCTGGCTCTCAAAAGCTTTCCAGAGGAGGGATACCTCTGGCTAATGGAGATGCATTTTTGCCAAAACCACCTCCATGGGCTTATCCTTTGTGGACTGTCCAGGAAGTGTATCGGAACAGTAGCGATAGGATGTCAATATCTACAGCTCAAGCCATTGACCAGGCAATGTCACATTCCTCGGGGGCTAAATTGAAAGTCGTTAATGTGAGCTTTTTTGTGGAGAAGCAATTTCTTGGGCAACCAATGAACACTGAAGCATCTGTTTTGCAATCTGGCTCTGGTAGTAGTAGTCAGCATCAAGGGACAGAACATGATAATGATTTGGAATGGGTGAGAGTAGTGCTGACAGTAGATCCCCGAGTTAAGATGGAAGGCATTGGGGATCAAGAAGCATCACATCGTAAGGAGCATCGTCGGGTTCCAAGTACAATTGCCATAGAAGAAGTGAAGGTGGACCTTTGCTTGAATACGCTGATTCTTATTATGTTCAAAGAGGTTTTGGTAAAGTAATTGTCTTCTGCAGGCTGCAGCAGCCAAAGGAGAAGCACCTCCTGGACTCCCTCTAAAGGGGGCAGGCCAAGATTCATCTGATGCACAACCAAGGGTGAGCGTTCATGCAAATAGAATGTCTTGTTCTCTGTTCCAGTGCAAAACGTTGGTTCTTTAATGGATTAATTTTCCAACAGGGTAATGGTGGTACTCCCAAGGCAACAGATCCCTTATGGGGTGAACTTTGGGACGTTAAAAAAGAGAGAATACGTAAAAATTCAATGTATGGAAAATTACCTGGTTGGGACCTGCGATCTGTAAGTTCTAGATCTTATATTTTTCTTTCTTGTTAGAACTGATAATAGCTTGGTTTTATTTAACTATATTTTTGGAACATAGAAGTCTTGTAGTCATTATCTTTAGTGCTTGCGTATTCTTATCTTATATTTGTACTTTTCCAGTAGATGCTTTATATGTGCCTGAATGATCATAGTGCAAACTGAACTGTTTGGATCCGGTAATATTGTCATATCAGTTCACCTGTTTATATTAGAATTTGAAACATTGCTGATTCCCAGTGATACATTGATGCGTCTGCATATATGTTTAGTTCTTATCCTATACTTCTTAATCACTTGATGTGTTTACTCTAACCTCGAGGCCAATATGGAGTTGATCTTTCTACTGAAATTTACACAGTAAATGTATGTTTATTTACGGAAGTTTCTGTGATTGTTTCCCACACAGGTTATTGTGAAGAGTGGTGATGATTGTAGGCAGGAGCATCTTGCGGTGCAACTAATTTCTCACTTTTATGGTAGGTGTTGTGAATATCTTTACGGCGACCAGGCTGCAAATTTGGTGTTTGTAGTCCAAAGCAGCCAGTTATTCTTTGTTGTTTCTCTTTGCTGGCGAAGCTGCAAAGAATTTTGTTCTTATTCTTTCCTATATTTTTAAGAAAAATATATATCATATTTTTCTGCCAAAACTGAATTTGATACACTCCCCAGTTGTCTTGAGAAGATAAATAAAACAAAAAAACTTCCATTATGATCAGCAATCTGCAAACACAGTGACGGTTGCTAGATCAGCTCTTGTCAAATATTTGTTTGACTTCCATATTTTGAAGCTTTTGTCCCTACTCTAGTAAGATATTGGATTCCCCATTGTTCTTTTAGTTGATTCCTGCTTACAAAGTTACATCTGATGCCAGATATATTTCAAGAAGCTGGTCTCCCTCTCTGGTTACGCCCCTATGAAGTTTTGGTTACTTCTTCTTATACAGCTCTCATTGAAACAATCCCTGACACGGTAATAATATACAATTTTTGTTATCATGAGAAAATTGCATAGGAATGTCAATTATAATGTTTCCTGGTTTTTAGGCTTCGCTTCATTCAATAAAAAGTAGATACCCCAACATCTCAAGTTTGCGTGATTTCTTTGTTGCCAAGTATGAAGAGAATTCCCAAAGTTTTAAGCTTGCACAGGTAATATACATGTCAAATGTTCTAATCTGTGTCAACAGCATTCTGGTTACGGGTCCTTTTCTAATGCAACAGACATTGATGATATATTTATTTCTCTATTCATTAGGATACCTTACTCAGTAATTACATTTTCTTTTCAGAGGAACTTTGTTGAAAGTATGGCTGGATATTCTCTAGTGTGCTATCTTCTACAGGTATGGTGCCTTCTTCCGTCCCAGTTCTTTGACTCTAAATTGCTGATGACATTTATCAGCTACCACAGAAAAACTTATGCCTGGTCTTAGATCTGCTCTGAACCCCAGTTACAGTTTCTTGGTGTAAATAGTCATCTAAAGCATTTTAGTTTATTTTATTTGTATGAAGCAGGAAACTTTTCACAACCTTATGTCATCTAAAGCATTGACATGTTTCAGGGCTTCCTTGCTTGTATACACCTCATGATAAAATAAATGTTTTTAACTTCAGGTAAAGGATAGGCACAATGGAAACTTATTATTGGATGAAGATGGTCATATTATACACATTGATTTTGGCTTCATGCTCTCCAATTCACCTGGTGGTGTGAATTTTGAGAGTGCGCCATTTAAACTTACCAGAGAACTTCTTGAGGTGCGGTTTCACTTTTGTATCATGCCTTTGTTCAGCTTGCTATCTTTACTTTTTCCCTTTGGTTGTTCCTTTTCAACCTCATTATCTGCAGATGTTTTAACATCTTCCGTGGTGTTCAATTTTGTTTGAATCCAATTGTAATTGGAATGTCTGCAATCATTGTAGGTCATGGATTCTGATGCTGAGGGAGTTCCAAGCGAGTTTTTCGACTATTTTAAAGTATTGATCGACTATTTTGTAGTTTTGTCATTCGTATTTTGTCCCACCCCTTGTCAGGACATTAACTGATGATTTTGCCATTTGGATCCAGGTTCTATGCATTCAGGGGTTCTTAACATGCCGTAAGCATGCAGAGCGAATCATTCTTCTTGTTGAGATGCTGCAGGTAACGTCATCAGCTTTGCTATTTGTAGCCTCTTTTCATGTTCTTGTCAAAGAGTGAGTAAAACAAAGGGACAAAAAGGGGGTGAATATGAATTGTCAGACTTGAATACGTTTATATTTCTCCATTAGGAATCTGTCTAGGAATTATAGGCAGTCTTTGGCCAGCATAAATTACACCTTGCCACACTTGTGCCGAAATGTTACTTAGATGCACATGCTTTTGGACAGGATTCGGGCTTTCCTTGCTTCAAAGGTGGTCCGAGGACTATACAAAATCTAAGAAAAAGGTTCCATCTAAGTTTGACGGAAGAGGTAAATTTGAGATTTATTATCATACCAATTGGCTCAAGGCTATGCTGCTATGTATGTAACTATTTGTCTTGCTTTCTAGCAGCAATGTGTATCGTTGGTGCTTTCTCTGATCAGCAGCAGCTTAGATGCCTGGCGCACACGGCAATATGACTACTATCAGAGAGTTTTAAATGGAATATTGTGATGTTAGGTATGATTGGTTGTACAATTAACTCCTGCGCCAGTGCAGTGAAATATAGTGGTCAGAGTTGAATGTATCTGCACAGTAAGACTGCAATTGGTTCACTGCATCTTCATGTTGGGGAATTTCTTGGATATGAACCAGAATATTGGCAACAGTTTTGGCCTGTTCTGTCCAGTGTGAGGATTTTGTAATTTGTACCGGCTGAAATACTTATTAGAGTCTAGCAGGTTGATCTTACTCGAACACCGGATCCTTTTCCATTCCTTCCCCTCGTCCGATAGGACTTTATTTGCTAGTGAGGAATTTAGCATCTACGAAAGAGATATGCTATATACTTATGATCCATTTTCAGAAAGCAAATACTGTACAGAGTGATTGCTGTGGAAATAAGAGTGCATAACGGGTATCGGCCGCAGTTTTCTGGTTTTCGTTGCTACTACTGCATATGTCAGACTGGTTAGGTACTGGAAGCAACTTATGTTTGTGTGTACATCTACCTATTCCCGGCTCCTTTATAATCAGATTGGAAGAACTGTTTTCAGGCGGCCAGTTGTTCAGTTTCTGATCTGAAACCATTGTATGGAAAAGTGCTCCCTCACCTATTCTTCCAAGAAGTGTATCAAAGTGATTGTGTTTACCAACTCTTTTGTTGGAAAACATTATACCAAATACCAATAGATCAGGTCCTTTTTTGGTTTGTTGTTTTCATACATCAGTGAAGGAATGTAGTGTGTAATTGGCTCTTACTGGCATTAAATTATCATTTATTTTTTCTATTGATTGGATGGGTTTGAAGAACTTTATCTTGTAAGTGTGTTCTCTTTAAAGTTTCTATGTTTTTCTTATTATCTTCTAGCTCTAAAATCCTAATAAAATCAATGATTAAAGAATTGAATTAATTTGGTCTGGTAAAAATCGGTCTCTCTTTTTTGTGATTTTCATTTTTTATTTTTTTGTTTTCAGTTTCTATTTTTTTAAATAAAAACAAAATTTTGTTTGATATCAATGTTTTTATATTTTTAATACTATTATTTATTTTTTAAGATATTAAATTTTAAATTTTGTTTTTATTTGATATTTACAGTTTTTACAATTAGAAAATTGAAAGAAAAAAACAAAAAGCTCAAACAAATAGTTATTTTTTTAATTTGAAAAAAACAGAAAATTTAAATTAAAAATAGAAATAAACAGACATATAATTTATTAGTTTCATTTATTTTAATAACTTTTATTATTAAAAATGATCAACTTATTACTTAACCGATTGATTTTTATAAATTAACTGATTTTGATAAATTATAGTAAATTAATTTTTTTATTTAACAAATTATTAATTAAATTTTAATATAAGTTGAATTTTTAAATTTTTAATCTTTTTATTTTATTTGTTTAATTTTTGGTTCAGTTTTGTAAATATTAAATAAAATTAGTTCTCTATGAACTAAAAATACGTTGTCCAGTGAAAGCTATCATTGAAAGAGTGCACTTATCTCTTTAATCTCTTTCTTTGTGGGAATAGCTAAATTAGTTCTATTAAAGTAGCGTCTATCAGAGCTTAACTACTTTAGTAACCTCTTCTATTAAAGTGGAGTCTACACCAAAAATGTTCTCTTAAACGAAGATACTCGTGCTTAGGCGGGGGCTCGAGATTAGGGCTTGAGATTAACCTCATGAAAACCAACTATTCCTTAAAGGTATTACCATCTTTAATAGAAATTTAACTTTAGCCGGTCGTGCTCGAGAAACTACCGATTTCGCTTGGTAGGTTAAAGATTCTCAATCGGGAGAATATCCCATCTCAGAAAAGGATAAAAGTTCGCCAAAATCCTTAATCGGGAGAATAAAAACAAAAATCCAGAACTTTAACTATTACAGCACCAACTTCTGAACTTCTGATGACTACTTTGTCAACTTCCGATGGCCATGCGGCCAAAAAAGTGCGCATTAGAGAACGGGAGGAAGATCCTCCACCTCCTGCCCCAGATATACACCCCAACCCGCCGAGCTATAGTGCCATCGTTTCTGGACACACTGACGTTGGCCCAGGACAGCAGAGGCTCGACTGGTTTGAGGATGATCCTATTGAAGAAACTGACGGGGATATAACAGTAGTGCAAGGCTCCTACGGCATGGGAATTGAATTATCCAACACATTCAAACAGCAATTAGATCATGCTTGGGCTACCGCAGTCATCATCAAATTACTAGGGAGGAGACTCAGCTTTACTTTGCTCAAATCTAAACTTATTTCTCTTTGGAAACCCTCTGGCTCCATGAAAATAGTTGACCTTGATAACGATTTTTATATTGTCAATTTCAGGGACGAGGCGGATTACGTCAAGACGCTAACTCGGGGCCCCTGGATCATTTCGGGTTACACATTGTCAGTCCAACCTTGGTACCCGGAGTTTAATCCCTCCACTGGAAAAATCACCCATGTGGTGGCATGGGTGCGGTTTCCCGCCCTCTCTATAGCTCGATACCATCCTTCGATCCTTACCGCCCTGGGCAATCTGGTCGGCCGGACTGTGAAGATTGACAGCCATACACAGCAGACTTACCAGGGAAAATTTGCGCGGGTGGCGGTGGACATGATCTCAGCTCTCCCCTTCGGTCTTTAGTGGAATTGGACGGCGCAGCCATTAAAGTGGCATACGAGGGTCTTCCTTCAATTTGCTTAGGCTGCGGCATGGTCGGGCATACCACGACGGGATGCCCAACACGTCCGACAGCGCCGCCCCAGTTGATCCCACCTCCGGTGACACGAACTCTGAGCCTCCTGCAATCACCCGTGCCGAAGGTAGCGCAGCGTCCCCCACCACCACATCCCCGATGGAATTTGGGGAATGGATGCAAGTACAGCGCTGCACCCGGAAGTTGCCCACTGCTACCGCGGGTCCTCGACCCGCTCGTTCTCCTCGTTCCGCCGCCGGCGGACTCCAAGGATCGCGATTCGCCGCCTTGTCTGACGCTGCTCGCGCGGCTCCGTCTTCCTCTCCAACGGTCACTGCGTCCCCCTCGGTGTACCGCAGTGATGAGACAACCACTCAGAACGGTCGACTGCCAGGCCTCATCTTCACGACACCTGGCAACGAACGCGCTAGAAACATCGCGAATAACGCTAAAGGGAAGGCGTCTTCTTCAAAAGCCTCAACGCCAACGTCTCGACCAAACCAACGCCAAACCACGGGCCCGTCTCCTTCCCCCAGGCCCATGACCACTTCGACCACTTCCCCCAGGCCCATGGCCAAACTGACCCCATGCCCCATGCCCCTTGCCCATTCCAGCCCTATTCCTTTCGAGCCCAATAGCACTACTCCGGTGGCCCCGGCCCTGCACCCCCCACAGTCCTCATCGCAAGCTGACCCGAGCCCCGGCCCAACTCATACCGCTATCTCCCTTACGTCCCATGATGAGGTTCACCTTCCGGATTCGTCCTTCACCCTACCGGCTTCGAAGGATTTGGGCTCACAGGCCATGGAGGAAGAACCCAACGACATTGGCGGCATTGCAGCCTACTCCGACGAGGGCTCTACGTTTCCCTCTCCACGCCCTCCCGATTCGGATATCGCTATGCATACAACCCACGACCACCAGGCCATTCCCGACACCCCGATGCTCGAGCCCACTCCGGGCCAATTACTACCCTCGTCCAGAGAGCCGACCGCTTCGACAGTCTGCCCTCCTGCCGTTTAAACCTGTTTTAACCGTTTTTTATGTCGATCCTTGTTTGGAATTGTCAAGGGGCTGGGGGACGGACTTTCCAGCCCATCCTTAAAAATTATTTGCGTATACACAACCCGGGTTTACTAGTTTTAGTTGAGCCTCGTCTCAGTGGGCTCCGCGCCACGAAGGTCATTCGGCAATTGGGCTTTGCTCATTCCTATCGGGTGGAAGCGGTCGGGTATTCAGGCGGAATTTGGCTTCTTTGGCGCCCTTACATTTCGGTTCGGGTCCTTCTCGCGCACCGGCAATTTCTTCATGTCAGTGTTGTTTGGGGTCAACTTTCTTTTGTTTTCACTGCGGTTTATGCTAGTCTTACTTACTCTCTTCAACACTACCTCTAGGGGTATTTACACCAACTTGCGCAGATAACCACCCAACCGAGGCTGATTGGCGGAGATTTCAATGCCAAACTTGAAGCTACTGATAAGTTTGGTGGCTCTCGGCGGCACCCCTCCACTAATCGGCACTTTAAGGAATGTGTGCACAACTGTAATCTTTTAGATTTGGGTTTTTCTGGCCCTCGCTTTACTTGGCGCCGAGGCAACCTTCTCGTCCGCCTGGATCGGGCCTTCTGCAATAATACTTGGCACTCAGAAGTCCACTCAACTACGGTAACGCACCTTCCTTTTCTGAAGTCAGACCACCGCCCTATTCTCATTACTTTTACTAATACCAGGGACCTATCTCCCGGTGGTAAATCCTTTCGTTTCCAATCCGCTTGGCTAACCCACTCGGGTTTTGGCCCTTTCGTGGCTGAACATTGGCAACCTACCGGCTCGGACATTACCGGCTCTCTCCAGTCCTTATCTACTCACCTTCAACATTGGAACCACCATACCTTTGGCAACATTTTCCATCGCAAGAGACGTCTAATGGCGAGACTCGAAGGCATCCAAAAACACCTTGATGCGTCTGCTTCGGGCTCTCTTCGGGACCTTGAGGATTATCTCCGGAAGGAACTAGAGCAGGTCCTGACGCAAGAGGAGCTGTACTGGCACCAGCAATCCCGATGTCAATGGCTTGGACAGGGAGATCGGAATACTAAATACTACCATGCCCTCACTCGGCAAAAACACCGCAGAGCCCAGATTCTTTCGTTGACCGATCCTACAGGCACTCTCTACTCCGGCTCGGCGTGCCTCCGTAATTTTGCGCACACTTTTCTATCTGAGCTGTACACAGCAGCACCCTGCCCTCGTGCTCCGTTACCTGGGCACTTTCCCCCCTCCCTCCGATCGCTCAGGTGGATTTAGTTCGCCCTCTGGCTCCCGAGGAAGTTCATCTAGCGTTTCACAGCATGCACCCCCACAAGGCCCTTGGTTTTGATGGCTTTTCTGCGCTTTTCTATCAATCCCAATGGGAGACCCTTGGGCCTTCTATAACCAACTTCCTCCAGCGCCATTTTCAGCTTGCGGATTGGGATCCCGAGATCAACCGCACTATCCTAGTTCTTATTCCTAAGATTTCGTCCCCGACGTCCATTACACATTTCCGGCCTATCGCCCTTTGTTCTGTCCTGTATAAGGCTCTTTCTAAGATTATTGTGAACAGGATCAAACCCTATCTCGACAATCTGGTTGCTCCAACCCAAAGTAGTTTCGTCCCTGGGCGATTGATCACGGATAACATCATCATCACTCAGGAAGTCATTCACACCATGAAACGCAAATCGGGCACTAAAGGACTTATGGCTATCAAGGTGGACCTGGAAAAGGCCTATGATCGATTATCATGGGCATTCATACACGATACTCTCACTGCTATTGGCTTCCCGGCTTCGTTGATTGAGCTCATCAGACATTGCATCTCCACTGTTGCCATGCAGGTGACCTGGAATGGCACACTTAGCGACGTCTTTCACCCCTCCCGAGGTCTACGCCAGGGCGACCCACTCTCGCCTTACCTATTTGTACTCTGTATGGAACGTCTGGGACATTCCATTAATCACGCGGTTACTGAAGGGCGTTGGAAGCCAATCACTCTCAGTCGTTCTGGGCCCCCTCTTACCCACCTTTTCTTTACGGATGACCTCATTCTCTTCGCTGAAGCGTCGCAAGACCAAGTTGTTGTTATTCGTGACACCCTCCAACAGTTTTGTGTCGCGTCTGGTCAACGTATCAATTTAGCTAAATCCAGATGTTACTTCTCCAAAAATGTTCCGACGGCTGTTACCACCGCTCTTAGCAGTGCTCTTCACGTGCAACCCACCAACAACCTCGGCCGCTACCTCGGAGTGCCTCTGCTGCACGAACGCGCTAATAAGCGTACCTATCAACACATTCTCGATGCAGTGCAACGTCGTCTCTCGGGGTGGTCGGCTAACCTTCTGGCCCTGGCAGGTCACATCACCCTGACTCAAACCGTTATTACAGGGCTTCCTAGTTATACTATGCAGACGGTCCGTCTCCCCCGTAGTCTGTGTGATGAGCTGGAAAAACTGATGCGTCGGTTTCTATGGGGTAACTCCACCGGCACCAAACGAGTCCATCTCGTCAACTGGGAGGAAGTCTGTCGTCCTAAAGAGTCGGGAGGCCTTGGCAACCGAAAAATCCGCGCCACCAATGACGTTTTCTTGGCAAAACTAGGGTGGGCCTTGCTAACTAAGCCGCATGCTCTATGGGTGCGTATTCTCTCCGCGAAGTACAACTTTGATGCCCACAATCCACCCACTGAACTGGATGGCAACGGCGGGTCGATGATATGGAAAAGTATTAAGGCTACCTGGCACATTGTTCTCCAGGGTCTTCAATGGTCCATCGGGGACGGTACTAGAATCCGCTTCTGGGCTGATCCTTGGATTCCGTGTTTAGGCCCTCTGCTACATCATTCTACTTCCCCCATTCCGGAGGCCCTCCTCTCTTCTCCTATCCATCATATGGTAGATACTGCTGGACATTGGAATTGGGCCGTTCTTCAACAGTACTTGCCTCCCTCAATCTGTAGGATAATAGCTGGTACGTTCCCTCCTCACCCACACTTGGGTCCTGACAAACTGATTTGGGGTCATTCCGCCACGGGGGAATTCACGGTTGCGTCCGCTTATTCCATTCTGCTTGACCACACCATTGACCAGCCCCAGGTTCTTTGGAAAGCCATTTGGCACTGGCCAGGTCCCCAACGGATACGTTCTTTCCTTTGGCTCCTGGCTCATGATCGCCTTCTCACTAAACAAATTCTTGTCCTTCGACATATCTCCTTTGATGACTCTTGTCACCATTGCCCCGCTATCGAATCCTCATTGCATGTCATGCGGGACTGCAGCCAAGCCCAGCGTGTTTGGTCTACTTTTCCGTCTCATATTATTCCCCATGGCTTCTTCACCATGCCCGCGCACAAGTGGATCCTGACCAACCTCCAAAACCAGGGCAGGGTGTATGACCACGACTGGACGATCCTCTTTGGCATCACGTGTTGGCTCCTTTGGACTTGGCACAACCGGACTTTATTTGAGGTATCCTTTACTTGGCCTTCCTCACCCATTTCTTGTATTTTGTCTTATGCAGGTCTCATCCGCCAGGCAGCTGCTTGGCAGTTTTCCGAGGCATTCGGCCCCCGAATTCGCCAAACACATCGCATCGGATGGAGACCGCCTTCCACGGACTGGGTAAAACTTAATACTGATGGCACTAGCAACTGCTCGACGTTCTCAGCCACAGCTGGTGGGCTTCTTCGGGACTGCACCGGCAATAGGCTCAGCGGGTTCACGCATAATCTCGGCCGGTGTCCCCCGATCACGGCGGAACTTTGGGGGATTTTTACTGGGCTCTCAATGGCCTAGACACTCGGCTACCGCAGACTTGTTTTAGAAGTGGATTCCACCACGGCGCTCCACTTAATTTCATCCGCTGCTGATAGAGGCCAGGCTCTCAACCCCATCGTTCAGGGCATCAATGAGTTGCTCTCCCGTAACTGGACCGTTACCCACCACCATTCTTATCGCGAGGGCAACCGCTGTGCGGACTGGCTAGCACACCACGCCACCCATTTTGCTCTGGGAGTCACTTTTTTCGAAGGTCCACCCATAGGGTGTCATATTCTCCTTGCTGAGGATCAGGCGGGTATCTGTTTTTCCCGCCCTATTTTGTAACTGTCTTGTTTTCCTAAAAAAAAAAAGGCTAATGGTAACCCACCATTAACTATTTATTTTTTAACTACTTCATTATAATGAGTCCAATCGTTCTGACGAGCGTGATTGTAGTAACGTTGACAGGTAACCAATTCAACGTTTCGATTTAAAATGATAAACCCTCCATGTGTTTCGGAGAGCTTTGGCCCCGAGTAATAACAATTGGAAAAGAAATGTTCTTGCTTTTCCTCAATTCTATTTTCACAATTCAAATAAAGAAGTTCTACACCAAAACAGGTATTTCTATAGTAGTAGGTAAAATAGGTTTACTTGTGCTGAAGCACAAAGAGGCGAGACAGAATTAGAATAAAGCTACTCCAAAACAGAATGGAAAGTTCCCTTGGTTGCATACACCATTCCATCGATCACAATTTATTTAATAGAGATAATTAGAAAGCAAAGTCACGTTCACCGATCAATATTGAAAGGTAACGTAAAAGCACTTTACAATATTGTCCATTAACTTGATAGAATAATCAACAAATGAGATAGCTTAAAAACATTGTTTGCCTCCTAATGATTTCAGACCGCTTACCTTTAGCAGCGTTTGTGGGTGTTATTTCTTCAATCTCCTATTCAAAACCATAAAACTATTTTGCGAATATATATTATACTATATAATATCCACACACTCTCTGTCATATATTTACAGCCTATACACCCTGCAAGTCTCCTTCTATATAAAACTCTCACACACACAGTCTGTCTGTGTCAGTCGTTTGCTCTGTCACAAAGAGAAGCAAAATGGGTGCTCTTTATTACCTCTCCACCTTTTGTACAGTCGCCAGTACAAGAAGCAAACGGAAACCAATGCAGGTACTCAATGTCAATTATCATCTCATCTAAGTATCAACCCCTTTTCACTTTTTCTCTGTTTACGGCATGCAATCTGTAAAGTAAAGGAAGGATAACTCCACTTTAGCCCTGTTTTCTTTTTATACCTTCCACTGCTAGTGGCCGATTGTAGTTATTTAATTTTGTGATCCTAGACAGTTGAGATCAAGGTCAAAATGGACTGCGATGGCTGTGAAAGAAGGGTCAAAAATGCTGTTAACTCCATGAAAGGTTCTGCACCTCTTAATTTACCTCCATATATATATCGCTCAATATTTATCTGGAAAGCCCTTGCTGAACTAGAAGAGAATGAATCCCAGACGAAAATGACACATCAGATTTTTTGATCTGGAAACTAACAATCATCAGAACACGGAACAAATGAATACGCCGCGACTTGTGACCTTCTATATAGAAGCCATACTTTTGCTTCTTGAAAATCCTTTTCTGTTTTTCTTCTTTTTCAACCGCTGCGCCCTGTTGGGCAAGTTGTAAGCTGGAGAACTAGCTAGTAACTGCTGACTGACTGATTAGTTATTGATTAAGAATAATAAAACATCCTACCTAATCTTAAGATATGAAAATTCGTATTACATGTTTCTTAGTTTATATATTTAAAATTATCTGTTTTCACCACTCGGATCTCAATGTATTTGGTTTCTTGTATACTATTCCCTTTGTTTTATTTGTATTTAAACAAATTACTTTTCCATTTTCCCTGATATATATGGCTCAAAAGAGTTTCCTCTTCCGTAAGTGGGAAGCTTATACGGGAGTTCAACTTGGTCTTAAATCTTTCACTAGTCGTTAAACCATTTTATGCAAGAGGGGTTTAAACGACACTATTTCTTGTACAAGTACAGGTGTGAAGACAGTGGAAGTGAACAGAAAGCAAAGCCGGGTAGTAGTAAGTGGATACGTTGACGCAATCAAGGTGCTAAAGAAAGTGAAGAGCACTGGCAAGGGAGCTGAATTTTGGCCTTATATTCCTCAACATCTGGTCCATTTTCCGCACGCGTCTGGTGCCTACGACAAAAAGGCCCCCGCTGGCTACGTTCGGAATGTTGTACATGCTTTTCCGGCGACAAATGCCGGCGAAGAGAACATGGTCTCTATCTTTAGTGACGATAATGTGAATGCATGTTCCATTATGTAAGAAAAGCTGGAATTGAGGGTATGACTTGCCTTTTGTTTTCCCTATAATATAACTATAATATGTATCCCAATAACATTTTGGGACATTCGAGTATTGTAATTAATGAGCTTTTATGCTGTTGTCGTTCCTCTTACTGTGCGTTCAACTTGGCATGGAATGGTTATACGAAGTCAATTGGTCAACATGTATCAATAGAATGACTTCATTTTTTTCCCTCCTTAAATTTCAATTTGTTATATAACTCAGTTGTTTACCTTACAGTTAAATGTTGACGAAGTAAAGCGTCACTTAATTAATTTTAAAATTAAATTAATAGACAAATATATAATGAAAAGAAATAAAATTCAATTGAACATAATTTGATTTTAAGTAAAATAGTTTAATTAAAAATAATTAAATTGTTATGTGTCCTATCTAATTTCACTCCTATCAATTCTATCTCTCTTTTTTTAAACACTAATTTTGAGATACACACTTAGTTTAATTTGACAACGCATCATAACCATCCAAATATTTAGGAATGTCATGGTGGTTTAGCTACCCTTTTCAGGCATGATATATATATATATATTATTTAATTAGAAAATTAAAGATAGATTAAAGGAGTTTAATTTATCTACTTCTAAATAATTTAGGGTTATATTTTATATCTATTGCCAACATATTTGAAAACTTGATGGGTCACATACAAAGAACATGTTGATGAGAGAAAAATGTTTTAATCAAGTTAAACTTAATTGTAAAGTTTTAAAACTTTATGATGAAATATGAGATATTTAAAAAATATTTATTAATTTGAGATATTAGATCTTATTTAGAGATACTTAATATTTAATTATAATTAATCATAATTCTAATTAAAGCTTAATTAAAATTAGAATTTAATTTAAGTTAAATTACTAAATTGTTCAAAACCTATTGTAAATAACCTTCAGCTTTAAAACTTTAGAATAAGGTACGAATTAAAATTCATGCTTTATTATAATTTATGTGTTAATTATTTTATATAATTTATAATCTTAGTTTTTGAAATGTCCACTATGCGTGAAATTAGATCCCACGTGATTTTCTAGTATTACTGTCAAAACTAACTTTAATTTTATAATTTCATTAAATTATATAATTGTTATAACATCTTGAATTTTGAATTTTAATCATAAGCTCTACAAATCAAATTTTATATTTAACTTAAATATAAAAAGTTTAGATTGAAAACTTTCTAACCATAAATTTGATCTTAAAGAATTCAGATTATGAAAATCGCGCAATAACAATATAATGGTTTTAGAAATCCAGCCCTTTTTGGCAAAACAAAAACACGACATGTATTGAGGAACTATTGGTTTTTAGTGTGATTTTTTGTCTAAAAAGAAGGTTGGATGTTACGGCTGTGCTAATTTTGTTTCTTGATTGCGATGGAAATTGTTAATTTTGTGGAAACTTGAAGTGTTTGGTGTTGGTCCTGGGAATACACTAGACATGCGACATTTGGTTGTGTTTAAAGGAGTGAAAGGGGCGTCTTCTGTGTATGGCAAGATGCATCAAGGGCTGGCAGCTGCCATTGGAGGAGCTACTGATAGTGAGTTGTGTGAAAGACAATAGCTGGTAGCAGGGTAGAGATGCTGTAAAATTGACGACTGTGAGTGACATTTGGGGTCTGAAGAAGCTGTAGGCTGACAGTGTGTAGACATTGTTGATTTTGTGGAAGCTTGAAGTGTTTGGTGTTGGGCCTCGGAATGCGCTAAACATGCGACATTTGGTTGTGTTTAAAGGAGTGAAAGGGGGTCTTCTATGTATGGCGAGATGTGTCAAGGGCTGGTAGCTGCCAATGGAGGAGCTACTGATAGCGAGTTGTGTGAAAGACAACAGCAGGTAGCAGGGTAGAGATGCTATAAAATTGACGATTGTGAGTGACATTTGGGGTCCAAAGAAGCTGTGTAGTCTGTTACGGTTTAATTGTCCCGTATTAGTAATAAGAGGAGTTGACGTGCGGTTTATAGACTTATGGATTCTCTTATCTTTTAAGCTAGTTTTTGAAGTTTGACTCTTTTATAAGAGTTTTAACAAATAATATCAGAGTCAATACCACTTCTTTGAGTCTTAGGCCATGCGTGGTGACACTGACATTGCAGTTCTCACTCGAGACTATAAAAGGTCTGACACACAATCAGTTCGCGAGTGCCTGAGCTACAGAGCGTAATGGAATATTACAGTTTAATTGTTCCACATTGATAATAAGAGGGTTGATGTAGGGTTTACAGGCTTACGGACGTTTCTACCGTTTAAGCTAGCTTTTAGAACTGAATTCTTCTGTAAATGCCGACAACATTAGGAAACTTCACTGGCGGCTCGAGCAGGGGAAAAAAAGAAGCATCTCCTTGTGACGCTTGATAGTGGCAGCAGGCGACGACAACTTGGAGAAGCGGCAACTATAGTTGCAACCACAGAAAGGGGTGGCTAGAGTTTTTTGATTAAATTAGAGAAGAAGGGGTGTGTTTGGATATGAAATTTAGGCCATTCTAGGTCCGAAATAAGGGATTCCCAGAGTAAGGATGTTTGGCTATGAGGTCAAGCTTGTTCTAGGTTAGGAATATACTTTGTTTTGAATATACATAGTTTTTTAGAGACAACATGATTAAGATTATCCTATAGTCAGAGTAAAGTGTGAACAAGGTTTATTTGACAACATGATTAAACAGAATAGTCTTAATCATGTTGTCAAATAGAGAATAAAGTATGTTTGGCTAAGATTGTCTAAATCTATAATTAGAATAAGCTAATTTTTATTAAGAATAACTTTATTATAAATAGTTTAAAATTGATTTAAAATCAAAATTTAACTATAAAATTAAAGGAATTACTTTTCTTAATATCATTAAGATTAATAATTAAATTAATTTTCATTTAAATTTTAAAAAAGTTATTTCTAAAATTAAAATCAATTATATTTCAATTAGATTGAAATTAATTAATTAAAATCATTAAAATTAAGAAACGTGTTTTCTTAAGTAATTAAGAAAGATGTATCTTAATTAAAATTTATTTATTCTAATTTTATTGAAATAAATTAAAATTATTATTTTTATGTAGAGAATTATTATTATTACTATTTTATTTAAAAATTGTTTCTTTATTTATGAATAATAAGTCTCTTGATTTATTAGAAAAGATACTTTCTTGATTAAAATTTGAAAATTATTTTGTTTTATTAATTAATAAAAAATGAGTTTTCTTTAATATTTTTTGAAAATAGGTTTCTAATTTATTAAGGAAAAATTTTCTAATTAATTAAGAAATTAATCTCTAAATAAATAATGTAAAGGAATCTCTTAATTAAATTAAAAGTTTTTTATTTAATTTTGAAAGTAATTTCCTTTTAATATTAGAAAATAGTTTTCTAATTAAGGAAAAGTAATTTCAAATTATATTAGAAATACTTTTTCTAGTTAGATTAGAATGTCTTATTTCTTAAATTTTGAAAAAGGAGTTTTTTTTCTAAATTATAATAACTAAGAAGTATAATTTATTGAAAATTATTTTCAATTAAATTTTATTAAAGGAGTCAAGATAATTAGAAACAGTTTCCAATTAAATTTTATAATTGTTTTCGAATCAAATCAAAATTTTATTTGAAATAGGAATTTAATTTATTTATGAATCAATGAGCTTAATATAATTTAATTTTTCAAAAAGTTGAAAATATTATTTTAGATTATGAAGATCAATAACTAGAATCAAACGAAGAGTGATATTTATGTATATAATTTGATTATAAGTGCATAGGTTGTAACATTCCATTTCTTGTCGGAGGGTTAGAATGGTAAATGTGAGTGATTAATGAGAGTTAGAGATGCCCTTCCATATTCATGCATAATATGCCATACACTTATACTTGAATAGTGAACTTATCTGCACATGAAAATAATTGTACATGCATTCATGAATAATTCTGGGTATAATTGGATTGAGTTGTGATTTTTGAGAATTTAAATTTGAATTTTGTTTGTACCAAATATTCTATTGGTTGGTAAGAATATCGTACTTGTGAATGTTGGTGAATTTAGGAATTTATCTATGGAGTATTGTGAAAGAATATATATATATGTGTGTATAATAGGGAACAAGAAATCAAAAGATATTTGGAGATAATTGGTTTGTAAAGATGGGAATTAAGGGAGTTAGTAAAGAAACTAAGTTAGAGCTTAGGTAGTGGGAAAGTAACAAGTGTCACATAGGCTTTTGTACTCTTGCTGGAAGTAGGTTACTATTCTTTGAGAGTTGACAGATTAAGTCTTGTCTAAGTCCCTTCTTCATTATCATCTCCTTCAAACTTTCTTTGGAAACACCGAGTTTTCCATCAAAACACTTTCTAAGAGACTTCTATGCTTTTCCTTTCCTACACCAAACCCACTTTGTCATTTGTGTCCTCTACCTTAAGAAAAATCAGAAGCTGGTCATTGTACTCAGTGAAGTTCGAAAATCATTTGGAGTTTAAGGCTTGAAGAGTTCAGAGTTTTTAGCAGGTAAGTAGTGAATAAATCCTTTAGAGTTGGGAATTTATGAAATAAAATTGATAAGTTACTATCACTTGCATGGAAAATGGCATTTTCGTGTTTATTCATAAATATTGTGTTGTTTCGGGGATGAAAAATCTGGTTATGGTGTTAATTCAGTGTTTTGAAAGATTATTAGTGATTAAGTGTTGTAAAAAGTGATTTTTGGAGTTGAATGGAGGAGATAATTTAGGTAGAAGATGAGTTAAATGTAAAGTATTGGAGGTTTGAAAATCTGGAAAATGTTCACTGAACATGCTTTAGTATTTTAGGCACAACGCTTTCTTTGGTTGTTCAAACGAGATGATTTTTGTTTTGGATTAAACTAGAGATATATGGCTACATTTCGTATGAAGACATCAAAATTCAATTCTGTCTCTAAGGATCTCAAAAGTTGCCATGAAGTTGAGAAATAGGTGCAGGATGTTGGAAGCTGATTGTAAAATTCGTGTTCTGATTTCGGGAGAAAATCTAGACTTGATCTAGATAGATTTTGGCAAAGATGCCTTCTTGAGAGTTGTAGATCTTTCTTTTATCTTTCCAACGGTATATTATATGAAAAATTTGGACATTGGAGTCAAATGTTATGATTCTTATAAGTGGATACGTTCTGGACACAAAAGTGAGATGGAAAAAGTGAGACGCAAAAGTGAGACGGAAAAAGTGAGACGCAAAAGTGAGACGGAAGAAGTGAGACGCAAAAGTGAGACGGAAAAAGTGAGACGCAAAAGTGAGAAGGAAAAAGTGAGACGCGAGAGTGAGACGAAAAAAGTGAGACGCAAAAGTGAGACGGAAGAAGTGAGACGCAAAAGTGAGAAGGAAAAAGTGAGACGCAAAAGTGAGACGGAAAAAGTAAGACGCAAAAGTGAGACGGAAGAAGTGAGACGATAGAAGTGAGACGATAGAAATGAGACGATGGAAAGTGAGACGATAGAAGTGAGACGATAGAAATAAGACGATAAAAGTGAGACGATAGAAATAAGACGATAAAAGTGAGACGATAGAAATGAGATGATGGAAAGTGAGACGATAGAAATGAGACGATGGAAAGTGAGACGATGGAAAGTGAGACAATGCAAAAATGAGACGATACAGAAGTTAGAGGATAGAACTGGCCTTCGAGGTCTTCATAAAAGTTGTAGATCTAGAAGTCCTCTTTCCAATAGTCCAAAAACGAAGTCAATCCGACATTTCTTGTGGAAGTTATGGAAATCGTACCAAAACAGGTTCGTTTTGAGTGAGGTCATAAACATGGTTGCTTCTTTTGGGCATAACTTCTTCTCTAGACCTCCAAATGACTTTATTCTTGAACCATTGGTTTCGTGAGACATTGATCTACATGTCCACCAAGAATAATTATTATCTGAATTGAATGGAGAAAGATTGAGTGAAAAGAATGAGACGGGTACAATGAGTGGGCTCTTAAGTAGTATGAACTGGTGTTATTCCACTGAACATACTTCGGTATTTTGATGATCTCTGGAGTTATACTGATCCAAATGAGATGATTTTTTATTTTGTGGTAAACTAGAGACATGGGGCTACAAATGGTAGGAAGAAATTGGAATCTAATTCAGCCTCTAATGTGTTTAATCTCTGAATGGATGTTGGGCATAGTACACTGTTTTTGAATATGAACAACCCGATAATGTTTAAGGCATATCTTCCAAATTACTGAACCAAATTGAGTGATTTTGGTGTCAATGGAAAGATGAGACATAGAGGAACACTTTCTAGAAGAGAGTATGACCAAATTACTTCATTTTCACCTTCTGATTGTATGTGAACAGTAGACCCGAAAGGGGTGTTTTGGAAAATCTGAAAGTAAGCCAGAGAATAATGAATTGTGATTTTAATGGTTTTAGTGAGGCATAAACCTAAGTATAATTTATACTTAGATGACTTTTGATATGAGATCAATTTTATGATGGAAATTTCCCCGGGATTATCATGAACATGCATTGTACATAATTCATGCCATACATATGCATTATCGAATACTTATAATGGTACAAATTGTGATATTGTGTATTTTATTTTTTATAGAGGGGCAATTGGAACGTCAACTTCCAGACGTTGCCGGATCTTCTAGGCATTAGCTTCGGGAGCAACTTGTGAGTAACCTAGACGGTCTCACTCAATTAATTGTTTGCTTTAGAATATATTTTGAATAATGATATTGATGTGGTTTAATTGTGCTGATTTCGGACAATGAAGGTCCGGTGATTTTGATGTATGAAAGAGTGATTAAAGTGCTCCTTGTATGTGAACATGACAAAATAAGTGCTTCAAATGTGAATACTGTGAATAGGCATATGAATGCAAAAATGTGCTCAGCAGTTCTGTTAAAAGCCGGACTACGGTCCGATGATGAATGCGGTCTAAAGTGAGAATGTGCATCCATGTGATTGACTGAAGTTATGTTATGTGAAACATTCATTACATGAATGCATGAAAGATAAAGGAAGTTATGACCAGAGTCGACAGGATTGAGAGCTTAAAGCTCATAATGTAAATAGAGCCTCGAGCTCGAGTGCGACTGTACCCGGTATCCACTAAAGGATATGGGACGTTATTCGACAAAGCTCGACATCCATGAATGGATGAGCTGGTAAAAAGGCACTCGGTCATAACGACAATAATATACGAAAGTGAGTCTCACGTGCATTACAGATTATAATTGATGTGTTTTGTATGAACGGTGTGATATACCATGAACATGCAATGCAGTCAATAATGTGTTATGTGTAATGATGTGATGCATGAATTGAGTGAACCATCGATGATGGTTACCTCATTGAGTTCGTAAAACTCACCAAAATTGCAACGTTGACTTTTCAGGACCGAGAGACGACTCTAGTTACTGAGGAACACTATAAGCGATTTAGACTTATGCTCTGGGAAGAGAAGTCACGGCTCAAAGGTTGGTCAGCTGGATTTTGGACAGACGAGATTGATTTTGTATATTTTCCTCTTTCATGTAGTACTTTTGTACTAGGCTTGTTGCTGTATATGTAGTAAAGGTTGAAAGACATAATGTAGACATTCGGTGGTTATGAGATGAAGTTAAAAAAAAAAAGAGAAAAAGGGATTTGTAGATTTCTTATGATGCTTTACAAGTAATTTTAATACCATGCCATGTGAAGTGAGTGTAGTGATCGGACGTAACGTACCCTTATCCCCGGGTATGTGCCGGAATAACCTCCGGGCGTCCCGGTGCATATCCCTAGGGTAAGGGGGCGCTACAACATATGCCATATCTTTCACACAATCTTTCTATATCTCTTCTCATGTGTGGCCAAAAAAAATGTTCGCTCAAAATATCAAAAGTCCTTTTGATCCCAAAGTGTTTTCATTAATCCTCCTCCATGTGATTCTATGACAAACAACTCTCTTAAAGAACTTTAAGGCACGTATAATTGATTTTCTCTAAATAAGTAACCTTCATGTCTATAAAATTAATAAAACTTTCTAATACAATTTTTTCACATGGTTTACACCCATTATCAAAATCAAGATCATCACATATAAATCTCTATGCTTAAAATCCATCAATTTAGAATGCATAGTACTCAATAAAGCATGTCTCTTAGTTACAGGATTAATAACTATAGTTTCCTTATTTTGCTTATATTTTACCATATATAAAAAGTTTCAATGAATTCCATATACTTGACATATCTTTTACGCAACTTAATTTTTTATGATCTGTATATATCATACTCTTCCTTAAGTCACACAAAGTGTTGTCAAGTCTCTAATGCTCTCACCAACAAATACATCTCCTCATGATAGGTTGGATAGTTTAAGGTTGCCTCATTAAGCTTCTCACTAAAGTATGCTATTTATTTCCTATCTTAATATTGCGTCAAAATTTCCCCAATTCCTACACCTTAAGCAACACACTTAATCTTAGACGTGTTGAAAAATTTAGTAAAACTAATAAAAGAGTATAACTTAACTTTTCTTTCAATAAGATAAAAGTTCTCTATTGATCATCAACCCACTTAAATTTTACACTCTTTTCATTAGCGATCAAAAGAGTCGTAAATATGCTTAAATCCTTAACAAAATGCCTATAAAATTTTGTCAAACTATGGAAACTCCTAACATCACTCACATTTTTTTGGTATTGGTCATTCTTTAATAGCTCTCACTTTCTCCTCATCTACTTTTATGCCCTTTTCACTCATAACATAACCAATAATATAACGTGTTTAGTGCCAAAATAAAACACTTCTTTAAATTAGCACATAACTTCTTACTTAAACACATGCAAAACATTTCCTAAATGTTCAACATGCTCATCTAAGATCTTGCTAGAGACAATAATATCATCAAAATAAACCATAATAAACTTTCTTAGGAACACTTAAAGTATATTTCATTAATTTCATAAAAGTGCTAGGTGCATGAATCAAGCTGAAAGGCCTCACTAACTACTTATACAAACCATATTTAGTTTTAAACCAAGTTTTCTATTGATCATCTTCTTTAATCCTAATTTGATATTAACTAGATTTTGGATCAATTTTAGAGAATAAACTAGTACCATATAACTTATCAAGCATATCATCTAAACTAGGGATATGTTGTATATGCTTTACAGTAATTTTATTGACGATACAATAATTCACATATATTCTCTAAGATCCGTCCTTTATTGGAACTAGTAAAACAAGCATGTCACAAGAGCTCAAACTCTCTCTCAGATAGCCCTTCTCTAAAAATATTTCTCTACTTATTTTTATATCTTTTTTTGTCCTTTTCAAGAAAATTTCATATGTTGGTTAGTTTGCAATTTAAACTTTAATAATGAAATTAATGTTGTGCTCTCTGCTTATTATAAGTGATAATCATCTTAAAAATGTCCTCTTAAAAGAGATCTATCATCAAATTTTTGTAAAAGATAAATAATAACACTAGGCAAAGTATCAATGAGACATTAAGAGAAATAAAAGATTATTTGTAAAAAAGAAAAATATTTAGCGTTTGACCAAGTCTTGCTTCCTCCATTATCGCTACCAAACTTAATCTTTTTCCCTCGTGTTTATCTTTTATTTTTGCTTTGCCAAAATGTTTAAATTATTTATATGTGTTAGATTCACTTCTTTCCCCTCAGTCTCTCTTACTCTAATCTCATAAATCTTTAGCTAATCTTCATAAACTTGCTTAGTGATAATATAGTAAAGGTAAAATCAGTTTCCCATTTATGGTAGAAGAATATTAATTTTTGTATCCATCATATATGGTCCTCTTATCGAATTGCCAAGGAAGCTCTAAAATAATATGGCCAATTTGCATAAGCACCACTTCACATTGCACATCATCCTTATTCCTCTTAATTGAGAAGGAAACTAATAATTGCTTTGTTACCTTAACCTTCCCATGCCCATTAAACTATTGTAAATTATATGATTTAGGGTATATTGTAGTTAACAATCTCAACTTCTTTACTAACTCTATATTGGTCACATTTTCACAACTTCCTTTATCTGTGACCATAATACAAACCCATTACTTGATGCAGTGGCGGAGTCACAGTGGGGGCAAGTGGGGGCACTTGCCCCCAGTGCCTCCAAAGCATTTTACTTGAAAAAAATTTTATTTTAAATTTTTACGGTATAAAAAAAATAAAATTTTGTCCCAACTAAAATTTTGCTCCCATTAAAAATAAAATTTTGCCCCTATTAAAATTTTCCCCCACTTAAAAAAATGTTTGGATCCGCCCTGACTTGATGGAACACCTTTTATATAAAAGATTGTTATTTTGTTCATTCACATCATCTTCTCTCACGTACATATTTAATACCCTCCAATTGACAAACATCTTTTCCCGTTTGGACCTCCTAATACACTCATCATCACTAGCATCCTCTAAACTATGCATATCATCACCTGCCTCCTCTTCACTCTCAGATACAAAATCTGCGTCCTCCCTCTACATCTTCACCTTATTATTAGGACATTATAAATTTATATGTCCTCTCCTCAAACACTCAAAACACTTGACGTGTCAATTCTTAGTTGTTAAAAAGGAATCAGTTTTAGCTTTCTCTTTAATTAGTGCTTGCACTTTTAGTTTTGTTATCTCATATTTAGGTTTTAAAGCTTTGTCATTTTTTTCATTCAAAGTTTTCTCTGTAATTAAAAACATGAAGTAGAAGCATCAAAATGGTTGTGTTTCTACCTTTAGAATCTTGTGAGTCATATTCTTCAACCTTACGAAATGGTGTAGCTTTACAATATTGACAATTTTTGGATTTTACACAGAATTAAATGAGGCATTGTTGCTTTCCTATGTTCCTTCACATTTACCCTAACCATGACAATCTCCATCAGTTTGTGACATTCCTCCTTGCTTTTAGAACCTTTATATGACTTTGGCATCATATACATTATATATATTTCTCATTCTCAAACCTCTGGAAGTCAGTAAATGACCAGCTTCAATTACCAACATGACAATGGCGCTAGTTACATTCTGTAACATTTTCTCAAAGCTTGCTCATTTGCTGTAATCAACATTATAGGCTTGACTTCAATTTCTTTGAAATAGCCAAGGTTCACTCCTTGCATAAAGATCTACCACATCATCTTTGAGAGCTTCCTTGGCCTTCTTTGTTATACCTTTTGTCAATAGCAGCAGCGCGCAACGGAGCTCCAGAAACTTTCGACACTTTCACTTCAATCCTTTGCATTTGTTCATGTCCCTCTTCATGACATCCTTATTTTGAAGCTTATGTATCTTGAACAAATACTTGATTCCCATCAGATATTCTATAAAGATTCCTTAACATGTCGATAACAATATCAATTCATAAGTAATTTATAATACAAGTGTTCATTCTTATTAGTTTATAAACATGTAAAGTACATGTTCTTTTGCAAAAGGATTCTAATAGTTAGAATACTAAGAACATCTAGTTGGTTAAACTAAAATTAATCAAATAAATTTAATTTAGATATAAAATATAAATAACCTTGGTTTGGGTGGTCCCCCGCCCCTGGTTTTG
>JAOTBA010000203.1:28970871-28983329 GCA_025629845.1 Erythroxylum squamatum
TTCGACCCTATTCACCACTTTACTCGTTTAAGTGTTCTAGAGTAGGAATTTATTTTTGCTGGTTTGACACGCCATCATCAGCACAAGGTAGAGTGAGCCTGTGCAAGCTTTAAACCTAAAGGACTTTCACTTGAGGGGGTGTGTTAATGAATATATAAAACCAATTAAGTGTCTGTTTGAATGGGAACACCAACACTAACCACCACTGACCCCAAAGTATGGCATGGAACACCAACACAGAAAACCCCTCCGGAACTTCAGATTCCAACCAAGACCAAGACCCACCGTCGGAGACCACTTCCACTGCACAGAACTCTAAGAACCAAGACTCAGAAACCATTAGAAAACCCAAAAGAGAAAGAATTGTCTCACAGCTCTCAACACAACCCAAGAAGCAGCCCCACCTAATGGGACCTTCTCCTTTACATTCGACACCAAACTGATCGCAACTTCTCAAGAAGCCACTCCAAACAAGGAGCATCCCCACCTAATGGGACCTTCTCCTTTACATTTGACACCAACCTGATCGCAACTTCTCAAGAAGCCACTCATTAGTCCACTGATACCTACCAAAATACAGAACCTCGCACGAGAAAGTCACTTTTGATATATGCATAATTGAGGCAAATTGGTTTACTTAAAAAAGCTAAAATTTGAGATTTTTATGAAAAGATCTCAATTTTAGCTTTTAAAAAAGCTATATTTTAGTTTTTTAAAAAATTATTTTTACTTTAAAAATGCTTTTGAAGTTTACAGTCAAATATTTATTTTTTTCTTAAAATAACTTTTACTGTGAAAAAAAGTATTTTTAGAGTCTCTAAAAGCTAAACTAAATAGGTGTTAAGTTAATCTCATACAACATCTTAAACTATTGTAATAAAACGATGATTTAACGTTACCTTCCAAAAAGAAAAAGGAATGATAAGATTTAAAATCCTAAACAGGATGTTATTTTCATGATTTTGATTTTGCTATTATTAAGCATCAATCAAGAATAAATTAAAGAAATATATAATAACATAACATCTAATGTTCACTTCTCTTTTCATTAATAAAATTAATATAAAAACTATTGAAATAAATATTTTTAAATTTTAGAGAATTAAAATCCTTTTTGAAAGGTTAAATAATTAAAATATTTTCACTTCTTAAATTTATTTTTATGGTATAACCTCAAATAACACTTTAATATTTTTATATCTTTTGGTATTTTTAGTGATTAACTTTGAATTTTTTAAATTAATTAATTTCTTATATAATTTATTTAAAAATAAATATAAAATTAATAATTTATATATAATTTATGACATAAACAATTTAAGTAATTATATACATATACATATATGTATCACTATTCTTCAATCAAATCACATCTTATCATGTTGGATGATTTTAGAAATAATTTGGTCGGTAAAAAGGTACACGAGGACATGGAATAACAAAAGAAAGAGTTAGAAAAATTAGTGAGAAGAAAACATATAATGGTTGTAGCATATGTGACCCTCCATCCAATATGTTTAATGCCCATATTCGAGCTTGAATTGTCAACAAAAGTTGGTCTTTTCGTATCCTTCGCATGTGATGTGTATTAACTCTGTCTCTTAATTGATAGAAAATAAAATTAAAATTAGAGTAATTAAATTAAAATAAATAACTAATTTGATAAAATAAAAATAAAATTGAATATTTTAATTATAATAAATTAATTTTTTTTTGTACTAATATATTCTAAATCGCTATCATCATTTATTATAAGGTTAGACTTTATAGTTTTAGTTATTGAGAATCTAACATTTTAAAAATATATTAAATTTTTGTGTAATTTGTTTAACTATAATTACATAATTTTTATTCCTATATAATCTATGAGATAAATAATGAATATATATAAGTCTACAACTTATTATTCTTCAATTAATATATACACATATTTTAATACTTTGATTCTTATACTTTTTAAATATTAAGTTAATATTTTTATTATCTTATTTATGTATAAGTCTAGGTATTTACATTTATTTTTTATATTTTGTGTATTTTTGCTTTTCTTTGTATATATATATGTATATATATGTATGTATGTATATATACAAGGAGGCAATTATTACTTTTTTTTTATAGTACTAAGAAATTTAAGGGAAATCTAATGATTCCGAGATAAGCTATGAAAATAGATTCCCTTTGCCAAATAAGTCACTAATATAAGTTAAAAGTCATAAAATGTTGTAAAAGTATGTGATCTAGAGGTTACCGCGTGAATCAATTTGATCCATATAAATGCGGAAGACTTGGAAATTAGAGAAGAACACAGAAAATGTCGAGACATGTGAGACCCTCCAACTAGTGTATTAGGAAGAGAGCAGAGCACCAGAAAAGAGGTAGACTCTTGGGAAGAAAAGACTAACCGGAAGTTAAACTGGTTGTTAGATAAAATGTTTAAGGGTTAAAAAATTTAATTGGTATTAAATAGTCATAAAATTAGTTAAAAATTGAATAAATTTAAAATTTTGAAATATAAAGGAAAGAAAATTGTCCGTACTTATTTAAAAATTTAAATTTTAATTAAAAAATTATTAAATAAAAATTAGTTGATTTATAAAATTAATTAATGTACAAAATTGATTGATTAATTAATAAATTAGTTGATTTTTAATAATATGATTTAGTAAAGTAAATTCGACTAAAAAATTAAAAATGAATTTAAAAAGTCAATTATTTTAAAATTTTATGGTTAAATTGAATGAAACTGTTTAATTTTTAACTAGTTAAAAAAAGACTTAAACTTAAATTCAGGAATACTTTTTTATTAAATAAGAGTAAGGTTACGTACTCTCTGGACGTTACGCCTCAGGACTTGAAGAGATGAAAATAGTAGTAAAGAATAAGATGCAAATTAACTTTTAAATAAAGTTATTAAATTTTTTAATTTTTAAAAAATTAAAATGCTTAAAAAAATCACTTCTTAATTAGGAGTCCAATTCCTCTGTCCAGTGTCTTATTGTGTCCAGTGAATCTCAGTCATTTATTTATGCAGGTCCCACGTTTATTTATGTGGGACCTATACGGAATCCGCATAAATGAATAGCTGAGATTCACTAAACACAATAAGACACCATAAAAACTGGACTGACGATCTTGTTACCTTAATTAGATACTCCAGTCTTCGTCTACTCACAAGAAGCTTCGTTGTCAGTCACAAACCCATAACCGCAATTTCGGGCTTTTCAGTCACAATCTCCACAGCCGCAACTTCGGGCTCCGTAGCCGCAACTTCAGGCTCCGTATACGTTTCTTTCATGCAAGACTTATAAATAGAGACTCAACTATCTGTTCCGTCATCATACTTCACACAAGCTTCACTTTCATTTTTCAGCTCATCAAGCTCCGATCATGCAGGTGAGGGTGGGTCCAGCAGCTGCTGTTGCTCCGTCAGGATGTCGTTCTCAGGTGGAGAAAAAGAACGGTGATCGGAAGTTGCTTCCTCCTCGTCGAGGTCAAATCAAGCGCCGGATCTTCGCTTGTTTCTTAAAAAACTTGAAGCTTTTGTGCTCAGAACACCGGCAAACTTCCCGCTAATTCCGTGTTCTCATCCTCGCGTGTGATCATCTAACGTTTAGTATGTATTATATATCATGGGGTGCTGATACATGCAGAGATCAAATCGTTCCTGTATCTACATTCGAGGTAGAAAATGTATTATCAAGCCTCAACGTTAATAATCAAATATAAATTAACGTTCCGCTCCTTCCCCTCGTCCGATAGGACTTTATTTGCTAGTGAGGAATTTAGCATCTACAAAAAGAGATATGCTATATACTTATGATCCATTTAAAGAAAGCAAGTACTGTACGGAGTGATTGCTGTGGAAATAAGAGTGCAGAAGGGGTATCGGCCGCAGTTTTCTGGTTTTCGTTGCTACTACTGCATATGTCAGACTGGTTAGGTACCGGAAGCAACTTATGTTTGTGTGTACATCTACCTATTCCCGGCTCCTTCTTTATAATCAGATTGGACGAACTGTTTTCAGGCGGCCAGTTGTTCAGTTTCTGATCTGAAACCATTGTATGGAAAAATGCTCCCTCACCTATTCTTCCAAGAAGTGTATCAAAGTGATTGTGTTTACCAACCCTTTTGTTGGAAAACATTATACCAATAGATCAGGTCCTTTTTTTGTTTTCAGTTTCTATTTTTTCATATAAAAATAAAATTTTGTTTGATATCAATGTTTTTATATTTTTAATACTAGTATTTATTTTTAGGATATTAAAATTTAAATTTTATTTTTATTTCATATTTACAGTTTTTACAATTTTTGAAAATTGGAAGAACAAAAACAAAAAGCTCAAATGGATAGTTATTTTTTAAATTTGAAAACAAAAATAGAAAATTTAAATTAAAAATAGAAATAAATATACTTATAATATGTTAGTTTCATTTATTTTAATAACTTTTATTATTAAAAATGATCAGTTTATTACTTAATCTATTGATTTTTATAAATTCATCGATTTTGACAAATTATAGTAAATTAATTTTTTTATTTAACAAATTATTAATTAAATTCTAACCTCTTTTATAAGTTGAATTTTTAAATTTTTTTATCTTTTTATTTTATTTGTTTAATTTTTGGTTCAGCTTTGTAAATATTAAATAAAATTAGTTCTCTATAAACTAGAAATACGTTATCCAGTGAAAGTTATCATTAAAAGAGTGAGCACTTATCTCTTTAATCGCTTTCTTTGTGGGAATAGCTAAATTAGTTCTATTAAAGTAGAGTTTACTAGAGCTTAACTCTACTCTAATAACATGTTCTATTAAAGTGGAGTCTACACTAAAAATGTTCTCTTAAACGAAAATACTCGTGCTTATGTGGGGGCCCGAGTTTAACCTTATGAAAATCAACCATCCCTTAAAAAGGTATTACCATCTTTAATGGAAATTTAACTTTAGCCGGTCGTGCTCGAGAAACTATTGGTTTCGCTTGTTAAGTTGAAAATTCTCGACTTATTTATTTTTCTCTTAAACAAAACTTGTTATGTCAAAGTATTTAAGGTAGAAAAATTGAAAATTATAAAGAAAAAAGTTTATCATAATTATTAAAATTATTTTACAAAAATAGAATGTAAAAAGAAAAAAGTAATATTAAAAATTAAGAAAAGTGGAGAAGTCAAAGTCTATAAAGCTACCTAGCCAATCAGAAGACAAAGATTTTTATGCAAGTTACCAATTAATTCCATTTTTTAAATTTTTAATTAAATAAATCATCACAAAAATATATTAAAGGGAGAAAAACAAAAAGGAAAGAAACTTGACACTCAATTGTCAAGAGAGTATAGAAAAGCAACCACTGAACTCTCTCTCTCTCTCTTCCTATTTTCTTTGCTTTGCTCTCTATCTCGCTTTCATGGCACTCTCGCTCTCTCTTCCTTTCCCGTGGCGTCCTCTTTTTGGTAGATTTGTTAATGGATCGGGCTAAGTTTGGCTCGCCCCTGGCTCAACCAAGCCTTACCGTGAACCAGGGTGGTTCATGGCCTTGCCAACCCAACCTATTATATTTATAAAAAAAAACATAAAAATGATGTTATTTTTGAAGTCACGGCCAGGTCAGGCCGTGGCCCAATCAACCCTGTTTAAAATCGGGCCGGACTAAATTTGACATCCCTACTTTTTGGGTATGGTTATTGATTAATCGATCTCTTCTACTTTGGTATTATGTAGGTTTTATAAAGTTTTCTTAAATTTCTATTCTTTATATGTTTTTCTTTTAATATTAGCTTCTTTGTGTAATTTAAGGTTTAATGCTTCCTTTTTCGTTTGTTGTTTTCATACATACATCAGTGGTGGAATTTGTTACATCCAGTGTTTAAAAAATTAGACCGAGCATTAAACCGATAAAAAAAGATTAAGGTTTAAATATTCGATCAATATTAAACTATTATACAACTGGTATATGATAAATAAAAAGTATAAAATAAAATATTTTATTGAAATAAAAATATATGACCTATTAATATATAATAAATCTAATAATTTAAAATGATATTGAATCTAAAATAAAATTATAAATTAATAAAATTATAAATAATAATAAATTTATATTTTATTTTATTTTAAAAAATAAAAATAAATTTTGTATTCTATATTAGTATTTAATTAAAGACCCATAAAAGTTAGAAGCATTTTAAAGAAAGTGTATTGAAATGAGCCTGACTTTATTCTATTTTCTTTTTTTAACGTATTTTAAACATACTTTTTTATAGTTTAAATATTATTTTTAACACATTCTTAAATTATTTTGGGCAAAATTATTTATATATACTAATTAATAATTTAATTTATTAAAAAATTTATGATAAAAAATAATTATTTTTTAATAATAATAATTTAAAAGATTACAATTAAAATATAAAGAGATAAATAAAGAACATAAATTTTGACAACTATAATGTATCAGTGAGATTAAATAAATTTAGTATTTTAAAATAAGTTTAGTATTTTTTAAGGATAAAAATAATAATTTATTTTTAACAACAATAATTTATTTTAAATTAATTTGTGTAATTCGTTCTCAATGGCATTGAATTATCATTTTTTTCTTCTGTTGATTTGATGGGTTTGAACTTTATCTTGTAACTGTGTTCTCTTTAAGTTTCTATGTTTTTCTTTATTATCTTCTAACTCTAAAATCCCAATAAAATCAAATGATTAAAGAAGTGAATTAATTTGGTTAGCTTAATAGTAAAAATCTTGAATGTTTCACTTTTGCTTTTTTGTTATAATTTCATTTTTATTTTTTAGTTTTTAATTTTCTTTCAAATAAAAATAAAAACTTGTTTGGGTTTTAATATTGATGTAATTATTTTTTACACTGATATTTACGTACTTTTAAGTTATTTAAATGTTATTAAATTTTATTGATAATTATTTAATTAATTTAACTTAATTTAAAAATTAATTAAAATTCTTAAGTAAAATAAAATTATTGAATTTTCAATAATTAGTTTTAATTAGTTAAATATAATATTATATTAAATTATTCGTAGTTCTTATTAAAAGTTAATATTTTAAATGACTAATAATTTATATTTAATTGATAATAAATCATATTATAAAAATTGAAATATAAAATAAAAATAACTTTTACTTTTGTCATAATTTTTAAAAACTAAAAGCACCAAAAGAGTGAAATGCATTTTGCTGTGAAAGCTATCATTAAAAGAGTCAGCACTTTATCTCTTTGATCTGTCTTTTTGAAGCTAGCTAAACTAGTTCTAAAGTACTTTGCTAACTTGCTCTGTTGAAGTAGAGTTTATCATAACTTAGCTATTTTGCTAACTTGTTTTATTAGAGTAAGTTTAAAACATATCAAGGTTATCCAAGAGAGTTGTCTTTAATTGAAGTCAATGAATTAAGCATAATATAATCAGATTTGTATTAGGGATTGGTTGGGTCGGTCATGCTGAGCCCAAGCCCAAGCGTAGAACCGCATGAAGGCCGATCGGCCCATTCACAAACAGCGACCTAAACCTAGCAAGAATTTCTTATATAATGGAGCCACAGGATAAACGCCGTTCAAAATGACCTTTGGGGCAGAGGCCTTAGTCCCAGTAGAGGTGGCAGTTACGAAAGGGACGATCAGCGTTGTTCTCGTTCGATCAGACGGCAATGAGCAATTCCTTGTACAGGGTGTCATTTAACGATTGCATATTCGGCCGCCTTTACCCTTAGTTTCTTGGCCTCCAAGGTTTGTTCCAGCTGTGGCTAAACTCTCACCAAAAGACTAACTTGAGCGTCGGAGGAGCCTGCCGGCAATCAACCCCAGACGTGCCTTTCGTTGTTTTGCAGGTATTCTCTAGCTAAAGTCACTCAGAATCATGGATCCAAGCAACGACGTCCAGCCCCATCAAGTTCAAGCAGAACCAGGGATGATAATGAGGTGGCTCGTGAATTTAGATTCAGATTTTTTAATGAATCGACAGAGGTTAGACCTAGGTTCAGACCAATCTGATGCCTAATTTTTTAAAACAAAACAATATCATTTTATTTAAAAGAGTTGAGCTTCAAGTAGATCTGGGTCTGGACAGCTCAAGCTTAAACTTAATTAAAAACATGTTATTTTATACTTTTTAACTTTTAAAAAATTATTTTAACAACTTTGCAGCACTAAACCACGAGTTGATTTATTGTCATCCATAATTTATAATCAAATATTTAAATTCGATCGAGTATAATTAAAATTATACAAATTTTAAAATTATTTTGCAAAATAAAATATAAAAAGAATTGAGAAAAACCAAACTCCGCGCCACTACCACTAGTGCTGAAGATAACGGTAAAGAAAGTAAAAAGAAAAAAGGAATAATAAAAATTAAGAAAAGTGGAGAAGACAAAAGTCTGCAAGCCAATCAGAAGCCAAAATTCTTACGCAAGTTATACCGATTAATTCCATTTTTTAAAATTTTAATTAAATAAATCACCACAAAAATAGATTAAAAGGAAAATAAGCAAAAGCTTGACACTCAAGTAGACAAAGATCGGAAGAGAATCTAGAAAAGCAACCACTGAGCTTTGAGACAAGAACGGTTAAAAAAAAGAGAAAACGTAAACATCATGCATCCAATTAAATAAAAGAGAGCAAGTTTTTCATCTAAGGTAAACTATGGAATCACCTCGTTTTGGGTGGATCAAGCTTAATGCAGATGGTTCCAGTAAGCGATCTTCACCTTTGGCCACTGCTGGTGGACTCTTTCGGAACAGTGACAGCTAATGGCTCGGGGGTTTCGCTCAGAAGCTTGGATGGTGCTCAGCGATGACAGCAGAACTCTGGGGAGTCTATACTGGGCTCAATCTAACGTGGAACAAGGGATTTAGCCATATCAAGCTAGAACTCGATTCTCGAGCGGTCTTCGATATCCTTTCTTCCTCAGATCGCCGATCCCGACGCTTAATCTCATCATCCGGAGTATTCATATGCTACTCACTAGGAACTGAATTATTGTTCATCGCCATGTCTACCGAAAGAGCAACAGATATGCCGACTGGCTTGCTCAGTACGCTGAACAGCTGGCCGTGGGGGTTACTTATTTTGCTACCACACTCATAGGGTGCCACTTGATCCTATTTGAGGATTTATCGAGAATCTGTTTTTCCCGTTTGGTTATTTAATTTTGTTAAGTTAATTTCCTTCATATCAAAAAAAAAAAAGTAAAACTATGGGAAAAAAGATACGTTGTCAATTCTCCTATGGCATGTTTCAAAGAGTCGCCCTCAAGGGGTATGGCTAGATGGTTGATAGCGTGACTTGGCTTCAGTTAGGTCCTAGGTTCGATTCCTTGCTAGCTCCTCTAGTAAGAGTTTGGGGCAGCCGGGGTTTTACCTATGGGTGGAGAACTAGTGAGGCCCTTCGTGATGGGGTGTAGCCGCTTGACCCTCTGATGGAGTGTAGCCACTTGGTCCTCTAAAAAATGAGCCCACTTAATCTGCCCGTGAGGTTTCCTCTTAAAAAAAAAAAAAAGAATGTTTCAAAGAGTCAACTCTTTTTGGAAGTTGGAACGGTTGCAGTGGTGAATTTTCCGGAGTTGACTCATTTGGGTTTAACTCACAATACATAGGCAAAATGACTCGTTTTAGTTTTTACAACTAATCTAATCTACACAGGAAGGTAAGTCTGCACTTTAAAAAAATCTCCAACACCAATCAATGCCGTCATCCAAACGCATCCCCTGTTCAGTGTACGAAGCTCAATCCATCAGTTATTCACAAAGCATGTCAAAATTGGAGCCAGATCCTCTGGTTCATTTTTTGTGGACCAAATTCTGTGTCACTGCATCTGACTCATCTATTTGTGTTATTGTTTTTCGAGATCTGCCATGTAAAATAGCAAAAGCTGCAAATTATAAAAAGTTTATGGTTTTTGTCAAATTATAGAACTTTTTATCAAATAAAATAATCTTAATTTTAAGGATACTATTGTTGAAGAGAATGGTATTCTTTTTTTTCAAACATTTGACCCAATTTCTCTCTTTTTCTTCTATTAATTTGTATCAAATGTATTATGTTTCATTAAAGTAAAGAAATATATAATTATTATTTATAGAAATTTGTAATGTGTTAAATGATTCTTTCTTCTGACAATAGTGATATATAAGTTACTAATTTTTCTGAAATTACAACATCATTTTTTTAGTTACCCACGAGAAGTTCTAGAAGGGTTTCAACTATGGAAAGACATCTTTAAGCCATCCACCTAAACTAATCCTCGCTCAAGCCGAATAAGTCTCTTGTATTATATTATATTTTTAATATATTTTTAAATAAATTCAATTAAATGCTTACAATTGATACAATCCAAATTATTTAAAATTTTGTTTTGATTTGTTTTAGAAAGTTAGTTTTTGATATAAAGAATCTCATTAACATATAATTTCGCATTCGTTAATTAATAAAATTAACAATTAGGCAATGGGTTATGTTCTACCCACATAAGACAGGTACTATATAAGCTGCTACAAAATTGAACGAATGGCTTAGGGATTAGGCCGAAAGTCAGACATTCACGCAACTTTGTGGGACCCAATAATTTCAACCTACCCCCCGAAAAGAAATAATTCTCTACGTAATATCCACAGAAAGAAAACAAGACGAAAGACCAATCGCAACTCAGATCTACCGACTTAACCCCTTCTATAAATAACACTACGCTCGCATCATTTTTACTCGTGCTCCTCCCTTCCTCTATCTCTCAATCAAGCTCTTCTTTAACAGGAACCAGTCTTACTTGATCTTCTGTTCCATTCCGAAAGGTACGCCTCGGTTCCTTCCATTCATCCACTCATTTTGTCCCTCTGTTTTAAGCCCCGCTCTTGTTTCATTTCTAACTGTTCTTGTCTCCATCCTTTTAGATCTTGTTTTCTGTTTCCAAGTCCTTTGAGTTTTGCTTTAAGTTTAGTTTCTCTGTTACTGGATCTGTTCAGTGCACCCACTTCTACTCGTGGATTAAAGAATTGTATGGAAAAATGCTCCCTCACCTATTCTTCCGAGAAGTGTATCAAAGTGATTGTGTTTACCAACTCTCAACTGTTTGAAGGTTTTCAGCTGTTGACTCTTCAAGCAGCTAATACAGTCGTTTGGAGAGTACCTCTTTCACTCTTCAAACAGCTAATAAAGTTGTTTGAAGAGTAGCTCTTTCAAGCTTTATCACTGAGCGAAGATATACAGTCAAAAATGAACACGTATATGCACGTTTTCATCGAACGGCTAAAATTTTAACTATTAAAAATCAATTGTAACTTTTGTTTGTTGTTTTCATACATCAGAGAAGAGAAGGAATGTAGTGTGTAATTGGGTCTTAGTGGCATTGAATTATCATTTATGTTTTCTATTGATTGGATGGGTTTGAAGAACTTTATCTTGTAAGTATGTTCTCTTTAAGTTTCTATGTTTTTCTTATCATCTTCTAGCTCTAAAATTCTAATAAAATCAATGATTAAAGAATTGATTTAATTTGGTCCGGTAAAAATCGGTTTCACTTTTTTTGTTATTTTCATTTGTTATTTTTATTTTTTTTGTTCAGTTTTTATTTAGATTCGGTAGAGTTCGAGTTGATAAACTTTTTACATGAATTGGATTTAAGGAAGTAGTTTGTAAATTTCCACAAAATTTAAGGAGAAAAATGGTGAAAATCTAAAAAAGGTCCATGTGAATTGTTGGATCAAAACGTGTTTGCAAATTCTCCCGCTATTTAGAAAGACAAAATTGTCAATACTCCACGAAGAATCAGGCTAGCAGATAAGAGTATTTTGATCTACACTATAATTTTAAATAAATAAAATTAAGTTATACAAATTATTGAAATAAATATTATTAAAAATTTTAAAATTCTAGAATTTTATCATTCTTGAAATTTTATTTTTATTATATAATTTTCAAGATAAATTTTAAGAATTTTTATAATTCTTTTTATGGTTATACTTTTATAGATTAAGCTTTATAACATATATATCTTGTTTAACTATTTAATAGATGAAGTGATAACAAAGACGGAAAGAATGGAGGTATATTCATAAAAGTAGTTTTGCAACTCGCAGCATCATTTCATACCGGTTCGGAACAAGATCTTTTGTATAGTTTTATGGTGTCTTATTATGTCCAATGAATCTCAGCCATTTATTTATGTGGGTCCTACGTAAGCTTCACGTAAATAAACGTGGAGTCCGCATAAATGAATTGCTGAGATTCACCGAACACAATAAAACACCATAAAAATTAGACAGAGGATCTGGACTCACTTGTTCGTATGTACTAATTAATCATCTTCCTTCACTTATATCCGAAACATTAAGCCAGTTCTCTCTCTTCCATCTATCTCATGGAGAAAGGCTGCTTCAGTATATGCATGTTTCTTTAATTTCTTTTTCTAGGAAGCTATTAGCTTAATTTATGTTTTTCTATTTCTTCTT
>JAOTBA010000203.1:28988309-29001346 GCA_025629845.1 Erythroxylum squamatum
CTTGGCGCGCCGTCCTGACATTGTTGTTGCTTGGATTCGTCGGGGTGACAATGTAATTGCCCATATGTTAGCTCGCAATGCTTTGTCTTTTTTTGAGTTTCAGTTTTTTCCTGTTCCTCCCCTTTGTATTCGGACTTTGGTTTAATTCAATGCATTGGTTGTTTTTCTCCCTTAACAAAAAAGAAATGTATTATTAAAAATTAAGAAAAGTGGAGAAGTCAAAGTCTATAAAGCTACCTAGCCAATCAGAAGAGAAAACTTCTTAAGCAAGTTACCAATTATTTGTATTTTTTTAATAAGCTACACACGGAAGCATAAATTCGTATCATCTTGAAGTCTATTTTTTTTTTTAACAAAATGATATTATTTTGTTAAAAAAAGTTAAACTTCGGATAAACTTCAGTTTAGACAGTTTAAGTTTAGACTTAATTAAAAATATATTATGTTACATTTTTAATTATTTTAAAATTTTGAATCATGAGCCGACTTGTTATTATTCTTAATTTATAATTAAGTATTTAGATTATCTTATTTCAGGCGATAAACTTTTTGAATGATCAACTAAATTTGAAGAAAAAAAAAACGTGTTTTTATTATGAATTGAGCTTTTGATTTCTTGAAATTCAAAACCAAAAATTAATTTTCTGTTTAAATAAAAATTATTATTATTATTATCGTTCGAAAACAATTTATCTTGATCATTAAAATTATAAAATATTTAAAATTATTTTACAAAATAAAATATGAAAATTTTGAAAAAACCAACCTCCTGTCCACTACCACCACTAGTGCTGAAGATAACGATGAAGAATGTAAAAAGAAAAAAGGAATAATAAAAATTAAGAAAAGTGAAGAAGTCAAAGTCTACAAGCCAATCAGAAGGCAAAATTATTAGCCAAGCTAACGATTAATTCCATTTTTTAAAATTTTAAATAAAATAAATCGTCACAAAAATAGATTCAAAGGAAAATAAACAAAAGCATGACACTCAGTCACTCAAAGACAAAGAGTCAAGACTGAAGGAAGTATAGAAAAGCAACCACTGAGCTTTGAGCTCTCCCTCTCGCACTCTCTCTATCTATCTTCTTTGTATTGCTCTCCATCTCTCTTTCTTGGCGCTCTCACTCTCTCTTCCTTCCCCGCGGCCTCCTCTTTTCGGGTATGGTTCTTGATTAATCAGTCTCTTGTGTTATCTGGGTTTTGTTGGGTTTTCTGAAATTTCTGTTCTTTGAGCATTTTTTGCTTTTGATTTTAGCTTCTTTGTGTGATTTAAGGTTTAATGCTTTCTTTGTTTTATTATTTTGATCTCTTTGTATTTGATGTTGTTGGGTTTATGTCAAGATTGAATTTTGATGCTTAATGATCTCATGGTTTCAGACTTTTTGAGTCTCTACATGTACTTTTTTTTTCCTGGGTTTTTGTGTTTTGTTTGATTCAAAATCGAGTTCTTTCATACTTTATTGCTGTCTTATATCATTTGGGTATTGGTTTTTTTCTAAAGATAAAGAGATAATATTTCGCCTCATTCGTGCCAGAATCTGTGTAAAGTTTATTGTCTTGTTCATATATTTTTGTTAGTTTTTTGTGAGCTTAATGGTTTTCAAAACAGGGTATATCTCGGACACCAAATGTCTTTTGATCCCCGCAAGAGAAAACCATCTTTTCTTTGGTGTCACTTCGGGTTTTTGAGCAGGAGGAGGCTGTGGTGTTCTTGGAAGACCTTGTTCCGACATTGGACTTGAGTTTGTTTCTCTAAGTGCCTTATGCTTTTAGATTACAGATTGTGGATTTTGATTACTCTTTAGTAAAGAGGGAAAACAGCTGTATAACCCAGACCAACTTGAAACGAATCTCAGATTATTACAAAATCATTTCTTCTTGTTCTTTTTAAGACAATTATTCTATAGTGGGAGTTCCTGTTGTTTTTTCTTTGTGGGGAAAACAATGCGAATTCCTGGCATTCGATTTTATCCAACTGATGAGGAACTTGTTATGTACTATCTCAAGAGGAAAGTCTTGGGAAAGAAATGTATTCAAGTCATTGGAGAGATTGACATATACAAATATGCTCCATGGGATCTTCCTGATAGATCTTTTCTGAGAACTGGTGATTTGAAGTGGTACTTCTTCTGCCCAATAAAAAAAAAATTTGCAGGTAGTGATAAAGTGAATCGATGTATGGATTTAGGTTATTGGACAACTAGTGGCAAGGATAGAAAGGTTCATCACAATTCTGTAGTTGTGGGTAAAATAAGAAGTCTGATTTTCCACAAAGGTAAGTCACCAAATGGAGAACGTACAGATTGGGTTATGCATGAGTACAAACTTGAGCGAAAGGAGTGGGCTGAAAAAGGAATTGCTCAAGATATGTATGTGCTTTGTGTGATATTCAAGAAGGATGGAATAGGTCCGAAGAATGGTGCAAAGTATGGAGCGCCATTTAAGGAAGAAGATTGGGATAGTGAAGAGGAAGAAGAACTAAGAGATAGAGGACTTTTTTCCTCTATTGGTGTGTCCACTTTGGCCCTTGCCGCTCAGGATAACCCAAGCACTTCTCATGTTCCATTCAACCATGCGCCTGAGAACATGTCCATTGGACAATCTACATCATGTCCACTGGAGACATGGCCACCCGTTCACCACACTGTGGCTGCGTTCCTTGCAGAGAACCCTGAAAATAATGATGTACTAATCTTTCCTACTCATTTCTCTTGACCTAATGGTAGTCTGGGAGTTAGTTTCTTATTGATTACATCAATTTTAGTTGTCTGATCATTTTCATTTTTTGGTTATCCATAAAAGCGTAATTCTTTTATTCTGCTTCTTGGATGTTATTATTTCTATCGTCAGATTTGGTTCTTGCAAGCTGCAACAATAATCACTAGTGTCTGCTTATAGAAATTTAATTGTTATACTCATGTAAAACAACTTTCTATTATCCATTGCTCATTAGCTTAAACAGTTGGTGCCTTTTTGAGCATTCTAAGATCTTATAATCTCGTGAATATTAGATCTTAAAGAAATTTTATGAATTCCTTCCATTTTGAACTTTTTGTTTTGCATTAAAGCAATTGATTTCATTCCTTATTTGCTTAACTAGGTAGTGAAAAGTTTCTTTGCTGATTGGCCCACTTTCCTTGCTGCTCATTCTTATACAAACAGCCCATTTCTGCATTCCTCTGTTTATACCCTAACATGCTTTGACAATCTTAATTCTGCCTTTTCACACTTACTTTTTCTTTTTGTGACATGTAATTTAGTGTTTTCCCTTTTTGCTTAAACAATCTATTGAGTAGCTAATTGGCTGTGGGTTTGCAGAGAGTAGATAGTCCCGTGGAAGGGGTTCAGACAGATAAATGTATTGATGGAAACAATTTTGACAATGACTTAGCCAATCTGGCAGGATTTGGTCAACCTGAAAGTAATGCCCTCCCTAGTGGTCTCCCTGCTGCTTTCTATGGAGATCAAACTTTCCCAGATGACAATTCACTTTATTTGGAGCTGACGGATCTTGATGTTCCACTGAATTGCTTGAGTGGATTAAATTCCATAGGTTTGCAGAGAGTAGATAGTCCCGTGGAAGGTGTTCAGACAGATTACTGTATTGATGGAAACGATGTTTACGGTGACCTAGGAGACTTAGCCAATCTGGCAGGATCTGATCAACTTGAAAGTAATGCCATTCCTGGTGGTTTCCCTGCTGCTTTCTATGGGGACCAAACTTTCCCAGAAGACAATTCACCTTATTTGGAGCTGATGGATCTTGAAGTTCCACTGAATTCCTTGAGTGGATTCGATTCCGTCAAACAAATTGATAACAATACTAAGTTTACCAACAACCATATCTACGAGTCAGAAAACTTCCAGCATCCCTCAAATGCATCAGATGTTCATATATCCAAAACTATGAGTCCGAAAACTTGTCAATCAGGTCATTCAGACTCTACTCTTCAGTTTTGATGCGCATAAATGTAAGCTGATTAGTACTTCCCTACCATCTAATTTTAAACACTTTTTTCTTTTTTCTTTATCCGTCTTATGCTTCTTATTTTGGCCTGTGAATGATACAGGAGTATGGAGATGCTGGAAATTTGCAAATAACTTTATAATTAGACAGTTGCCCCTGGTGTGGCGTCAAGAATGAGATTGTTTCTGCATTGGGAGCATTTGATCACAACATACCTAGACATTCGATATGATGTTTTACATATCTTGAATTTAATCAAAGTATACAACAAGGACAGAATCGATATGATGTTTTACATATATGTAAAACATCATTTTTGTATTGCTGTCTAGCTGCCGTGATAATCCTGTTTGCTGTTTGGTAAACAGCAGAACAACAAAATATGTTAAGCTTTAGCTGCATTCAGCTAAAGATACTGTTAAGGGACTAGTGTTTTCAAGATGGCTTATCCATGCATGTCAAGGCCAAGGTGATCCTGATGTGTACACTAGAGATGCCATGTTGATTTAGTCTTCATTCTGCAATCTTTTAGCAGAATTTAGTTTATGACATTAGTATGCAAGTGAGCATACACATGTATTGTCACATCTAGTGACTTGTTTATGCACCTAACATGTCAGTTTAGGTTGATTTCCGCTGATCATGTAGGGCTTGTTGTAAATTAAGATTATGGTATTGTAAGATTATGTGAATGTAGGATAAAACTTTGAGGAAGTAAGATACTTCAGGACAATGTACGATGTTCTTTCTGAAATAAGACACATCTGAGATTGTATTTATGTAGGAGTTGTTTAAGATTATGTTAATGTAAGATGAAACTTTTGAGATGATCAACTTCAAATTTTGATGTGTGTTTTTTTTTTTTTGCTTTTGGATTAATTAATAAAATGTGTTTTTATATTTTCTTTATTTTTTAATTTCCAAGAAATTACTATATAAATTTCCACAAGATATAAGGGGGAAAATAGTGAAAATCCAAAAACAATCCGTACGTGTTTCTAGTATGCACAGAGCTACATTCAATCTTCCGATTTTCTGAAATTTAAAATAAAAAAGTTAATTGTCAAAAAAATCATGATTTATTTGATATTTGCATAATTTACTTTGGTTTTACTCGGTTTTCTATTTTAATAAAAATTATTATTAACATCATATTTATCATGACCATTCGAATTATAATAATTTAGCATATATTTAAAATTATTTTAAAGTCTTAATCTTTAAATTATTAAAAATTTTAAAATTATTAAAATTAAATTAATAAAATATAATTATTAAAAATTAAGAAAAATTAAATTTCTGTTTTAATAAAAATTATTATTATTATCGTTCTCAAACAATTTATCTTGACCATTAAAATTATAAAAAATTTAAAATTATTTTACAAAATAAAATGTTTAAAAATTTGAAAAAACCAACCTCCTCGCCACTGCTGCTGAAGATAACGATGAAGAATGTAAAAAGAAAAAAGGAATAATAAAAATTAAGAAAAGTGGAGAGGTACCGGTTAATTCAATTTTTTTTAATTTTAATTAAATAAATCGTCACAAAAATAGATTCAAAGGAAAATAAACAAAAACAGGACACTCAAAGAGTCAAGACTGAAGGAAGTATAGAAAAGCAACCACTGAGCTTTGAGATCTCCCTCTCTCGCTCTATCTTTCTATTTTCTTTGTATTGCTCTCTTTCTCTCTTTCTTGGCGCTATCACTCTCTCTTCCTTCCCCGCGGCCTCCTCTTTTCGGGTATGGTTCTTGATTAATCAGTCTCTTCTGCTTTGATGTTATCTGGGCTTTGTTGGGTTTTTCAGAAATGTATGTTACTTTGTGCAACTTTTGCTTTTGATTTTAGCTTCTTTGTGTGATTTAAGGTTTAATGCTTTCTTTGTTTTATTATGTTGATCTCTTTGTATTTGATGTTGTTGGGTTTATGTCAAGATTGAAATTTTATGCTTAATGATCTCATAGTTTCAGACTTTTTGAGACTTTACATGTTCTTTTTTTTCTGAATCTGTGTGTTTTGGTTGATTCAAAGTCGAGTGCTTTGGTGCTTTATTGCTCTCTTGTAATATGATATTTGGTGCTTTTCTAAAGATAAAGAGGTAATATATTTCGCCTTATTCGTGCCAGAATCTGTGTAAAGTTTATTGTCTTGTTCATATTTTTTTTGTTAGTTTTTTGTGAGCTTAATGGTTTTTAAAACAGGATATATCTCGGACACCAAATGTCTGTTGATCCCCGCAAGAGAAAACCATCTTTTCTTTGGTGTCACTTCGGGTTTATGAGCAGGAGGAGGCTGTGGTGTTCTTGGAAGACCTTGTTCCGACATTGGACTTGAGTTTGTTTCTCTAAGTGCTTTATTCTTTTAGATTACAGATTGTGGATTTTGATTACTCGTTAGTAAAGAGGGAAAACAGCTGTATAACCCAGACCAACTTGAAACGAATCTCAGATTATTGCAAAATCATTTCTTCTTGTTCTTTTTAAGACAATTATTCTATAGGGGGAGTTCCTGTTGTTTTTTCTTAGTGGGGAAAACAATGCGAATTCCTGGCGTTCGATTTTATCCAACTGATGAGGAACTTGTTATGTACCATCTCAAGAATAAAGTCTTGGGAAAGAAACATTTTCAAGTCATTGGAGAGATTTGCATATACAGATATGCTCCATGGGATCTTCCTGATAGATCTTTACTGAGAACTGGTGATTTGAAGTGGTACTTCTTCTGCCCAGTAGAAAGAAAATATGCAGGTAGTGTTAGAATGAAGCGATCTACGGATTTAGGTTGTTGGACAACTAGTGGCAAGGATAGAAAGGTTTATCACAATTCTGTAGTTGTGGGTACAATAAGAACTCTGATTTTCTACAAAGGTAAGTCACCAAATGGAGAACGTACAGATTGGGTTATGCATGAGTACAAACTTGAGGGAAAGGAGTGGGCTGAAAAAGGAATTGCTCAAGATATATATGTGCTTTGTGTGATATTCAAGAAGGATGGACTAGGTCCGAAGAATGGTGCACAATATGGAGCGCCATTTAAGGAAGAAGATTGGGATAGTGAAGAGGAAGTAGAACTAGGAGACAGACATTTTTCCTATATTGGTGTGTCCACTTTGACCCTTGCAACCCAGGATAACCCAAGCACTTCTCACGTTCCATTCAACTATGCACCTGAGAACATGTCCATTGGACAATCTACTTCATGTCCACTGGAGACATGGCCACCTGTTCACCATACTGTGGTCCCAGATACTAATGCCAGCACTGAGGCTTCTCATATTGTGGCTGAGAATTGTTTTTTCTTAGTGGGGAAAACAATGCTACTTCCTGGCTTTCGGTTTTATCCAACTGATGAGGAGCTTGTTATGTACTATCTCAAGAATAAAGTCTTGGGAAAGAAACGTTCTCAAGTCATTGGAGAGATTTACATTTACAGATATGCTCCATGGGATCTTCCTGATAGATCTTCACTGAGGACTGGTGATTTGAAGTGGTACTTCTTCTGCCCTGTAGAAAAAAAATATGCAGGTAGTTTTAGAATGAATCGATCTGCGGATTTAGGTTATTGGACAACTAGTGGCAAGGATAGAAAAGTCCATCACAATTCTGTAGTTGTGGGTAGAATAAGAACTCTGATCTTCCACAAAGGTAAGTCACCAAATGGAGAACGTACAGATTGGGTTATGCATGAGTACAAACTTGAGGGAACGGAGTGGACTGAAAAAGGAATTGCTCAAGATATGTATGTGCTTTGTGTGATATTCAAGAAGGATGGGCTAGGTCCGAAGAATGGTGCACAATATGGAGCGCCATTTAAGGAAGAAGATTGGGATAGTGAAGAGGAAGTAGAACTAGGAGACAGACATTTATCCTCTATTGGTGTGTCCACTTTGACCCTTGCATCCCAGGATAACCCAAGCACTTCTCATGTTCCATTCAACTATGCACCTGAGAACATGTCCGTTGGACAATCTACATCATGTCCACTGGAGACACTGCCACCTATTCACCATCCTGTGGTTCCAGATACTAATGCCAACGCTGAGGCTTCTCAGACTGTGGCTGAGAATGATGATATTCTTGAAATGTTAGATATGTTCTATGAAGAAAGCGAGTTCCTTGCTCAGAAACCTGAAAATAGTGATGTACTAATCTTTCCTACTTTTTTCTCTTGACCTAATGGTAGTCTGGAAGTTAGTTTCTTATTGATTACATCAATTTTAGTTGCCTGATCATTTTCATTTTTTGGTTATCCATAAAAGTGTATTCTTTTATTCTGCTTCTTGGATGTTATTATTTCTATTGTCATACTCATGTAAAACAACTTTCTATTATCCATTTCTCATTAGCTTAAACTGTTTGGTGCTTTTTGAGCATTTGAAGATGATCTTATAATCTGGTGAATATTAGATCTTAAAAAAAATTTATGGGTTCCTTCCATTTTGAATTACTTTTTGTTTTGCATTAAAGCAATTGATTTCATTCCTTATTTGCTTAAACTTGGTAATGAAACTTTACTTTGCTGCTCATTCTTATACAAACAGCCCATTTCTGCATTTCCTCTGTGTATATCCTAACATGCGTTGACAATCTTAATTCTGCCTTTTCATGCTTACATTATTTTTGTGTGTCACGTGTAATTTATTGTTTTCCCTTTTCACTTAAACAATCTATTGAGTAGCTCATTGGGTGTGGGTTTGCAGAGAGTAGATAGTCCCAACAAGGTGGAAGGTGTTCAGACAGATAACTTTATTGATGGAAACGATTTTTTCGAAGACTTAGAGGACTTGGACAATCTGGCAGGATTTGATCAACCTGAAAGTAATGCCATCCCTAGTGGTCTCCCTGCTGCTTTCTGTGGGGAGCAAACTTTCCCAGATGACAATTTACCTTATTTGGAGCTGAGGGATTTTGATGATCCACTAAATTCCTTGGGTGGATTCGATTCCATCAAACAAATTGACAACAACACGGAGTATACCAACAACTACAACTATGAGTCTGAAAACTTCCAGCATCCCTCAAACGCATCAAATGTTCATATATCCAAAACTATGAGTCCGAAAACTTGTCAATCAGGTCATTCGGACTCAGAATGACACTCCTCTTCAGTTTTGATACGCATAAATGTAAGCTGATAGAACTTCCCTACCATCTAAGTTTAAACACTTTTTATCTTTTTTCGGTATCCGTGTTATGCTTCTTATTTTGGCCTGTGAATGATGCAGGAATATGCTGCTAAACAACTTTATAATTAGACAATTGCCCCTAGTGAGGCATCAGCAAGGAGACTGTTGTTGCATTGGGAGCATTTGATCGCAACTTACCTAGCCGTTCTATGTGATGTTTTATGTAACTTGAATTTAATTAAAGTACGATAAAATGGAATCGTGCAGATAAGGAACACTATACGTTCCTCCCATACTCAAAGATTTTGAGTCACTTCCACTGGAAATTTCCGGCAGGACAGAATCAAAGATGATGCTGCAGTTTATTGCTGCTATTTCATTTTGGTATTGCTGTCTAGCCATGATCATGCCGTGATCATCCTGTTTGCTGTTTGGTAAACAGCAGAACAACAAAATATGTTAAGCTCTAGCTCTTCAGAGCATTCAGCTGAAGATACTGAAGGGATTTGTGTTTTCAAGATGGCTCATCCATGCATGTCAAGGCCAAGGTGAACCTGATGTGTATACTAGAGATGCCATGTTGATTTAGTCCTCGTTCTGCAATCTATGAGCAGAATTTAGTTTGACATTAGTATGCAACTGAGCATACACATGTATTGTCACATCTAGTGACTTGTTTATGCACCTAACATGTCAGTTTAGGTTGATCTGATCATGTAGGGCTTGTTGTAAAATAAGATTATGTTAATGTAAGGTTATGTTAATGTGAGAAAACTTTTGGTAAGTAAAGTACTTCAGGACAATGTACGATGTTCCTTCTGAAATAAGACCATAATCTGAGATTAGATTTATGTAGGAGTTGTTTCTGGTTCTAATATGACCAACTTAAACTTGGGAAGGTGTATGTTATTTTACTTTTGCTGTTCTAAATTATTTCACCCAATATTATGTAAGTCTCACATAAATATGTAAATAAGATAATTTGAAACAGAATTGAAACAGCAAAAATGAATGACTTGAAACAGAATTAAAACAACAAAAATGGAACAGGTGATCTGATCCCTTTAAACTTACCCTCCTAACCCAACATGATTGTCCTCTTCACACTAAACATGAATTATTTGGCATCTCCAACACCATTTGATTCCTCTTTTTGTAATTTAATATAAGATAATTTGTTAATAAATAAAATACTGTAAACTTTCGAAAAGATTTCCTCTAACTTTTAGTTTTTTTTAATTTGACTTAAATTAATAATTTATTATAATTATTTAAATTATTTTTAAATCAAATTTAAATTAAATTAAATTACTATATTATTGACATTTAATTGGTGGATATTTAATATCCCTAAATTTTGAAAAAATTAAATACTAAAAAATCAAAAAAGTATTTAAAATTTAAAGAATTTTGTAAAATCTCCTAAATTATAAATAAAATTTACATCTTTTACCCTTTATCATAATCATTGTCTTCTAAACATATATTTGCATAATAATAAACTAAGAAATTTTATGAAAATAGTAATGATTAAACTCTTAAACCTTCTTTCAAACTTCTCGATAGCCATCAAACCCTTTTGACAACACTGGAAGAAAAAACCAATATTATGAGGGTATAAAACAATGAGGAAAGAACTAGAAAGGAGCAGTAACAATATCTCTCATGTCTTTAAGTCCATCATCCGTATAACCAAAGCTTCCACCATCCTTTACATCCATGGCTGCTCCATTTCTCCTCTTCAAGCTCATCACTGGCTTTAAACCCTACGCACACCCGTATCATATTTATCTAATTAACTTGGATTGTTCCATAAACTTGTTTCCTGTTCATGTCTTTTCTCCTAATCATGTATTTAATATGAACAGAAGAACAAAGAAAAGGATTGATTCAACACTTTATTAGGTTAAGATCTTTATTATGAAGCCATCTTTAAACATAAAATGACATGAAAAATGTTAAAATATTTGCTTAAATTTCTTAAAAATTATATTAAAAAACGAATAAACATATGTTAAAATATTTTCTTAAATTTCTTTAAAAAATATAAAAAACGAATAAACATTCATAAAAAAATCTTTTTCGATCGGATACTGATTTATATTTTTTAATTCTGATTTTAGAAGATTTTATTGGTCGATTTTTCAAAATAATTTAATTATACTCAACAAGAAAAGATAAATTCTGGATTTCAAAGTGTTGGATGGAGGAGCTCGCACGTACTTCAGTGAATATTCTCATGGCTTCTTCTATGCTTCTTGTATTCAACACGTACAAAGCTGCTTCCTGTTACATATTTTCATATATAACATTTCTCGTAATTTAAAACCAAAAAACGAAAAAAAATAATTTACCATACACAAAGTTTTTTATTTAATAATTATAAAATTAAAAAACAATTTTCCATGCACAAAGTTTTTTATTTAATAATTATAAAATTAACAATTATTGCAATACGAAATGTAATTACAAAAGTTCATTTAAATCATCATCATCTCAAAAACTCCTTTTTCAAATATAAAATTTCTCATAATTTACAATCCAAATAAAAAAACAAAATTCACTAATTATAGCCATACAAAAGCTAATAATTTACAAATTATTATAGAGGACTATTACAAATATTTAAAAAAATACGAGTAAAATTAGGATTTTTAACTTACAATAAGATTTATTATTCATTCAAATAATCATCTACTCAAAAACCCTTTCTACATATAACATGTTTTCATAACTTACAAGCAAAAAAATAAAAATAAAAAATAAGGTAATTCACCCTACACAATACTAAATTATCATCATCTACTCAAAACCCTTTTTTTCCGCATATCATATTTTTTCATAACTAAAAAACAAAAGAAAAAACAAAAGATGAAGGTAATTCACCATCGAAAGTTTTTAAACTTTTGAACTATTATCATCTACTGAACGGATCAGTTAAAAATAAGACTGCATACTATAAGATCGCTCTAAGATCCTTGGCTGTTCTCTTACAGACTTACACCGAAAAGCTTTTTTTACTTGACATTTTTTCATAGCTAACAAATAAACAAAAAACAAAAAAGCAATACAATTCACCATACACAAGTGTTTTTAGTTATAATTATAAAAAAACTATATTATTATCATCTGCTCAAAACCCTTTTTCATATATGAGATTTTTTCATAATTTACAAGCAAAAAAGAAACAAAAAGTCAATATAATTCAACTTGTGAATCTCAGAAGAAATTGTTATAGTTATAAAATATTATATTACTTAACCTTTATATATATATATACCAAACATGAACTTACCCTTGCATATTGGAGTTGATTCGTAGTAAGAGTCCTTGGCTCGCTTTCTATAGAAGATTTACTATCGACTTTAAGTATTGAAATACTTTCATCCTCCATTGTCATATCTCAGAGATCAAGCTCAAGCTCAAGCAAAAGCAAAAGAAGAAGAAGAAGAAGAATAGAACAGAACAATATTAATTTGGTAGAGATGATCAACGTAAGTGTTATTAACTATATATATGTATATGAAGGTTGTGAGCTGATATGCTACGGAAGGTAACGTGGCAGCCTATTACCAAACAGGTTGACTCACGTGGCAGCTCGTCGTCGACACCTGGCAATTCGCGGAACTGTTTTCCGTAAACGGGGAAAATTTTATACAGGGTTGTTGTTAATGGTTACGTGTTCTATTAACGAATCAGAGTGCGCCACGACCGTCGATGTCGGGACAGGATGAATCAGTTAGGGGCACGTTTGGACGATGGTGGGGTCCAGTTTCTGGCACTCGTGGGATGACAAGGTAGGCGCCTGAGGTGACATTGGGAATTCATGATGAACGTGAGGCACACCGTAACAGTTGAGTGTGACCGACGAGAGGGGACTGACATGTCTGGTGGGTTTTTCATGTGTTGGTCGGTCACCCTCATTTAGCTATAATCGACTGCC
>JAOTBA010000203.1:29003337-29015243 GCA_025629845.1 Erythroxylum squamatum
GTGGGGGCAAATATTTCCTTAAAGATAGTGATTTTTCACGCCTCAAGCCATTCAACTTAAACCCACTTTTCTAACAGGAATAGCCGAAAACCATTACTCTCTCTAAATCGAGAAATGAAATGAAGATTCGAGAAAGGGCAAATTAGTTTTACCCTTATTGAATACGAAGTGTCATTATATGTTAGACTGGGACATTTTTGTATGTGTCTGGAATAGTGTTTTAATAGGATTTCTTTCACGTAAGAAAGATTCTTCCCTGCTTTGTAACTTCTCTTTTATATTGATTGAATTTTTAATTTTAAAAAATAATAATATTCTGACGAGAGTTTTGCTGAATTATAAAATTTAGAAAATTTTAATGTTACGCAACCTTAATTTTATTAAATAAAGAGATTGTTTTTAATAAATTCACGTTCATGTAAAATAATGATAATATAAAATATAAATAAATATGTATAAATAAAAATTTATAAACAGGTAATGCAATTTAGAATACCGATATTTATAATAATCATTTCACCTAAAATGTCATTAGTGTATTAAAAGTTGCCTTTTCTAAAATCATCTTCTTTATTTAGGGTAAAAAAGTAAAGAAAGAGGTATAAGAAGCTATAGTTCAAAATAGAACTTACTATTGAAATGTCTTTTTGACATATCAATCCAGAGTTCATTCAATCCAAAGTTTAACACCAGCATTATGCCTAATTTTGTTTTCATTTCCAAGATGGCTAGGATCCATGATCTCCTGATTAGACTGATATACGATGACAAGGTGATCCAATGGAATAATATATTACTTTTGAAAACCCTCTAAATTAATATAAACTTTTTCTCAATGCTACATTTTAATAAGTTAAAATCAAAAGTTTAAGAAATTAATCAAAATTATTTTCGTAATTTCAATAAAATTAAATTAATGAAGTTAATACAAAATGATATAATAGTCTTACCCTTTAGGGAGTGAGTGGCCGAGTTAGTGGAAGAGGAAGGCATGAGGCTAAAAGGTCTTGTATTTAAATTCTCCTACTTACACTTTTTCGACCGAATCTGTTGTACAAGGCTTGTTTAGTATGGAGCATAGTACCTAATTAGCGTGATTGGCAGACTATTGTGTCAATATGAAAATTTACTCAATGTGCATCCAAAGAATAGCGACCACGGATTCTTCCGTATCTAACCAAAAAAAAAATCTCTCCACTTAAATCTCATGGAATTCTACATATTTTCTCACAAAAACGTGATTTTAATTAAGAATAGACATGTTTAATTAATTATTAAAATATTAATTTTTACATAATTTAGTCTACATTTAATGTTTTATTGATATATATATATATATATATATATATAATAAAAAAAATACAACTCAAAAGCAACAAATATTTTTCTTAATTAGATAGTTTCAAGAACATTAACTCATTTTTTTAAAAAATATTTTAATTTATTTTTTCGAATATTCCCAGTTGCACATTGATTTCGTAATCTCCTAACCAATAACTCCCTTCCTTCTTTCGTAACTAATTAAACTAATGATTAAAAATTTTAACCAATTTAACCGATTTATTCGTAAAAATTTTAAATCGTTCAAATTTTAAATTCAGTTTTTAACTTTTCAGTTTGATTTACTTTAATCAATGATTAGAAAACTCAACTGATTCGGCCGATTTAACCATAAAAAGCTCTAATTATCTATTTTTAGATTAAAATTTTAAATTTTTGATTCGATTTATTTTAATAACTCTTGTTATTAAAAATCAATAAATTTGTTAATTAATTGGTCCTTTCTCCGATCCTTACTGCCCATCCTGAGAGCGGACAGCTAATACGTTTCACTTATTGAATAAGTTCTATAGTTGGTCCACGACCCCCGGATGCTGAGGGCATCCTTGGGGTGATCTCATAGTTTCTGCAGGGTGGAGACGATGGGGTCGGTCCATAGATTTTCCTTCCTTTTGCCGCATTTCGCTAAAGTGTTAAAGAAAGATAGTACATCAAGCTGTTCATAAAGGCCAACTTAATCCTCTTCCCTAAGGATCCCAGATGAGGGAATCCTAGGAGAGCCGCCGACTCCAACTATCGTTCATGTACGATTTATATTAGATCTGACCAACTGCCCATCTTATCTCCTCTGCATCTTGACAACCCATCTTTGTCTCAGTAGAATCTTTCAGTGACATGTTTTGATTTTTTATATCAATCAGGTTTTATCAACTAAAATGAATCAATTAATTTTCATTAAACAATCTCTCTTTTTCAATTAAAATTTAAATTATTCGATAGGTAAAGACAATCTATTTTCTTTATATTTTAATTCTTTAATTTTATTTAATCTTTAGTATGTTTTATGGTGGTCTAATATCGATTAAAACTTTTAAATTTTAAACATCTTGTTTTATTGATTTAACTTCCGGTTCAATTTTTTAAACATTGAATTAAAGTGACTAATTCTAATTAGGTGTATAGGAAACCCAATTTCTAGCTTAAAAATAGTATCAAAATAAATTTAAAAAGCTTAATTATTAGAATTTTTAAATTCAAATTATATAAAGATATTAAAAAAAATTAGATGCTAAAAAATTAAATCCACGTTATTTAAGAAAGTATCACAATTATTTGAATCGAGTTTAATACTTAAATTTACAATATAAAATTTTTAAACAATTTATATAATACGTAGTTTGTTATAATAGAAAAAGATTTGAAAACTAAAACATTTAATGAATAATAAGAAAATACAAAGAATAACATATTGGGGTAAATAACATATATGGACCGATTACAATAAAGTCTTAAAACTTTTATGTTCAATTTAAATAATGATAAGTATATTTTAATTCATTGATTTTAAATTAAATTAACTTAATTTTTTATAATTAATTACAAAAAAATTATTAAAAACTTAAATCAAATTAAAATTTATCATAATTTTGTTAACATCTCCTAATTCACAAATCTCTTTACAATAATTATGTAATAGATAAAAAGATACTACTTATTTTAGTTTTTTTTTTGTTAAGAATGACAATAAATTGAATCGGGTTTAATTAGATTCATTATTAACTAAAGTTGACTTGATCTCTTTACCGTATCATTATAATTCGATTCAATATCAAGTCGAATTCAAGCCCTGTAAGTTGAATATGAGTTTTAGTCCGTTCTAACCATCAACAACAATAATCTTTTAAGAAACGTCTGAAAAATAATATCATCCTATCAATTCCAAATTTGATCAACTTGATTCTGTTTTTAAGTCTAACATATAAGGTTCAAATGATTCAATTTTTTTGTAGCGATATTATTTTAGATGATATAAGAGTCGACGGAAGAGAGAAAAAGATCAGAAGATGATGAAAGAAGGAAAAGGATTTGGTAGTTAAGAGGAGAAATCGTTGTTGGAGCGTTAGTTACGGTGCTGCTTCGGCGATGAACAGATCCTAACAAGGCCAATCTGATTTCGACGATTACCAGAGTAGAGAGAAAATGCGATACCTTCTAAAAAAAACGAGAGAGACGAGCTGAAGAGGTTTAGGCAAATTTGACTTTTTGGATTTGGGATTATCCCAAGTGTTAGTGTGGAGCAGGTTATTGGTTTTGGCTGATTGGATTGGCTGATTCAACCCAATCAGCCAAATAATCAAATATATGACTTTAGCTGATCAGCTGTTGTCCAAACACCCGTATAACTCGATTTTGATTTGTACGATTAACATCGAAACAAATTATGACTCGAGTTTGAACCGTAGGATCAACATCAAATCCAACTCAACTACTTACTATTCCTAAATATTGTTAGTTTGACAAGACATATTTTCATCCCTAACTTTGACAAGATTACATTTTTGTATAAAGTAAAGCATACAAACAAAACTAACATAACAGAACAAGCGTCCACAAATTCCCAGGAAAAACACCACAAACTAAAGCAAACACAAAACAACTCACTTTCTCTTGCTTTTGCCCTTTGTTTATTCTTTTAACAGAACAGAGCATCTCACACATTGCAAGCCTTCTTTAGTTCACTTTGATAGACATTTACACAAACACATTCAAAGCACATTGCACATTCCTTCCTTTTTGTCTCTATACTAAACTAACTATGATTTTAGCTCTCAATCTCTCTCCCTAGCCATCTTCCTTCTCTTTCTAGCCGCCGCCGAGCACCTAATGGACAATTTCTCGCACCGGAAACCAGTTCACCGTCTCCATGGCCGCCGTTCATGGTGCTGCTCGTTTACTGTCCCTCCGGCCAGCCCTGACAACCCGGTGATAATCAAGAAAAGCCTTTACAGAAAACCCGAATCGACCCTCAAACCCGGACCCATTTCGGTCCCAAGTTCGCCGAAATCGGGGTTGAACTTGGTGGGTCGGATAGACCCACGTCGGATTCTGTCCCCTGGTCGCGTCTCGCCGATCGAGTCTGATAAAGCTACCGACTTTGTTCGAGAACCCGTTCCTGACCCGTCCCCGCCTGCTGGTTCAGCTCCGAAATCGAGATCCGATTCGTTTCGGGGCGTTAATGATGGGTTTTTGTCGCGGTCGGGTTCGGATCATGGTGACGTCGACGTGTTCGATGTGAGGCTTAACTTGAGAGGAAGGAAAGGTGGGGGCTTAGTGCTGGAGATGAGTTCGGAGGTTTTGATTGCGAACTCGGAGGTTATGGAGGGTCTCATTTTGGAGTATCGAAGAGGTCTTGGGTCGAACCGGAGAAGTGGGAGCACCGACTCGTCGAGGGTGTGTAGAATAGAAGTGCCGGATGTGGAAAATTTGGAGGTGTTTAGAGAGACTATAGAGTTGATGTTCGAAGACGATGTTAGTAAAAGGCTTTTGAAGCTTGGAGCTTTCAAAGCCATTGATATACTTGAGGTTTGGTGCTTGCTATTTGGTGTTCTTTATGCCTTTCAGTTTCTGCTTCTTTTCTTTAATCTTTTCATTTCTTTCAGATAAGTTTTATATTCTTGGTTTTAGGGTTCTTTGCAAGATTATTTGGGGTTTAATTTTCGTACATTTGCTTTTCATTTTCGGGATTGGTTTTGCTTTAGCTCTCTTAGGATTGAAATGGAAAATTTTCTAGTAACAGAGAAAAAACATAGTCAAAGGTTGATGTAGTTTGAGTTTGGATGTAATCTTTCTTGCAGGGCTTAGATTTTGCATAGTGCATTCTCCTGAAAAGTTCAGAGAACTCTGTTTGTATTATCTTTTTGGTAGATTAGGTATCTTTTTTTTTTTCTTTGGGTAGATTAACTATCTGATTTTTGATCTAACAATGTCTTCTGAAATTATTCTAGGTGTCAGCTGGCATCAAGTTCACCAAAGGTGTTTCTTCCTGTTTGAAGTACCTTGAGGCTGTGCCATGGACTGAAGAAGAAGAGGAAAAGCTGAGGAGCCTATTCGCTGTGTACAAGTTTGATGAGGCAATAACTCAAGACATTCGAGCTAGATTATTCTTGCAAAACTCGGCGGATGCACAACAAGATTTAGCCAAACATCTTGTGTCGTCCATCACCAACTGTAATGATGCTACGGCAAGGAATGAGCTGAAATCGCTAGTTCGGGGCCTTCTTTGTAAAAATTCAGTTTATGAGAAGTACCAACCTGATCTCCACAATGAGGATCTGTGTGCCTTTTGTCAATCGTGTCTACATTCGTTAGTCATCCTCTTGCAGGAGGCTTCTGAAATGACTGCCAATGGGAGAGTGGGGAAAAAGGACAGGGATAAGCCTTTGATTGAACGCATCTCCAAAGAGGTTGATAATATTAATTGGCTGACAGAAATCCTTCTTGATCGACAGATGGGCGAAGAATTTGTGCAAATGTGGGCAGCTCAGGAAGAACTGATTAAGCTGCATAAGAGTGCATCCCCCATAGTCAGATATGAGCTCAGTCGGATTTCTGCTGTTTTGTTCGTTGCTATGGGGACCAGAAGACTACAATGTGGGACAGAAACAAGAGCAGGGCTCTTTCAGACGTGGTTTCGGCCAATGCTGTTAGACTTTGGTTGGCTGCGGAGATGCAAGAAAGGGCTTGACATGAAAGCAGTTGAAGAAGCAATGGGTCAGACTCTTCTAACCCTTCCACTAATACAGCAATATACGCTTTTTATGGAATGGTTTAGGTGTTTCTCCAAGTGCGGAAATGACTGCCCCAATCTCAGCAAAGCCTTTCAGATTTGGTGGCGCCGGTCATTTCTAAAAGGATCAGAAACACACGCTATTGAATCCAGGTAACCAGTGTGTATCTCGTATAGTTTCGCAAACGTAACATCTGCAGGCGTAGGAAGTGCAATTTGGAATATGCCACATTGAATAATGTAGATCAACTATGTAGATTTGTTGCAATAGTTGTGAGCTTTTCTTCAATTCCATCCACAATTATGCAGTGAGAAAGCTGTTAAGGTAGAGGTTGTATTGATGATTCAAGTTACCCATCTCGGTACCATAAAATAGTTGTAATCCAACAACCACGAACTCGAGGTGGATTAACTGGTAGTTCAAAAATGAAGAGCCTGATCTTGATTGTCTAATGCTAAAGAATATGGAAGGAAGGGTATTAGTTGCCTTGGTAAGGTTACTTGGTATCATCTTAAAGAGTACATGTGAAATGAGAGGGAAGGGAGGAGCAAGCACCAAGTATACTCTTCATTATCAAATCCTTAGATTTCTATTATCTCCAGGGCAAATAGAGAGGTCCCTTTTTCTAGATTGGCAACGGCCCTTGAAAAATAGAGAAAAGGATAAGCAAGAAAAGAAAATTTGCTAGAAACATGGCATGTTGGTCTTAGATTCAGACCTACCGATGCCAAGGACCAAGCAAAGGGAACTGGTTGGAAGTTAAGAAATGAACAATGTACAATCATTGATAGACTTTCTTGTAGAAAATTGCAACTGTGGTTGCGGGAGAGATTGTTCCTTTCTTTGCTTGTACGTTCAAGTGGTTGTTCTTCAGTAATAAACTATATTTCCACATCTGAATTCCGAAGGAAACTCCTCATATCTGTAGTGCGAAACACATGCTAATATCATACCGACTTGTTTCCACACTATAGGATTGACTAGACCATCCTGACCAGTATGTCAAATTGATATCTGAATCTCCAATTTTAAGGTGTGTCCATTTATTTACATATGTATATCGAACGAAAGGTTGAAAAATGGAAACAGCCTAAAGATACATGCTAAGTTGATTAACTAAGTAAATGAGTTCATGCTGAATGGGAGAAAGCTAAGTGCATTATTAACTGTTCCTGGAGATTGTAATTTCTTTTTTCTAAATTTGGACCGGCCTGAATGTTTTAGAATGGTACACGGTAAAATAACTCAAAAACATGATAATATAATCCTATAATGCTACAAATTCATAAGTACGTACAAATCTTGCACTAAAAATTTGCAACTTCCTCCATTTACTTCTTTGTGAAGCCCCTTTTGCAGCTTCTGAGAAATGTCACATTTTCTTTAGATAAACGAGGCTTCCAAACCAAGATTACAAGGATATTTGTATCCAAAGCCAAGAAGATCATGTACAAACATTAAAATCCACGACCAATTGATTATGATTCCTCAAGTCCTACAAATTGTCACATTTTCCCATTCCCTGGATCAAAGAAAAGTAGATGCTATCATCAGGAGTAATGCCTTTGCTAACCATTTCTTTAAGTAGTTCTTCAGCAAGATCACCTTCCTGGTTTTTGCACAAACCTTTAATGAGGGCACTATAAGTGCGCAATGTTGGATCAAATCCAATATTTATCATCTGGTCACGAATTCTGATCGCGTCCTTAATATCACCACGTCTAGTATACCCACTAATTAGAGTATTATAACTAATATGGTCCGGTTTAATTCCCCTGATTTTCATCTCTTCAAGAAGATGACGAGCTTCCTCAACTTTTCCCACCCTGCAGTGTCCTTGCATCAAGGTATTGTAAGTAACTTCATCAGGAACAACTTTGTTGCTATCCATTTCCCTCAGCAAAGCAAATGCACGATGCATATTCCCATTAGCACAGTGTCCAGCTATCAGAGCATTGAAGATTATAACATCTGGGGGCTCACCATTCTTGACAATCTTTTCAAACATTTCGTCGGCCTCCTTCATTCTATTCCGTTTACTCAAAACATAAATCAAGGAGGTATAAGTCACCCTTGATGGTTGAATCTTTTTCCTAACCATCTCATCATAAAACCTAAATGCTTTCTTTATATTCCCACATCTGCAGTAACCATTAATCAAAATGTTATAGGTTATTGAATCAGGAGCAATTCCTTTGTCTGTCATTTCCTTTGCCAGATTGTCCGCCTCGTCCATCTTCACTTCCATAAACAAACCATGAATCAACATGTTATATGTCGACACGGTCTGCGTTATACCTTTCTCAACCATCTTATCCTTTAAACTAAAAGCCACCTCCAAATTGCCATTGTTACAGTAGCCATCAATCAACATGTTATAAGTTACAGCATTTGGAAGCAATCCTAGTTCTTTCATTTTCTCAAGCATCCCAGATGCCTCCTCGAGTCTTGCTTCCTTACAGAGTCCATAAATAAGTGAACCATATGTGTAGGAATCAGGCTCAACCCTTTTATGTTTCATCATATTCACAATCAACTGAGCTCCTTCCACTCTCCCTCTTGAACAATATCCATGAATTATTGTGTTATACGTAATGACATCCGGCTTAATCCCTGAAAACTCCATGATCCCAATAAACTCCTTAGCTTTCTTCAATTTCCCTTCCTTACACAACACATTAATCATTATATTGAAGGTAGACACACTTGACTTGATTCTCAACTTAAACATCTTTGCGTACAAAAACCAAGCATTCTCCGTTTGATTCAACTTCAGAAACAAACTTAACGTGGAATTACATGTCTCAATCTTAGGAACCACACCCTTTTCAGTCATCAACTCAAAACATTTTAGTGCATCATCACCTCTCTTCAATTCACAACAGCCCCTCATCAACAAATCCAAGAGTACACCACTATCTACACTAAACCAATCATGGGGCGCAACGAGCTCGTTGAAAACCTCGGTGATACCACCCTTGGCACCATTGATGGTTTGTTTCAAAAGCTGCAAGCTTGACTTTGGTGATGACAAGCGTGCAATGACCGCGACAGCAAGGCATTTGCTTTTGACATCTAATCGATCAAATCCACCAAACCCAATCTGGGTTACAAACTGGTGAGCTAAATCAGGAGTCTTGCAAAGTCTATAGAGTGTGGCAGTGACAACAGGCGGAGTTAGACTGTACGCAACTTGTTCGACAAAATGCCACTGAGAAGACTGAATCCATTCAATCAGGTTCTCGTCAGTGACTAGTAGATGCGGTTCTGAGTCGGTGTTCAAAAGGGTTTTTGGTGGGAAATTGTTAGTCTTTGCAGCTAGGGTTGAGGATGGTCTGATGAGGAAGGTGATTGTGATCGGATGGTGTTTAAGAAAATGAAAATGGAGAAAGTTGCGAGCTTTCATGATATAAGAAAAATGGGTACTCTTTTCATGTCAAAGAAGACAGAGATACAACAAGATTCGTGATACCGTCGTCGAAGAACACAACCGTCTTAGGTTTCGGATGGGTCAATGTCAAGAGCTCTCATTCCTTAATAATGTAGTTCCTAAATTGTGGGAACAGTTTTTTTTGGTAATTTAAAAACGTCCTTAATATTATAATGAATTTACCACAAATTATATTAGTTTATATCAAAAATTGTAATTTACATGCTTGAATTGAAAGGGTAGTTAGAAACTTATCTTCAATCTAAATTTCTCAGAAGTTTATTTGAATATGAATCACTTCCGACAAAATATTTATTATATATTTTATTATTTAATTTTGACATTTTTGATTATTGAATCTTTAAGATAATGATTAAAAATTTAAATTAAGATGAGGTATAATTAATCTGGTTGGGTCGGTTATGCTGGGTCCAGGACTAAGCGTAGAATCGCATGAAGGCCGATCAGCCCATTCACAAACAGCGACCTAAACCTAGCAGGAATTTCTTATATAAGGTATTACCTCACCATGGAACAGGTACGACTTTAGAACCTTGATATTTTCTGTTTTTACTTTTTAGCCACCAAAAAATCCTTACAAAAAGACTAACTTGAGCATCGGAGGAGCCTGTCGGCAATCAACCCCCGGCGTGTCTTTTGTTGTTTTGCAGGTATTCTCTAGTTAAAGTTATTCAGAATCATTGATCCAAGCAACGACGTCCAGCCCCATCAAATTTAAGCAGAACCACAATCAATACTTTTTATTTGAATTGAATTTTTGGATAAGGGTTGAAGTGACAAATAAGTCTATCTTTAAAGAATGTGTATTTGTTTGCTGATTGAATAATAATGTGAGATTGTTGGTCTTGCGTGAATGTGTAGATCACGTCGTAGTGGAGTGCATAATATTGCAAGGTAGTATCAAATTGGGTATGTGTGACTCCCTAGGCGTGTGACTTATTGGCTACATCGTTTTGGGCTTGTGCGTGATCAACTTCATCTCGGAAACCAACGATTGTCAATGATTTTCTTGTAGGCTGCGTATACTTTGATTGGTGAATGTGTTAACGATACAGTTGTAACTTTGTGTTGATGTTTATGTGAATCAATTAGTATCATTGGTGAACAACCATCAGATTAATCTGAAGAGCTGAAAACAATAGGAAGTTGTTATTTGTTTCTTTCTCAAGTGTTCTCATTCAAGTTGAATTTTATTTAATCACTTTAGTTATTTATTTATTATTCTTTTGTTAAAAGAATGTTGAGAAAAATCTTTTATTGAGGTTAACACGAGTCGGTCGTGTTATTGGGTGTGAAATTTTTTTACGGGTTGTGAGGACGAGGGATAGTGTTAAGGGTTGAGTGGTGTTGGCTCAATAAAACCTTGTATAAAACTATTGTCATTAGTGAAAATTTTAAGCTAGGTAAGAGCCCCGCAGAGATAGCAAGATATGTCGAATTGCGTTATTAAATTTTGGTGGTAATTTATATTTTTGCGTTTTTTTTTGTTTTTAATTGTACTAGGAACGACAGCGATAGATCGAAAATTTTGCGAAATTACTACACCCTCTCAAATTTTCAACTTCAATTCAAACACACTTTTCTTCTACGTAGGAAGTAATTTCGAATACCAAATTTATCAGCTTACAATACAAAAAAGAACAGAAAATGATTGTGTTTAATTATAGTCTCAAACGTGAAAACTTATAAATTAAAAAAAAAATGTGAAAACTTACAATGGATCAAGTCGGGATCTGACTTAAACTTTAAAGTTGAAACTAAATTTGATCGAATATAAAATTTTGAATCCGATTAAATTTAGATTAACTCATTGATCCTAAATTGAATTAGTTCATATTTAACTAATTTATCATAATTAATTAAGTCCAAAATAAACACTAACTTATTTAAATTAGATTAGTCTATTAACTGGGACCGCACTAAATAGCAGTGTTTTAAAAACCGAACCGGATCGTCCGGTCCGACCGAAAAAAGTTTGAACCGGTCAGTGGTCCGGTTCGGTTTCACTTAATAACCTCTCTGTATAAAAACCGGGCGGTTCAACTTTTTTCGGTCGAACCGGTCCGGTCCGGTTTTAAACCTTGTTACCAACAGTAATCCAGCCATTGTGGAACACGCAAGTTCGAGACTCCGTTCCCCCGAGATCCAGCGGCACCGTCACTTTGCCCAAGAGCCTGTCGGCTTTGGAGAGGTGGAAGGTGGCGGCGACGGTTGAAGTGAGACGGTGAGAAGTGAAAAAGAGCGATGATTTTTAGACGTTGGGGAAAGAGATTTTGGGGAAGAGATCTCCACCAAGAAAGCTCGAATAATCCTCTCCCTAACAGCACCTCCAGACAATACCCCACCATAGGCACGATTTACAGTCCTACGATTCCTGGATAGTCTGG
>JAOTBA010000203.1:29016754-29027645 GCA_025629845.1 Erythroxylum squamatum
TTATTAAACTCAAATTTATTTAAAATTTAATTATATTTGATTTTATTTTTATTTATTCTTATAAAATTTTCATCTTAATTATTATATTCTGGTTTGATAGCGGTTCACTACCGGTTAAACCTCTAAACTTTAAACCTTTCTTTCGACCGGTTCAATGTCTGATCCGATTTTTAAAACATTGCTAAATAGGATTAATATTTGATGTAACTTATCATCTTTACCTAAAATTAACAATATTTATTACTAAAATTGACATTTTTAGTTCAACAAGGAATTAATATATTAAATTTTAAGTTAGACTCAGGTTTCTCGAAAGGTCAGCTCGATCCTGCCGTCCATAATTAATTCAACAAAAAGAACATTAAATACTAAGTACAATGCATTTACTGACATAAGTGAAGGCATTTAATACGTTGATTCACGCGGCTCCTAGTTTGATTTGGTCACACGTGTTGTTTCCTGATGTTAAGACAAGACTTGTACCTCAAAGTTGCATCGCGTTTTGGCTTCCAAACTTTGATCAAGTCAACTTCCTTTCTAGAAGCTAAACAAACGCTGACTTGGCATGCGATGGAGTCACTGTTCCTGTCACAAGTTCCCTCGTTGTTCTGTCTGTGACAGGGTCAATGAACTTGTCTTAAAGGGTATTGCAAGACTTGGAATTTGATTGAAGCTCACTGTTGATTCAACTGATTGAAGAAGTACCAAGTCCGCAGAATTGCTCACTTTCACGATACATACCGGAAAAATGGAAATCTTCCCAACCTGGTATCTCGGAGAATATAAATTTTCATTTTTAATAATAATGACTGCTAAAGACTACCAAATGTTGGTCGTCAGAAATTGTCCATGCCTAGTATTGACAAGTTGGCAAAACAGGCTACTGGCAGAAAGAACAAACCAACAGGCTGTAAGCGAGTGTGTACAAAGACACGAGAAAATGACGAGGACGCTGTTTCACATTAAAGTGGTGGAACCACTTCATCCTGTGACACCAAATTCATTGACATTATCTATCTAACAGCCACCAAAACAAGAAAAAGTTGGAAGCCTACACGCTTTTGAGTGTGTGTGCAACAACCGTCAACTTCTTCCAATGTAGTCACTTCACTGCAAATAGTTTATGCAAAACCCACCAATATTTGATTATCAGTTCTAGGATTCTATCTTTCTATGTCATAATTCCATTACTTGGCACGAACTGAGCAGAGGGTATGGAAGAAGCATCAAAATCAATACTTTTACTACCAGGGTAAAGTTACTGTTGGCATCACAAAGGATGAATATTACAAATGCAGCGACCCAGTAATTTACAATAATCTAGAAGAGACTATCACAGAGATCAACCCATTCAGGATTTTTTCCTCATGCATCAAACTATTCTTGGCCCTTTTTGCTGCCTATTATCAACATCCAGTATTCTTCTCTAGATTTATCACCAACTTCATTCAATGAAAAATGGCCATGAGTGCCATGCTGGTACCACGTTCCAGGAACTATGATCAATGTTTCGCATTAGTATTTACCTTCTCTCAAATGGGTCTTGATTTTGGGGATGCACCTAGTGCTTGAGCCTTCATCAAAGAGGGTTCAAAGATGGGACTGTATGTTGTGCTTGGTCTTGTTGGATACAATGAGTAGTCATTTACTGTATAACCACTTTGTCCTACCAAAACAAAGGTTGGGTGAGGAGGTGAAAGATAACAACTCTTGTGTGCTGGTCCATATTGGCGTAATGGACTAGAGCAAGGAGACACCGGCAAAGAGGAGGCGATCATTTTGCCATCATCCCTGCATACAGAAGCAGGACTTTTAGACCGATATAGCTCTCATGCATACCCAAAGGCTTAAATGGCAAGAAGTTATTACCTCTTCAATGCTCTGGTATTAGCAGCTCGCAGGTTAATTGCATGATCTGCATCGTTCAGATTAGCATTTGATCTGTTGGCATGAAGTTCTAGCACTGGCTGCTCAGGGAGAAATAAAATTAAGCAATTAAGTGACATCCAAACTTTTCACAAATGAACTGTGAAAACTGAATAGGTTATAGTAAGACACAACAGGAATAAACTGCAAATTGCTTTCAATGTTCTCAAAATTCATCAAATAAGCCCTTGACATTTGATAGCCACAACACTTTAGATAACAATTCACTTAAATTCATAGTATAGTAGCCCTCATCTATCAACTCAAATGAAATGGTTGCATGGTCTGTTAATAGATCTTTCGTAGGTCACATGCCACAAAACCATGGTATTGCAGCTGCCTTTTATGCTGGAGGTACTACAATTCGAGTCAATTATCTTACAGCAACTTTCATGAGAAATTTGATCCAAATATAAATAAAAGGCATATCTGAAAATAATTAATTGTTCATGAACTTATTTCATGTCCAAATGCATGCCTGTTTGAAAGCGATCACACACAAAAGATTGGCGGAAGTTAAACAGGAAGTGCAAATTTTAAACATCTTTGGAAATAAACTCTAGAGTCTGAAAAGGCACAATGATGTACTTTATGAATCGTCTTCCTCCAATCAAATGCTCTATCAAATTCTAACATCCAGAAGAAGAAATTCACACACCATGCAAAACAAAAGTAAATTGAAATTTAATAGAAGGTTAGGAATCATTAATTATACCGGAGTGCGGCTTCCATCAAAGGAATAGGGAACTGTGTCCCGAATTATGTTGATGTCAGAAAATCTCATTGCTGCTTGCTCCCGAATAAATGGGTGCTCTAACAACTTTACAGCTGAAGGGCGTGCTGATGGATCTCGTTGCAAACATAGTCTTACAAAGTTCTTTGCATTATTAGAAAGATGCCCAGGTATATCCGGCATATCTTTACTGTTTCCAATTTTAAATATTGCTGCCACCTGTTGAATTAAATCTAAATGAGAACATATCAAATATAAGAATGCTGTCAAATATGGGGAAAATTTTTCTTTTGTTTTTTTCTCATTTACATTCAACTCACTTTGAGCCAAATGTGCATAATTCTCATACTTGTGCACCGACACAGATTTAAGTCCCAGTAAATGAGGTGGAAATCCTACCCCATTACCACCAAACTAAACTGCTACTTGTTAAGACAAGCATATTTCTACCAATGCTACTTGGTGATAACAGAAACGCACCCCTTCAAATTGGCTCCAAGGTGGCTTGGACGTAGCCATTTCAAGAATCGTACATCCCAAGCTCCATATATCCACAGCAAGATTGTATCCACTTGTATTCATTACAACCTAGGATCAGAGTTCAAAGACAAAAGAATGCAAGGTAATTAATTCCTGACAAAATACCAAACATGGATTAGGAATCAGGAAGCTAAAACAAAGCAAAATCGGAATGATTTTGATTAAGGACAAAGGAGTTGAAGTTTACTTTCCTTCTCAAAAAGATTGTAGGAAAGTAAGAGATAAGAGGGTAAAAGTACCTCAGGTGCCATCCAATAAGGACTTCCCTTGAAGGAAAGCATTGAAGAACAATTGGCAATCTGGTTGAACAAAAAAATTAAGAAATTTTAATCATAACCCATGATGAATCGATAGGGGTAAAAGGTAAAATGATTTACAACATTTTCTTGTATGGTAAATTGAATGTTTATCATGACATGGCATCCTTTAGTTATTAAGTTACACAGCCAAGTTAATTGAATTGAATAGAATTACAAAATCAACATAAAATGAAAGGATAGTTGCAGCAACCATATTTTAACCAAACGGGAAAAGGAACAAGATCTTTAATCGCCGTCAGGAATTATCATCCAAATAACACGATTTACTTAGACTTGGCCACTTTGAACTTTATCATTTGAATAAGTTGACAATTATGTGAAATTTTCTTGCAGGTGTTTAAACATAAATTAGTTATGTCATATGGCTGAGATGGGACATACATGTTTAGCCATGCCAAAGTCTGCCAACTTGATTTCACCATTAGGGTCTACTAATATGTTGGCACCTTTAATATCCCTGCCAGAAGAAAGGAATGCATAAATTAGAACAATGCCGGAAGATGTTATTTTAAATACAAATTAGCATCCATAGCCTATACCACCCTAAATATACCTGTGTACAGTATCTCTTGCATGTAAATAGGCAAGCCCCGAAAGAATCTGCCTGGTATAGTTTTGAATAACAGGTTCCCTAAAGGGGCCATAATCTTGTAGTAATTTGTGAATTGAGCCACCAGAGACATACTCTAAATAAACTGAAAGTGTTTCTTCACTCTGAGAATATGGCAAACCAAAATGGTCTCAAAACCAGATTCTAAAATTTGAAATCACTTGGATTGAGCAGAGATTGAGCTTAGAATGTCAAAACAATCATTTTGCAATAGTAAATGACTGATCCTTCAACTAGTAAGGTAACTCGTACCAGTTCGCTTCCAAAATATCGAACAATATTTTGATGTGAAAGTTGATTGAGCAAATTTATTTCCTGTTGACAAAGAAAAGCAGCAGAACAATGCATTAACATGAAGCAAATCCAAAGGAAACCCAGCAATTATTAATGGCTCGCTATTAAAAGGATCGACTTCAAATTCAATTCTTCATTCATTGAGTCAAGTTGGTAACAGAAATTAATTACCTGATTTAGTTGCTTAAGACACTCTTTCGAAGAATGATCATCAGAAATAACCTTGACTTCCTTTATTGCGCACATTTGTCCACCCTCACTATTCACAAAGCAATAAGAATATTAGGACTGCCGAGTAAAATTTGCATACACATATTAATAGACTTCTAAAGTGTCATTCTACTCCTTCAATCTTTTCATTAGTTTCCGATAGTCTCTTAAAAATTTGTAAAACCATTCAGATGGGAATTTTTCTTGTCATAGAAAAGCTAAAACCTTGTCTAAAGTTGTCACAGCACATCTCAGTCAAAATAAGCATCAAAATGCCTATTCACCTGTTGAAACCAAGATAGACATGCCCAAATGTTCCCCTGCCAAGAAGCTTTCCCTTTTTCCATTTAGACAGTGTAGCTGGACCGTTTTCACTCACTCCATTTCCTCTACAACTAGTAAAGGAAGGAGGGCTTGTAGGCGAACCAGGTGGGAGAGGTAGTGGATGACCTTGGTTCTTCCCATCCCCAGAAGGAGAGTCTAAACTCGTGCTGCCAAATCGTGGATGCAGAGGTGATGTTGGTCTACTTGCTCCTCTGGAACCAGGAACAGGACTTCTTGATCCAGGAGCAGGGCTTCTGGAACCTGGACCAGGACTCCTTGCTCCATTATTGAGCGTCATTTCACCAAGTCGTCTAGGTTCACGAGATAATCTGCGTTTCAGTCAATATGTCCAGTTTAGAACCAACATAACCTTTCTCAAATGCTCAAGCGGATTAACCAGTTATAACTCAAATAAGTATCTGCTATCCGAGTAATCTGGCAACTAATAGTTTATATTATACCTAACTCCATTATGTAAAGGTATCTGAAAAATCAGGATAACCCTCTCTAGTCACAACCAGACATGTTAAAACAAAGAACTAAATCCACATGAATCATGTTCCTGCCACAAATTCAGAGCAGAAACTGGAAGTTGAGAGACAGGAGCAGAGAAACAAAGCATTGGATAGGCACACAAACGTAAAACTGTGTCAGAAAATAGAACAGACAGCAAGACAGCAGAACATTCAGCTCTGACACAGATTAAATAGATAGAGAAATAAAAAAAAGTCTTTTTTAATCTTTTTCTTCCATGAAGGCTCTGCAACAATTCAGAAACATGAAAACCTTTTACGAAATGAAATTACTCTATTTTATGACACTCCTGTGTCGGAAAAATAAAAAACATGAACTTCTGAAATTACATCTCATAAAAATATCAACAGAAAAGCGATGACCACCTACCTGTAACCCCCAAAATGAATACCATGATGATCACTATTCCCAATACCATAATCCTCCCCATTAGACCCAGAAGAGCTGACACTAGAAGCCGAACCTGAAGCGGACCCAGATCCCAAATCGATCCCAACAACAGCACCATGATCACTGACCGACGGTTTGGGAAGAGGAAGGCGTATCTTTTCAGCAGAGTCCGAGTCAAAACCCGAGAACCCGGAAGACCCGATAGCAAAATCCCTGCTTCCACGCGGAGAGGTCCGAGTCAGAGCCGCCTCGTCAAAGCTCTTGAACTTGTTTCTTGAGCTCTTTTTCTTGCTCACATCGTTGCTGCTGTTGTTGTTGCTTCTCTCTTGACTCTCCTCTTTGCTCCTTCCGGACTTTTTCCCCCACCAAGCAGGCATGGAATCAAACTGAGACCAAGAACCCACCTCAACAACAACCAGAGGATGAGAAAGATAAAATCTTTTATGTGTGTACACAGAAGACTTCAACCAAAGATTCAAGCTTTTGGACAACGAAGAAAGCAGAGACAGAGAGAGAAAAAAGAAAAGGAAAGAGAGAGGAAATGAGTAGAAAAATAAAAAAAAAGACGACTTTCTAATTTCTTTCTCCTTTTTTCTCTCTTAAAAATAATAATTTAATTAATAAAATGTGGGACCCACAATTTGACACAGCTGTGTAGAGATTAGAGATAGAAAGAAAGAGATGTATACTTTGGGGGACGGCAGGCGGTGGCTGGATAAAGTAGAAAGCGTGACGTGGCATTTCTCTATTTTTTTTTCTTAATATATCTGTTTAAATAATAAATATTATATATTTTGAATGAGAAAGATAAAGGGCGCAAGTATGTGACTTGTGGGCTTACGTGTGTTTTAATAAATTAATCAAACATTTAAGAATTAAAGGGGTTGTTAAATTGTGATTGGATGGATGTTTTAGGTGTAGTTGGTTAAGATTAGTCCCATGCATATATAAATATATTAATTTAAAAAATAAAATATTACAAAGATTCTATAGGGATGATTTTGTTGCGTTGGATATTTATTATTTAATACCATCGAATATCATTAAATTTTAAAAATGGGGTTTGGGGTTTGATTAATATTTGGAGGCGTGTGAATTAAAATTTTATTAATATTTGAAGTAGGCGTGGGCAGATCCTAATGCATAAGGTTTTTAGTTATGAACATCAATATATGCATTCATTTGTATTTTATAAAGAAATTGCTTCCGTGAAATGAACCCAGATTGTTTCCGTGAAATGAATCCGTAGCATTCTAATCACAAAAGAGTAATCTTACCATCGTATATTAAATAGAATTTAAAATTTTAACCGCTTATTTTTGTGTGTGTAGAGTGTATCACTTGATACATGCAATAATCGGTAAAATACACATTTTGAATATAGATAATACTTTTAAACTAATTTAATTTAAATTAATAAATTAAATTTAAATTAATAAATATTTATATTAAACTCAAATTTGAGAGATTTGGCTTGAATATCTAAGTTGATTTGGATAAACAACGTTTTCTTGGTAAGTTTTGTCAAATGTTGTTATTTTTTATTATCAAATTATATCTGATCGAGAATTAAACTAAGGTTAAATCAAATAAAAGTTTGAGCCGGACCAACCAAATACTATTCTTCATGTGCTAACAATAACAACAATGATCAATAAAAATTCTGGCTAAACATTAGATCTAAATGGGTTTAATATACGCAACTTTACCTTTAAATAATAGAGAGGTTGTTTATACATTCTTCGTGTATTAATGATTCAAAATCAAATGAATCATTAACTTTATTAATAGATATTATAAGTCATTTAAATAAAATGATATTGTTTTGGTATATCTTATAAAACAATAATATTTTAATTCTTTGATTTAATTTGGATCGGTCATCAAAATGAGGTATAATTAAATAAAAATTTGTATTTAATTTGATTTATTATTATTTTTAACACATTTAAAACTCTAAATTAAATAATAAATTAACTAATTTAATAAGCATCAAGAATTATTGTTCTCAATCAATTTACAGTTTGTATAAATCTTTTGAGCCAATTACAATGCATACTAATGAACCCGTAACCAACCTTTCACTCTCAGACATGAGAGCGATTTGGCGCGTGGTCCACCTCAAAAAAGCAATTATTATATTATTGAAGTGGGGTAAATATTTATTTGGTATATTTATATTAATCTATTTGATTATGTATTTTATTTATACTCAAAAAAGTGTGGTGATTGTGTGTAGAGGAATATACGGTTGCTTGAGTGGAGACTAATCTACGTCATTAGGCGTGTGAATCATTACGACGTCATTTCTACACGTACACGTCACTTTCATATGCGTCGACCAAGTGGACTTTTTTTAAATTAAAAAATCTGAAAATAAAGGAGAATTAATTAAGTTCATATGATAATAAATATTTAATAGATTTGGATAAACTCCAACATTATAAAATAGCACCATTAAAATTTGGTAATTATAACAGATGATTTAAGTAATGATGATATTTCCGACTTGAGTTTAAATAAAGCAAGTATTTGTCAAGAAAGTTTATAATTGTATTTGATTCAAATTAGATTAGTCAGTATTTAATTATGACTCTATTTGTATTTTTATGTCTATTTGTATTTGTATTTTATTATTTTAATATGTATATAAATTTTATATTTTATTTTATTTCTCTTTATATTTTACAGCTGGACCAAATAATCATCATCATCGTACCCCGAAGTCCCGCACTCAAGCAGGGTCTGGAGAGCCTGATAGTACGCAGCCTTACCCCTATATTGTAGAGAGGCTATTTCCAGTAGACTCATATGCAAATGTAACAAGGATAATAATGAAACAGGTTGAAAGAGTAAATACGTAAAGAATATAGTAGGAAAAGTATATAATGAATATAACAATTAATAAAGAAAAGACTAAAATAATAATAATAATAATAATAATTTAAAAATAAAAATAAAAAATGAAAATAAAAATAAAAAAAAGATTAAAATATAATAATAATAAAAATATAGATGATTAAAAAACCAACCACACAAACCTTAATTGTTCAATTTTTCGGTTCGATTTATTTCAATAACTCTTATTATTAAAATTGGTCAATTTATTAATTAATGGTGAATTTCATAAATTAATAAAATTTATAAATTAAAATAAATAAATAATTTTTATTTAACAATATCTTTTTTAATTAAACTTCAAATTCTTTAATAGATAAGTACAATTTCTTTCAATTATATTTCAAATTATGTAATTTTAATCCCGATCTAATACCGGTTGAACCTTCTAAACCTAACATCTTGTTTTACTGTTTAACTGATGATCCAATTTTTAAAATATTGAGTAATACACATTCCTATCATGTAAAAAATAAAGAGATTACCTTTATAACATAAACATTTTAAATTATAATAAAGCCATAAATGATTTTTTGTGATTATGCTAAATATTGCTTTAATTTGTGAGTTTAGTTTTGCATTTGCTTAGATTCATTCAATGCAATTATTATTCCTAATTCTGGTTGATTAAAAAAAATTTCTTAAAATAAATGCACAAAAAATAATTTAAGCACATTTAAAAATCCACATAATTTGGCAATTTTTTATTTCACATTAATAACAATTATTATTAATCTATTAGTTAAGGGTAAGACTTTATTCATTAAATCCCTTACATCCTGCTGATTTTTATTAATTTATTATTGTTGGTATAGTAATAACTATGAAAATAATTCATATAGCAACAGATAAAATAATTATTGGTAAAATTATTACTTCTCGCTTAAAAAAAAGACATAAACCCTAATTGTTTAATCAAATAAAAGACAGGAAAGTTTCGCTGTCCCTTTAAAATCCTAATCATCTAACTTATTATAATAAGTGACTAAGATTTATTAGGAACAGTAATTCGGAAACAACAAATCTATTTCTATAGAAGCTGGCCCCATTAATTTTAACAACTAAATAACTAATAAAACAAATAATTATTATATTCAAATCTCCATTAGTCCCATTGATCATATATTATTATTACCATGAAATTGAAAATTTGATGTGACAGTCCAATAATAGAGACGTGTAGGTTGGTTCGTGACAATCAAACCCTTTATCTTATCATCACATAAACATAATGTTGTATATATATTTTTCATGTATATGGAATTATATAAATAAAGTACAGAGGATACGTGTTAATATAAATTACATATTTTAAATAAATTATTAAACAAATTAATAATAAAAAAGTAATAAATCCAATTTGATGTTTTTTAAATTGTAACTTGTCTTTATTTTATAAAATTAATAAAATAAAATAAGTTTAATTTAAAATAATAATAACAATTCAATTACGTTTGATCTAAGATTATTAGATTAAATTGAATTAATAAAATTTTGAACTAAATTTAAGTTATAATCGTTAGAATTGATTATATAATTAAATTATGAAATTTTATTTTAACATAATTAACTAAAATATCATCATTTTGATTATAATTTGGACTAAAATTGGGATTGAAATATTGACTATAACTATAATTTTATCCATATTAAACATTCTAACTTTTAGGTTTGGTTTTTAACTTTAAGGCCCGATTTACTTTAACAACTCTTATTATTAAAAATCAATCGGTTGATTAATTAATTGAACAAATTTATAAATTAATAATTTGCTATAAACTAAAATAAATTAACTAAAATCTCTTTTTTAGTTAAACTTTAATTTTTTCAATGAATAAGGAGAGTCACTGATGTGAGCAGGAGTAAGGATCTTAAGAAGATGACGAATTCCAAGCCTATTGGAGGAGAGTTTAATAGAATTGAGCCCAAACTAATCCATTTAACTCAAATCATTGGACCGGATACACTTGGAGCTTAAAAGCAAGAAGATTTGGGCTTGTTATTTATTATCTTTTATTTTAGGCCCAAGGACTGATTTATGGGCTGTTCTTTTAGTTGGTAGCATATACTTTGTTTGTTTGGGTTATTTTAAGACTTGGATCAGATTATGTT
>JAOTBA010000203.1:29034444-29046199 GCA_025629845.1 Erythroxylum squamatum
TAAGGAAGACTACCCATGTCAACTAAATAAAATTTTGAATAATTCATAAAAATGTTACGAGCCATATTAAGATGTGTTTGAGCCGTTTTCAACCGTATCCGAGCCGTCCTAAGCCTTGTCCGAGCCATGTCTAAGCCGATAAAAATGATTTTTTTACTCCGTCACGTACGAAGACGTGTCCGACACGTGTCCACCGCGTATCCACTGCGTGTCCGTGTCGGACACACGGATACGACACCATTTTGCCGTCTCCGTGCTACATAGCATATCACCCAATGCATCGCCCAAGATAAGATCATCCCTAAATCTATCACACTTCATCACGCGAGCATGAATTTGCAAACCTTCCTTAAATGCTGCCAAACTTGCACAACCACTAACAACACTGGCTAACGTAACTTCATCTGGTTCAAACCCACTTTCCGTCATCTTCAGAAAAACTTGTATAGCTATGCGATTCCTTGAAATTCTTTTTCAACTCTCTAATCTACTTGATTTAGATCAAGAAGAACAATAGGATATTCAAAGGCCTAGTTAATATTGCTTTTGACCTTTTGCGGCAAATCTCTAAGATATTTAAGAATTTTATATTGCAAAGAACATGCACTCACTACTCAGGACTTCTTGGAATCTTTAGTCCTTCTTTGACCTATATTTTTAACCTTCATTAACTACAAGGGAGGCTTGTATTATGTTGTAAAACTTTTTGATATTACTGTAATCAAATGAATAACCAAAAGTTTGAAGTCAAAACATTGAGAGAAGGTGATAGAAGTCCACTCCAACTTCAAAGAAATTCAATACCATTGGCCATTTTGAAAGAGCTAATCTTGTCAATCTTGAGTTCAAGTTACATGAAGATGAACAAACAAAATGCCAGACAAGAATAAAAAAAAGTCATAACATATATGCAACATATCTTACTTGGTATTTCCCTAAAAAGCTTTCCCTATCACTGCCGCTCAATGGTTATGAAGTATCAGCTATAAACGGTGCTGAACTGCTGAATTCAGTCAATGCACCAAACAATAACTCCTTTAATTAAAAGAAACATAATTAAAGATGCTCCTCCCCCTACTGGGCATTCTCGGCAGCTTCCTTCCTTAAAGCTTGAAGCCTTTCTTTCAATTTCTTACTCTGTTCAAAATTAGCCTTTCTCTTGACAGCTTTCTGAGGGAACAAACACCACGATAAAGAAAATCTAAACATGAGTAAACTTTAACCAACCAGAAAGAATAAACAAGACAGGGACTCACTTCCTCCCGAAAACACCGATCTAGCTTCACTTTCAGTTCAGTGCACTCTCCAAAGAACTTCCCAATTGGATGGTCCAAATGACATTTCTGAAACTGCTCTATTATCTGACACAGATTTAGCCCAGTTTTCTAATACAATAAGAGAACGGTTGGAACAACCAAACCCGAACCAAATCGACAGGATCGGCAAAAAGGACTCACCTCAGCACACATAGGGTGCCTGTGCAATGTCAATGGAGGATGCATTTCGCAGACAAGCAGTTCAACTGGTCCAATCACCAATACCCTCCTGCCAAAATTAAAGCAATAAAAATCAGAAGCAGCAAAAATTTAAAAAAAGGTAGAATTTTGGTGTTTTTAAGAGTAGACAAGTTTAACGCCCAACCCCACGTCACAACAGCCTGAAGCCACAAATCAATCAGTTCTCGTTTTCAGTGGCATCTATTAAGCAAACCCCCCAAAAAGAACGAAGTTGGGAATTTCTTCCCAAAATAAACAACTCCGAAATATGAGAATATAGAGATAAAGGTTAAATTACCTTAGTAATTCAAGTCTTCGACTAGATTTTGGTTTCCGCCGGCCGGTGGACGGAGGTTGCGTGAGTGAAGGGTTTATTAGCAAAACAAGAAGTCCGAGAGAACTGAGACTTGAGAAATTGAGAAATCCACTTAATGCGCTGTCGTTTCATTTGTTCATTAGCCAAAATAATTGCCGTTTTTAATTTGATATCTTAAAATTAGAAACCCAACTACTTTTGTGTTTTACGTCGACTTAAGTATGATGTACTAAAGTAAACCATAGTGAATATCTTCAATAAAAAATAATAATTTGTTTACGTGAATCATTTTGTATTATCTTAAACTTTCCTACGTTCTTTGTTTCTCACTTCTGATTTTCAGTAATCAAATATTATAATTCTTTGAAAATTCAAACGGAAAAATGTTATTTTTCACCCTGACATTTACATAAATTTAACCATAAGATTTCAAATAAAATCTTAATATTTGAAAAACGTTTAAATATAACTCTAAAATAACGAAGAAATTGACGACTATATAACGTCGTCAATTTTCCGCTAACCTAACAGTTTTTAAAATTTTTTTATTGCATATGCGGATTCCACATTGTCATGTCAAATTTGAAGTAAGAGTGTAGGACGTGCATTCTTCTTCTTCTTCTTCTTTTTTTTGGGACCTGTATTCTTAAAATAAAAAAATTTATTAGTTTTTTATCTGTGGTACTCGTAATTAATTAAACCTAATTTTAATTCATATAATTAATTAACTTAACTAAAAAATTTATTAGTTTTTTATCCGTGATACTCGTAATTAATTAAACCTAATTTTAGTTCATATTAACTAATTAACTTAACTAATAAACCTATTAACAGATAAGTTAACCTAACTTTTATTATCTTAACAATTAAATTAACCAGATAACTTATCAAGTAAATTAATTATAATTTGTATCCACGTAGAGTTAAAATTAACTCCAAAGGATTGGAAAGAGGATCAACAAGAGAGATTGGTAGTGAAATTGGTAGTGATGATGCGTGAAAGAGGCAAGACGTTAGATTGGAGAACCCATTTTATTAAGTTTCCAAAAGAAGAGGGTGAATTTTTCTGAGTGAAAATATAAAATAATTTTTTTTTCTGTTTAAAAAATTCAAATGCATTTTTTTACGTGACATTTGAAATCTATCTAGCCTTTTCAAATCAACTTAACGGTAAGTGTATGACACTGTCAAATTTTCATCCGAAATAGTCTTACATTGAGCATACTCGATAATATTGGGTCTCAATTGAGCATGTTAAAATGTTTGACCTTAAATTAATCAAACCCAAAAAAGTTATCGCCAAATCGTCACCAATCGCCTTATGTAGTTGTCACCAATCGCCCAACAAAGCCGTCACCATTTTCAACTTGACAGCGAGTTGAGTTTATTAAGGTAAAGAATTTACAACTTGAGTTTATTGTTGCTTATCTACTTTATCTGTTAGATCGATGCCTATCAGTGTCCTCTTACTAAGCCCAAACATCTAACGAATAGCTCGAGATCATTGGATCTTATTATGGTAAGACCATTTATTTTTTCGAGCCCCAGCCTTTATTTAACTCTTCAAGTAAGCCCTCACATTGAATCAGTACAGAAAGAAGGGGACTAAAGATTCCAAGAAGTCCCGAGTAGTGAGTGCATGTTCTTTTCAAGATAAAATTCTCAACTATCAAGAGGTCAGAAACAATAATAACTAGGCCTTTGAATATCATGTTGTTCTTTTCTTGTTCTTGTGGTTGCTTGCATTTCCATATGTTGTCCAAGCCTTCACAGCTTATGCAAAGATACCAACTCCTTTTTCTCCTTTCCAGTTTGCTCTGGATACTTGCAATTCATCTGCCGACTAACAAAAAGAGAGATGCAAATTAGCTCAACCATGATTGGAAGTTTAACTTACCACACAGAGGGCAAAATGCTAGACTTTAAAAAAAAACTTTTTGCAATTTAATCAGCTCCACTGTAAGCAATAATGTCTGATAGCAAAATTTCATTCTTATAGAGGCAATTGACAGAATGAGACAAGGAGATGACAGCCAAGTTCAAAAAATACCAGCATTACATAGAGCTGAATGCAGGAGGCTCGATATAAGATGGACGATCCAGGGTATTATAGTCCAGGTGATTCCTATAACACTCAAACCTTAAAAATTGATCTGCAATTGGTCACAGACATGTCTTTTCAGCATGTATCACATCACATTCCACAGCGGGTTCTTGCTCTGAAGGCAAATCAAATTCCACCGTTTGCACTTTGTATGATAGCGATTGGCAGCCTGGTATAAGTATAGGGCCGTACAATGACAAAATAACTTTCAAGAGTATAATCTGGAGATGTCTCCCATGAAACAAGGATTCTGATACAAGTTCAAAGAAAATTACATCATAGCAACTTCTGACGTTTCATTTTCCAAACATGATTTTCCTTTGATTCCATTATGTTCCTCGTACTCTTCGTGATCACTCGTATCAGGGATATAACCAACTCGCTTCATCTGCTTTGTGAGCAATTTCAACAGTAAATAGATCTCCTTGATCTGAGGGTGTCTTTTATCTTTCACCATGAAAACATGCATGTTAGCCTGTATCTCAATCCAGCTGCAACCAGGCTGCTTAACTACTCCACGGGTCCTCATAAGTTTTCTAATTCTTACAACATCTCCCCATCTGCCAAGATCAGCATACATATTTGAGAGAAGAACATAAGGTCCAGAATTTGTTGGGTTGATTTGTAGAAGCTTTTCTGCCACATACTTCCCTAAGGTGATGTTTCTATAAACTTTACAAGCACCAAGCAAAGAACCCCAAACAACATCATCAGGTTGCATTGACATTCCTTCTATCAAATTCTTTGCTTCAATCAGGCAACCAGCTCGTCCAAGTAAATCCACCATACAGGTATAATGGTCCTTTAATGGCACCACACCATATTCTTCAGTCATCGATGAAAAGTAATACCTTCCTGCTTCCACAAGCCCTGCATGACTACAAGCACATAGAACTCCAATCATCGTAACATGGTCTGGTCTCTCTCCTGACTCCAACATTTTCCTGAACAACCCAAGGGCATCAATCCCATGACCATTTTGTGCATACCCTACAATCATCGCATTCCATGAAACATAATCCTTTTCTACCATTTTCTTGAAAACACGACACCCATCCTCAGCTGAACCACATTTCATATACATGTCAATGAGTGAATTTCCTACAAATATGTCAGACTCTTCACCACACTGAAAACGAAATCCGTGCTTTACAACATGAGAATGTGCCTGCCTACCAAGCTGCAGGTCAGCAAGATTTGCGCAGGCATTTAATAAGTTGCCGAAAGTGTAGTGTGTTGGGTAAATAGATTCCCTCTTTAGCATCCGGAATAGCTCCAATGCCTCTTCATTCTCCCCATTTTGTGTATATCCTGCAATGAGTGCATTCCAGGACACCACATTCCTCGCCATCATCTTCGTAAACATGGACCTGGCAGCTTTCACACTTGCTGCCTTTGCATAGCCACTCACCATTGAGGTCTCAGACACAACATTTCTCATTGGCATCCTGTCAAAAACACTTCTAGCTTCACTAACTCTTCCACATTTTGCATACATATCAACCAATGCATTGCCCAAGATAAGATCATCCCTGAGCCTATCACACTTCATCACGCAAGCATGAATTTGCAAACCTTCCTTAAATGCCGCCAAACTTGCACAAGCACTAACAACACTCGCTAACGTAACTTCATCTGGTTCAAACCCACTTTCCATCATCTTCAGAAAAACTTGTAGAGCTGTGCTTGCTGGACCATTTTGCTCATAACAAGTAATCAAACTATTCCAAGAAACAAGATTTCTCTCCTTCATTTCATCGAAAATTCTATGAGCACAATCCACTAATCCACACTTAGAATACAAATCAATAAGAGCAGACCCCATGTACACATCCAAAGAGTAGGGAGATTTCAGTATCAGGCCATGAATTTGAATACCAAATCTCAACTCTTTGAGCCCAGCACAAGCACTAAGACCACTGCCAAAAGAGTACTCATTAAGCACAAAATCCTCCCGATGCATCCTAAAAAAATAACCCAAAGCTTCATCGAACAAATCATGTTGCGCAAACCCAGCAACCATCGAGTTCCACGAGCACTGGTCAGGCTGGGGCATGCACGAAAACAACCGAGCAGCCTCGTCAAGAAAACCCAACTTCATCAATGCCCCAATAAACGAGTTCCAACTAAAAGTATTCTTCTCGAGCATTGTTTCAAACACTTTGCGTGCATCCTCCAAGCAACCACATTTTCCATAAGCGTCAATGAGCCTATTCTGTATAAATACTTCAGAGGCAAACTGGGATTTGATGATTCGCGCGTGAATGCGATGAACATCCCGTGAGGACTTGGATTTGACGCAAGAATCCAACAATTTAGCGAAGGGCGAGGAGTTAAGGAAAGAGAGATCGCTAACGAATTGTTTGACAAAGCCATGCCTTGCCATTCCATTATCTCACTATTCTCTGTTCTTCCTATTGCCCATGACAATGGGAGACCGGTGGAGGTGGAACTAGTACTAGTAAGCATGCAATTCTTAGAATTTACTTAGAATCTTGCAAAATAATTAACAATGAAAATTTTTAAAAAATAAATAATAGATAATACCTTATAATTTTAAGAAAATTTCTCTACTTTTTAAAATATTAGTTAATTAAATATTATTAATATGAAAATTTAATTCAAATTTTAATTTACCAATACCGATAATTTATTACAATTATATATTAAATTATTTATTTGACTCAAGTTTAATTAATTTAAATTTAAATTTAAATTAAATTATATACTAAATAATATTTAATTAATTTATGTTAATATTTAAACTGCATATATTCTATTACTATTTATGTATAATATTTAAACTGCTTATATTATATTACTAACATTTACTTAGTTCATATAATATTCACAATTTTAATGAAAATTTTAGAAATTTTTATAATAATTGATAATTTTAAATTGATATTTATAAAAATTAAAAATTTTAATTATTTAAATCACGGGCGTTTTATGTAGTAAATTATTTAAAAATTTTCTCAAATACATTATATGTTATATAAATATTACACATAAATTAATAAAATATTTTTAATATAATAACGTAACCCAATTTCTAAATTTGATTTAAATAAATATTATAAATGTGGTTCACTTTAGATTGATATAATTTTAATTTAATTAAAAATCAAATTAATTTTTTTGATGTGATTCATTGTTATTTTTATTATTACATTAAAATGAAAATTTCATGAAAATAATAGTTAATTTAGATAATACGAAATAATAATAAAAATAGAGAGAAACGGATCGCCATGGCAATTTAGTTAAGGAAGACTAGACCAGTTCAAAACGACCTCTCCTCTCACCGAAAACGGCGCCCCTCCACGACACCCTTCCTTTTCTCTACACTGCCGTTGTCTGTGCAGATTCCCGTATCAACCTCCACCACTCCCCTCTTTCCACGTGTCCCTTCTTACGACAACGACACCTGTACGGACTCAGTAACAAACTAGCTATATCTTCCGGCTCTCTCTCTCTCCCTTTCCCTCCAACAGACTCACTGACTCTTCCTCTCTCGCTCTCTCTCTCTCTTTCTTCATCACATAAAATAACTATAAATCCCTCCTTAATAATATTTTCTCATTTCTGAATCTGTTTGGCTCCTAAGAAAGTTACGAGAGAAAATCTACTTCTACTTGTACGCATATGATTGCATGCATATTTGTGAGCTTCTTGCAGGTTTTGGTGAACATTCTTTATGTTTCTGATAATTGCATTATTGTTCTTTACGTCAGATTCGATTAAGAGAAAATGTTATCCGAAAATGAAGATCTCTGATGTTTGATGTATGATTTTTGTGTACGTGACAGGATGTTCATGGCTTCAATCGAGAGCATAGGTTAACAAAACTAGCTGCCTAGCTAGCGTTGAGAGAGCGTTTATAAGATATAAATAGCTATAAGTTGATCGGTATACTAGTTGTTGTCGTCGTCGTTGTGAGAGGATGAAACAAATTTTATGATGTAAAATCGCCTCACTTTTTCCTTTCATTGATTGAATATATATACAGGGATTTGTATAGATTTGTATATCTGTATAGCTAAGAATTCGTTACAATAACTGTGGGTTTTATTGTCTATATTGCAGGTACATTGCTTTATTGTGAGGGAACTGAACTTTTGGGCTGGAGCTGAAGATGGGTCAGGACTTGGGCTTGCATTATTGGCGTTGCCTTCTGTATACGAGAGTGATCTGTCTCTTACATCCCCACTCAAACGAGACCGGGGATTTGAGATAAGGTTGAGTTTGGATATGAGATAAGAAAATCATGTGGCTGTTAAGGGCTTCGTGAGTAAGTCAGCTATCTGGTCGGTGTTACTGACATATCGCACTTCTAAAACACCATCTGAGACCTTGTCTTGAATAAAGTGTAGATCCAGTTCAAAGTGTTTGGTGCAGGAGTGAAAAACTGGGTTGTGAGCTAAGGACCGAGCACCGTTATTGTCGCACCAGATGATGGGTTTTTGAGATGAGGTGAACCCGAGTTCGGACAGCAGGGAAATGAGCCATATGATTTCAGTGGAGACTTGTGAGAGCGCCCGATACTCTGCCTCAGTATTGGAGCGAGCCACAATCGACTGTTTCTTCGAGTTCCAATATACAAGGTTCCCCCCGAGGAAGACACAGCCACTGTTGGTGGACTTCCGATCGTCAGGCGAGCTAGCCCAGTCCGAATCGCTAAAAGCGTGAAGCTAGAGAGGAGAGGAGGAGGGCCGAAAGTGAAGCCCTAAATCAGCAGTCCCTTGAAGGTAACGAAGAACCCTTTTTAGGGCAATCCAGTGAGTAGTTAATGGGTTGTTAAGAAATTGACTCAATTTGTTGACTTAATAACTGATATCGGCTCTGGTATTGCAGAGATACTAAAGAGCCCCAACTAAGCTTTGATATAGCGAAGGGTTCGAGAAGGGGAGACCATCATAGAGAGAGAGCTTGGACCTAGTGGAGATAGGAGTGGCACAAGGCTTGGAAGAGGACATATTAGCACGGTGGAGCAAGTCACGCACAAACTGACTCTGAGAGAGATACAGCCTTGTCTCAGTTCGGTAAGCCTCAAACCCTAAAAAGAAATTGATACTGCCTAGTGTGGTGAGAGCAAACTGAGAGTGAAGCTTAGTAATGAGATCCCGTATAGCGTCTGTACTGTTTCCCGTAAGGAGAATGTCATCAACATAAACCAAGGCAATGAGAAGTAAACCATTATGCCTGTAGTAGTAGATAGAGGTGTCAGACTTGGAGTTGACAAAGCCCCAAGTGTTGAATGCTACCTTCAGTGTCTGAAACTAGGCTCTAGGAGCCTGCTTCAAACCGTATAGGGCTTTGGAGAGACGACAAACATGATTAGGTTGAGTAGAGCTTTCAAAACCATGAGGTTGGCTGAAGTAGACCACCTCTTGTAGATCACCATTGAGGAAGGCATTGTTGACATCAAGTTGTTGGATGTCCCAATTGTGAGAGACTGTAAGAGAGAGAACCACTTTAATGGTGGAAGCCTTGACTACTGGACTGAATGCCTCAGAATAGTCAATGCCAGGGGTTTGATTGAACCATTTGGCAACAAGGCGTGCCTTAAACCTATCCACAGACCCATCAGCACTGTATTTGGTGTGAAAAACCCATTTAGTAGGCAGGATATTCAAGGTAGGATCATAAGGGACCAAGGTCCAAGTGCAGTTATTGTGTAGGGCAGTAATCTCATCCTGCATAGCCTGATGCCACATAGGATCTTGAAGGGCCTGAGAGACTGAGGTAGGTTCTAAGGTAGGACAATAGGATAAGGCAGCAGAATAGGTTTTAGGCTTGAAGATGCCATGTTTGGATCGAGTCTGCATAGGGTGGATATTTTGGAGTGAAGGAGGGTGAGTAGGGCCAAGAGGAGGTTGAGGATGGGGTGTAGGAAGAAGGGAGGTAGGCTGTAGAGCAGGAGAAGAAGAAGTAGAGGTAAGAGGAGAATGAATAGAAGAGGGAGAGAGAGGAATTACCTGAGAATGATTGCTGGTGCAAGGAGGCAATGCAGGCAAACTTGCTGAAAGTGGAGTGCGTGGAGATGAGACCTGAAAATGAGCAGCAGGAGCTAAAACAGAGAGAGGTAAGCTTGTAGAGGGTGAAGTAAATGGAGATTTAGAAGGAAAAAGAGAAGAATAAGGAAACTCATTTTCATTGAAAACAACATGACAAGAGATAAAAACCTTATCAGATGAACTGAGACACTTATACCCTCGATGAAGAGGGCTATACCCCAGGAAGACACATTTAGTAGAGTGAAAATCAAGCTTGTGCTTGGAGTAATACCTTAGATAGGGATAGCAACTGCAGCCAAAGGTTTTTAACAAGATATAATTGGGGCATTTGTGATATAGAAATTCAAATGGTGATTTGTTATGAAGACGTGGTGTGGGAAGATTATTGATTAAGTAGACTGATGTGGAAAAGGCTTCAAGCCATAGAGTGAGTGGCATATTGGCATGGGAAAGGAGGGTTAAACCATTTTTTGTAATATGACGGTGTTTCTTTTCAGAAACACCAGTCTGCTGGTGAGTATAGGGACAGCGGAAGCGATGATGAATGCCAATTTGATTGAGAAAGGGTAAAAAGGCTTTATATTCCCCCCCATTGTCTGTATGAATTGCTTTTATTTTGTGGTCAAGTTGTAGTTCAATGTGAGTTTTAAACCGAATGAAGGTGGCAAGAGCTTCAGATTTAAGTTTAAGAGGATAAAACCATGTAAACTGTGAGTATGCATCAATAAAGATGAGATAATATCGGTGACCCTCACTGGATGGGTGGGGAGAGGGTCCCCAAATGTCCGAGTACACAATTTCAAAAGGTTTAGTGGCAGTGATGTCATGTGTGTCAAAAGGAAGTTGGTGTGATTTACCTTGCCTACATGAATTACAGAATTGAAGAGTACTTGGATCAAACTTTAAGTTTATTGATTTTGAAATCAAATGCAGTACATGTTTGGATGGATGGCCAAGTCTAATGTGCCAAATATTGGCAGATTTGTGAATATTGTAAGCTTCACATTTGTTGAATACATTAGTAGTAGAGTTTTGAGGAGAAAGGGCCTTAGAGGAACCAGAAAAAGAAGTAGAAGCTGCAGACTGTGATGGAGTAATAGCTTTAAGACTGTAGAGCCCATCTCGAAGCACTCCTCTAAGCAGAAGTTTCCCTGAAACCTTGTCCTTAAACAAGCAATAATTGTCAGTAAATTCCACTGTGATTTTGTTATCTTTTGTGAGTTTAGAAATACTCAAAAGATTTTTAGTTATTTGAGAAACATGAAGAATTTCTTTTAAAGCCAAAGGAGTGGTTTTTATCATGAAAATGAATGAAAGAAGAACCAATATGAGCTATAGAGAGAGTGTTACCATTACCCACAGTAAGATAATCCTTGTCTCCATATGGTGAGCTATTTGTGAGATTGTTCAAATCAGAGGTGACATGGTGGGTAGCACCACTGTCAACAAATCATGTTGAGTCATTTCCAGGATCCGTGGGAGTGTAGGAAGGTGGCTGATTGTGAGTAATGAAGGTTTGTGGACTAGATCTGTGATGCTGAGAGCTACCTGAAGCATTATGAGACTGAAGTTGTGTTTGCCAATTTGGTGAACTCTGTGAACCTTGCCAGGTTTGATCAAATCTCTTGTAACATTTGAGAGTATCATGACCAGGCTTTTGGCACAATTGACAAAAGATTCTTCCAGCTCCAGACCATCTACCATTTCTGCCTCTACCTCCTCTGCCTCTATAGCCAGATCCGTGATAAGTGCATATTTGTCTAATATTTATGTTTTAATTATCCCTTTTTATTCCTCTTATTGATTTAATTATTGGGAC
>JAOTBA010000203.1:29082145-29093705 GCA_025629845.1 Erythroxylum squamatum
TCAAGTAATTTTTTAATCTTTTAGTAATTTTTTCACACATAATTTCAAAGATTTAAAGAATGTGTTAAGGGAGATACGTACAATTTTCAATAAAATGAGGTTCCTCCTTGTTTTAGGTAATTTAGTTATAATTTTATAATCTATTCAATGAAAATCAAAATTTTTAAGGTTTTAAATCTGATATTTTTCTTTATTGTTTAAAAATATTTATTAAAGAATTGTTAGTGATACAAATTTTATCAATTATATCATAAGTTTCAAAATTTTTCACCAGATATTTAAAGCAATCTCAAAGTAACACGAATTCACCACAGTCTACATATTTTGATTTTTTAATTAATAATGTTTTTTTTTCTCTCTAATGCCTCTAATTGATCTTTCATATAGAAACCCTAATATTCCTTAATTTTTTAGTTTTGTAATTAAAATCTCTGAGGTGTCTTAATTACAACCAATAAAGGCATACTCTCGTGACTTCAGCTAGACTCCAACCCACGATAGAAGAAGAAAGGAATCTTCACAATTCAGCGCTAACAAACATGAGCAAGAAGTTCCGTTTCAGGAAGTCCTTAATTGAAATGTGAAAGTAAGTTGGAAACTGTATTAGAAAGTAATGATGTTGGATAGCATTGCAAGAAAACAGCTAAGAAAGAAGTTATCAAGGTTTCTTCTTGTTCTCTCATTGGATCCTCGAAAAACTTCTCATACACCTGGTTGCTAACAAAAGATGGCAATAAAAATATGAAAATCTGAAAAAAGATAACATATTTTTATTTAAAACAAATCGGAATAAAGTATCACATAATTGAATGTTTAGGCTATGGAATATGTGTAATGTAATATTTTTTTGGTAATTAGGCTATGGAATATGTGTAATGTAATATTTTTCAGTAATTACCAAGATGTGTATATTTTGCATACAACATAAAGCAAAGTATGAATTGACCATCATGCATTCAATTACTTTGTTTTTTTATTCAACTTACATTTCATACTGAAAACCAAATCCAATTTGAAACCCTAGTATTATTTATAGTGAAAATTTGTTAAATTAGAATGAAATCAGTAGACCAAATAATATAATTAATGATCTAAAATTGTTTTTAAATGAGATGAAATTGGATTAAAAATCAACTGTCCCTTACATATATTATTTAACATTTTGTTACTGCTACTTTATCACGGCATAAGCAGAAGAATATGTGTTGAACTATGTTTAATATTTTTTGACACTTAAAAAAAATTAATTTTTTATATCTTTTTCAATAAATAATAACGGTTTTACGTAGCATGGTAATAAAATATGAGGAAACAGAAATACTTACGATGTTGCTAAAGTCACGTGCCTAAAAGACTACGCTACATCTGTTCTGTTCATGCTTGATAACAATTGTTGTTACTTTACAATTGATTATCCCTTTTTCTAATTCTAATGTAGGTTGAATGTAAGGTGTAAATGAGGTTGATGGACGTGCTTCCTTTATTTAAAGTAGATGTCAAGTCCCACTTCCTTCCCGGAGCTGCACTGAATACTGAATCCATATAATATCAGTTACCTTGAATTTTATATGATAAACTCACATGCAGCCACACGGGTACGTAATCCATGTCATATTCCTGCATCCAAAACACAACTACCAAATTAAGCTTAACGTCATCGAATGGCTTTAACTTTCAACTACTCTTCTTCTCGAAGATGACAAAGAAGAAGACACAGCTCTATAAATAGATGGCGAGTTTCCATCCCTAGCTCCTCACATCACCACCATTGTCAAGCAATTAATCCTTCAAATTCTCATAATCATTTCTTGCTCTCTGCCACCATTATCTTCTTCACATCCTCATAATCCTTTTGCTTACCCTTTGATCCCTGAAAATGTTTGATCCTATTATTTCTGCTTTGGTGGCGGACCTAACCTCCATGCTCCTTAGTTCCATAAAAGAAGAGGTGAAGTTGGTGATTGGAGTAAGCGCTGAAGTTAAGAAACTCGTGAGCAATTTGAGGTCCATTCAGGCCCTCCTAGATGACGCAGAGGAACAACAACTGAAGGACGCTGCTGTCAAGAACTGGTTGTCCAATCTCAAAGCTGTTTCTTACGACATGGACGACGTGCTAGACGAGTGGAAGACATGGATTAAGACATCAGAACCCCACCACTCTTCCGATCCTATTCCTCTGGTGGACAAGGTACTCTCTATCTTTTGCTCCATCTGCTCTCCTATGCGTGAGTTTTGTCTTCGTCACGAAGTTGCTCAAAAAATAAGAGATATTCAACGAAGACTAGACGACATTGCAACTGATAAACTTAGGTACCAACTTAGTCCATCCCACAATACTGAAAAGTATATTGAGAGACATATGACTACACCTTTCATCGATATGCAAAAAGTAAAAGGTAGAGATGAAGAAAAAGATGAGGTCAAAAGTCAGATACTTAAGGCCAAATCTAATCCCCATATCATCTCTCTTGTGGGGTTGGGAGGAATTGGAAAAACCACATTGGCTCGATTAGTTTTCAATGATAGTGATATCCAAACTCATTTTGAGAGTAAGATATGGGTGTGCGTTTCGGAACCTTTTGATGAAATGCGCATTTCAAAGGCAATTCTTGAATCTCTTTGTGGTTCTTCCACACATGATTTCAACGAATTAGCAAATGTATCAAAAGAAATAAATGTTTCTCTCAATAAGAAAAGATTTTTGCTTGTTCTAGATGATGTCTGGAACGAAAATCGTAGGAAATGGGAAGAATTGGAAAATATATTCAAGTGTGGTTTGCCGGGAAGTACAATTCTAATAACAACCCGTAATGAAAGGGTTGCTATAGTCATGGGATGTAAACCTGAGAGTATACACAAAGTAGGACTTTTGACTTCAGAGGAATGTTGGTCAATAATTAGTCAAATTGCTCCTGTTCAAGGTGATCGTCAAAAGTTGGAGAGCATTGGTAGGAGAATTGCTGATAAGTGCAAGGGTTTGCCTCTTGCTGCTACCACAGCAGGGGGACTTTTGAGCTTTAAGAAATCTGAAAAACAATGGTTGAGAGTCTTGGGAAAAAAAGAATGGGAAGATGAAGATATCTTGGGTACTTTGAAACTTAGTTATTATGATTTGCCATTACAATTAAAGAAATGTTTTTCATATTGTGCTATCTTTCCCAAAGATTCTGAGATTGAAAAAAGAAGATTGATTAAGATGTGGATGGCTCAAGGATTTTTAAATGCAAAAGAAGAAGATGAAGATTTAGAGATGGTTGGTGAGACTTATTTCGAAAATTTAGTTGCGCGTTCTTTACTCCAAATTTCACCCTACAAAGAAAATATTTATATGTTGCATGATATGGTGAGTGATTTAGCCCACACATGTGCAAAAGATGAGTGCTTGATGACAAAGGTCTTAAAAGATACAGAATTGAATAGAAACTCTTTACATGCATGTATAAATGCTCGTCATTTGACTTTGGTGATCGAAAATGATGCTCCATTCCCTAACTATGTCTATGGTTTCAACAAATTACGCAGTTTGATCATTCAATTTGTTGGGTATGGATCATCATTGATTGTTGATGTAGTTAAGGATATATTTAATTATTTGACATGTCTAAGGACTTTAGACCTTAGCAAATGTGGCATCAAAGAAGTTCCATCTTCAATAGAGAAATTAGTTCATCTCAGGTGGCTTAACTTGTCTGAAAATAAAAATCTAGAGAAGTTACCAGATACTTTGTGCGAGTGTTATAATTTGCAGACATTAATTCTTAACTGGTGTCCGAATCTTGCGGAATTGCCTCAAGGGATTGGAAAACTAATCAACTTGATGTATTTGGATATTGGGGATTCTTGTAAGATAAAATATCTTCCCAAAGGAATAAGAAAACTACGACTTCTTAAAGAGTTGACTGTATTCATCATAAGCGTAAATGAGGGTGAATCATTTTCGATTGTTGAAATGGAGGAGTTGAATAATCTTAGAGAAAATTTGAAAATAAAAGGGTTGGGAAATGTGAGAACGCTAGAAGAAGCCAGAAAAGCACAACTTATGAAGAAAAAATATATCACCAATTTGAGTTTGAGTTTTGATGGTGATCATGTGCAAGAAGATGAGGAAGAGTTAATTGAAGCTTTAGAGCCACCTTCGGATTTGGAAATATTAAGCATAAAAGAGTACGAAGGCAAGAGGTTCCCACGTTGGATGATGAAGTTGAATCTACTCACAATACTTAAGCTTCAGAACTGCTCACATTGTGAGGAATTGCCTCCATTAGGTAAGTTGTGGTGCCTTGAAAAGTTGTACTTACAAAACATGGGAATGAAAAGAGTGGGTGTCGAATTTATGGGAATAGAAAAAGAAAAAGAAAAAGATTCATTAACATCCTTCGTATCATTTCCAAAATTGAGAGTACTTCAATTTTGGATTTCCTGGGAATGGGAGGAGTGGGATGATGTTGATGAGTGGTTGATGGAAAGAATTACAATTATGCCATGTCTTCAAGAACTCACTATCTTTTCCTGCCCAAAGTTGAAGACATTGCCATACCATTTATTATCATCAACTATCACGAAGCTCCAATTATTGAATATAAAGTACAGTGATGCTCTTCAACAAAAAATCGGAAAGTACAAACTTTCTCATATACCTCGTCTCGAAATTATGTCATAAGGTACTTAATCCTTTATCTCATAATTAACTGTTTTTAATTATATTTTTATTAATTTTTCTTTCATATTAACTCATTTTTTTTATCAAAAATATATTTAAGAAATCAATTACATAATATATATTACATATATAATTACTTAATTTTTTTGAAAATGATCAAAATCTACTGTTATAATAAAAATAATTAAATATTCAAATGTTTTTCTAAACAAGAATTTTAATATTTTTCATAACTTAAGCATTATTAATCTTCCAATTATTTGTTAATATGCGTGTCAAGTGACTGGAAGAGTTGGCATGGTACTAACAAGAGCCTAGCCACCGTTGTAAGTTGTTTCCTTGCTATTGTCATTTCCTACGTAATACTTGCCATTGACCCTCTTCTCAAAAGTTGGTTTCTCTTATTCATTTAGTTGCAGTATTAGGTACGAGGAGCTGTTTAAATCTTTTTTTTTTGTTTTCAGTTCTCCAACAACGTCATTAGAAGAAGAAGAAGAAGATGAATAGTGACTGTTCTCCAATTTCCCAAGTACCAGAGAAGAAGAAAAAGACTGAGACTTTGGACAATTTGAAGTAAAAGATTGAAGGATGGCATTAGTGGCAGAGAAGAGAAACTGTTCATGTTCAAAGATAAAATAAAAGCTTTGTTAGAACTTATGAATTGTAGGGTTCAGAAAGATTGAAACTTTGATGATGTGTGCGAATTTATTTTAGTTAAACTGGATTGAGTTAGGTTTCATTTTATCATTAGAATGGAAATTCTTAATTAATGTTTTATGGTTTTTAGTTTAATTAATAATTCTTTTAATATACAAATTTAATGACTTCGAATTCGACAAAAAATGGAATATTCTAATTATAATAACTCTCTTCAAAATTTGGACTTCTAAAATATGTTTGAAACTCGATTAAAATTATAAGACTCATGATATAAAATTCTTATATTTGACAAAAAACTATCTTAAACAAATTTATGTTTGAATTAAAATTAAGAATGAAAAATGAATTAAAACTAATAGTAAAATAAATGGTAAAATATATTGAAATATATATAAAATATCAAATATATTGTAACATGTGTAGATCTTAATTAATAATAATTTAATTGTGTTAAATTGTCATTTTAAAATTTTTATTATTTAAAATTTTTATAAATGAATAAAACATAAATTTATACAATTTTTAATTGTTTTAAAATATAAAAATTAAAAAAATTTAAACAATAAATGTTATAAAACGCCTAAAAATATTTGAATATGACAAAATAATATTAATTTTTTTTTGATAAATAATATTAAAATTTATTTATATTGATATTGCATACATAATATGTCAGAACCAGTGAGTCTACGTTTTTAATTATTGAATACGTGCATCAAAAATTGGAAGACAGAGGGTGTTCTTTGCAGATATGGAGCTTTTGGGATTATGGCTTTGAGGGGTAGGAGGTGTTCTCTTTGTTTCCCCTTCTTTTGTTGTTTTCTTTTAATGTTTGCGTTTAGTGAAGTGAAGATTAGTTTGGCTATTTTTGAAGGAAATGTGAATGGGAATTTGTTGGTTTTCCTTCTGCCGTTTGATTGTTGGTGCTTTTGTTATGTGCCATTGCCGTCCAATTTGCAGCCATATGCTCACATATAAATCCTCTTTCATGTTCCTCACTCTATCACGGTTGCAGTGAGTAAAAAGAGTGAAGGAATGTTCTTTTACACTAGTGTAAGCTACAACTGAAGTCTGATTTACAATTGCGATTCAAATCTTGAGAGTCATCCTTCTAAGGGTGCACATTACTTGCTTTAAAGCCCTAAGCTTTGTCATACTAGTGTATTACAAAGGTTCTCTACGTGGTCTATATGCAATTCATGGATATGATGAAGTGGGAAAGGCTTCATGTAACTAAATGGGAATGTTCTATTGATATGAACACCAAATGGATAGTCTCTGTGAACAAGGAAGACCCTGATTACTTGATCTTTAGATAAGCAAATCAACTGTATAAAGAAACTGAGATTTCTTTTCATCCTCCCAAGGACTAATTATTAATCACTTACTCTCTACAATAAGACAGCGACTAATAAAACCTAAGAAAAAAGGATAGCAATGAAATGGCAACTGAAATTATTTCAGAACGAATGAATTGAATTAAATCGTCAAGTCCATTCCTTTTTTCTTGTGCAAATTCCACGGGATCTTAAAATTCTACCTACCTCAATCAATACTAAACCAACAGCAAAAGGGAAGGGTAGGCCTAAAAACAAGAGACCAAATCAACGAAAGCTGGCGGAACAGAAGCGACAAAAGAGGAGGAGGTTAAAAACGATAGCTGTAGGCATGAGCAACGCATCACTAGTGTCCCATTACGTACATCTCTGTTTCTATACTGTCAACACCTGGGTCTGGGTCTGCAACTGTAGTTGATTCTGAATCTAGCGAAGGTGATGAATTTGGCGCTGGAATGGAAACTCTATTGACAACCTTGTATGTATCGTCAAAATCATCGTCGTCGTCGTCTTGGGCGTTGCAACTCTGGGGGTTATTAGGGTCACCTATATCACCACAAGTAGCAGACGTTACCCTTATGAAGAGTGGGCAAACCAGAAATGCAATGAGGCAAATTTTGATAAACCCTTTTGACCTTGCCATTGTTGACGTTGTTCTTTGCAGTTAGAGAAGGTGATATAGCTAATTAGTCTCTGATCACAGTTGATGTAAGTAGCCTGAGACAGTGGTTTTGTTATGGTTCTTTTGAGGCTCGAGTGTTGTGATATAAAGACTACTATCATGATAGATTTGCTATTAATAAGGAGTTGTGTGATTGTGGCCTCGAGGAGCTAGTCTCTAGGCAACTAACATTCTAAAGTCGAGAATTTCGCATGGTCTAAATCCATGCAGGCTAAATAGCCTGATGTGGCATCCCTTTGCCCTGACTCTGAGAGTGAGATTCGCATGGGTCACATTTCTCGCATCCAGCGACTACTAACAGGTCTTCGGTTCACTCCATATATATGTATTCCATCTTTCTAAACCCACACGGAGGATTATTGTCAAAATCCTCCGTGTGTAAATATAAGAAAAATGCAACTTCAACCTTATCTTCAAATAATGTTTATATAAGGAGGTCTACTAATTCAACACAAATCACTCTGTAATTACAAAGAACTTGCTTTAAATCCATTAAGTCACAAGTTGAAATATTAGTGAACATACTCCACCGAGAATCGAGAACTTTGTCAATCTTGTAAAAAGAAGCCACAGTCCAATCAGAGAAAATAGCCATGAGTAAAGAGATTGCGTCGAGTCCTATGGCACCGAACAAAAGAGCATAGGTGATTCCGATATCGAAACCATTATAATAACCGTGTTTCTTTACATGAAAACGAAACACCCACAATCGACGAGAACGGAAGTAAACGGAAAATAATTCCCCAGTTGGAGTGGACAGAAAGAGATGTTGGAGTAAACGGAAAATTTTTGCGAAACTACTACACCCTTATAGTTTAAGGGTTTTCTTCAAGTTACACGGAAAGAGTCAAAGAGATGATGATGGTGATTAGAGTTAACGACGAAGTTAAGAAACTTGTGAGCAATTTCAAGACCATTCGAATATTTAGAAACAAATTATAAGAGATTTAGTGTAATTAACAAAAAATTATAAGAGTATGCGTTTGAAAGCCTTTTGACAAATTGCATATTGCTAAAGTAATTTTTTAATCTTTTAGTAATTTTTTCACACATAATTTCAAAGATTTAAAGAATGTGTTAATTGGAGATACATACAATTTTCAATAAAAATGAGGTTCCTCCTTGTTTTAGGTAATTTAGTTATAATTTATTTAATGGAAATTAAAAATTTAAGGTTTTAAATCTGATATTTTTCTTTATTTTTTAAATTCTTTTCACCCTTTCTATAATAACAAAACGGATTCTTCCAATGTATAAAACAAAAATTCCAACGGCTTTTGCTACTATAACCTTCCCAACCACGATTTTTTTCTAGGCATTTCGCTTGTAAAAAAAAAGAAATTGTTAATAATTCATATTTCGTCAATTGTATCATAAGTTTTAAAAATTTTCACCAGTTAGTCAAATCAATCTCAAAATAACATTAAATTCACCACAATCTACATATTTTGATATTTTTAATTGATAATGTATTTTTTCTTTAGTGTCTCTTATTGATTTTTCGTAAAGACCCTAATATTCCTTAATTTTTTTAGTTTTGTAATTAAAATCTCTAAACTATCTCAATTATAACCAATAAAGGCATACTCTCCTGATATCAGCTAGACTCCAATCCACGATAGAAGAAGAAAGGAATCTCCACAATTCATCACTAATAAACATGAGTAAGAAAGTTCCATTTAAGGATAGTGAAATGATAGATGATGTTCAATCAAAATATGCAAAGGTCACTAAAATTTAATGTTACAAGGCAAAGTGGGAAGCAATTACTATATTTCGGGGATCAATGAAAGGTCATTATGTGAAGGTATGGTCTTATGGACATGAGTTAATGCTAGCTGACAAAGATGAAAAGTTTATTATTGAATGTGATTTTGATGAAAAAGTTGGGAGACTAATGTTCAAAAAATTTTATGTGGGTTTCAGTGCTTTGAAATATGGTTTTCTTGGTGGATGCAGGAAGATTACTGGGTTAGATGGATGTTTTATGAAGATTTTCTTTGGTGGTGCATTATTATCTGCTGTTGGACGTGATGGAAACAATAAGATTTTCCCTATATATTAGGCTATAGTTTAGGGAGAAAACTACCAATCATGAAATTGATTTTTGAGCATTCTTGCTAAAGATCTCCACATAAGTGGAATTTTATGGAATTCCGTAAGCGATTAGCAAAAGGTAAACTTTAAATATCCATAAATCATATGTTCAATTGTTTATGTGATCAACACTTAATTAATTTATGTAACAATTTGTTTTACAGGGTTTAGTGGAAACATTAAAGAACTTGTTTTCAGAAGTTGCACATAGAAAATGTGCCCGTCATGTGTATGCAAACTGGTCAAGTGTTCATAAAGGGCACACATATAGGACTTTATTTTGGAAATCAGTGAATTGCACAACGCAAATTAATTTCAATGAGGCAATGGAGGAGTTGAAGAGTTTGTCCGTGAAAGCTTACGAGGATTTTAAAAGTAGGAATTTGGAGACATTTGTGAAGGCCTTGTGAGCACAAGAAGTGTGAAATAGTACAGAACAATATTTTATAGATGTTTAATGGATTCATTTGTGAAACTCGTACCAAAAGCTTGATCAGTATGTTAGAAGACATTCGAGTTTCTTTAATGACTCGGATACATGAAAAAAGGGATATGAGGATGAAGTGGAAGAAAGCAGAGGTAGCACAATGGGATGTAAGACATTGTATGCTCAGGAAAAATGAGAATTAGAAATTTGAAGTCAGTATCTGATATTCTCATATTTTCATATATGTTTAGGACTTAATTCATAGTCATTTACATTCATTTTATGTTCATCTATAGTTGGTTTATCATGTTTTAGCATTATTCAAGGTCCGTTGATGTAAAACGCATAAATGAAACAAATAGACTTGAATTGCACTGTTTTTGAGTTTCTGGCAAACTTGACCTCTAGTCATTGTGGGATTTTTATCTCGAGATTGGTTTAGCTAAAAATTCTGAAATTTCATACTTAAATTCTTGACTCATTGGCAGATTTTTTGGGACCAATTGCAGATTTTTTGGAGCTGGAATTTCAGAGAAATAAATTAACGAAATTCACGTCATATTTTGGAGCGTCAGAATGACCTATCGACGATGTTTGGGTCATAACTTTTGACTTAGATGACAAAATCCCGTGATTCAATTCTCATATTGAAGCTAACTCAAAGACAAAGATACTAATAAATTTTGAGCTCCTAAATCATTGCCATTTATTTTTTATGCACTGTCAAATTTGACCTTGAAAGATCCATTCAACCAGCCAAGTGATAGAGATATTAATAGGAGTTATTATGAAGAAAAGAAGACAAGGCAGCCTTTAATGACCAGCTCCCTTCACTCATGCAAGAAAACAAGGTGCAGCCTCACTTCAGCCTCCATTGGCAACCAGGCATACCCCTTTATTCATGCTTATAGCCTCCATTTTCTAAATAAGCATGCACTAGCTACTAAAAGAGCAGCCCCACCCACTCTTCTAGCAAGCAACCCACGCACATCACTTCACAAGACAAAGCCTCCATTTTAGACTAACACAGCAACCTCCACTTACCAAAAGCCTCATTTTATCTCTCAATTTTCAAGCCCCAGCCCACATTCCACTCAAAAGACTCAACCACTTCAACGCTGCAGTTTTTTTTTTTCCATTTTCACTCTCAATCAACGCACAAGACACCAAAGCAACACACACACAAACCCATGCTTAGCCCCACATTCCATCTCGCAAACTTAAAAAAACTCCAGCAATGCAACACTTCCACAAAAAAAAAGCCTTCATTGTCGTATTCTCTAGCCTCTACACACATCCAAGCAACTCTTCACACACACCAAGCCATCAACGCAACCTGCATCTACTCTCCAAGGAGCTTCCACTCACCAGTAACAACCACGAAGCTCTCCACCAAGCAGCTCTACTTCCACTCACACACCTTATTCATTCATTTTTACAGCACCATAGCTTCCACCAACCAACCAAGGATACACTCAAGCCTTCATATTTTCAGCTGCAACTTCTACAGCGCAAGCTGTCTTCATGCAAGCCTCCATCACCATTCATCGCCAAGGAAACAATTAGATACGCAAGGAGAGGGGAGAGCTCATTTTATTTTGCTGCATATTTGGAGCTTTGTTCTTTATTTTTAAATTGATTATGTCATGAGTTTATTTAGGCTGTATGTTTGTGGATTGTTTGGCATGATGATTTGT
>JAOTBA010000203.1:29140066-29213434 GCA_025629845.1 Erythroxylum squamatum
ATTTGCTCAGTTATGGAATGAAGTGATATGTAGTTTCCGAGAAGAGGACCTTATTAGTGACAGGAAAGGCACAGCAATCCCGCTAGATTGCTCATTTTTACGCCTAATTTACTTTTCATGTCTTGTAGCTGCAGAGACTGAATTGTGGTTTTATCTGATCCAGGGAGATGGATCTGTTGCATGTTCCATACACATCAGATCCTGGTCTCAAGTTAATCCTGTGGCTACCAATTTTGCTTGCCAGCAAGGTCTGCATACTTGTTTTCCAGAATTTAAACACAAATGAGTTGATTGTTTAATTAATTGTTTTCTCTACCCATGCAGATTCCAATAGCTTTAGATATGTTAGCTCAATTTTGGGCAAAAGACTCAGACCGCTGGAGACGTATATCTGCAGATGAATACATGAAATATGCTGTAATTGAATTTTTACGAATCTTTCAAGCATGTCCTAAATATGAATGATGGATTTTTTTAAATTGGACGTTGAGTCAGTTTGGACTTGAGCACTAAGTCCAAACTGACTTATATGTATTTATTGAACCATTGGTCACTAAGTCGGTTGCAAGGACTTGAAGATAAATATATATTCTTATAGCAGAATAGTTAAATATTATTGAACCATTGGTCACTAAGTCGGTTGCAAGGACTTGAAGATAAATATATACACAGACAATCGCAAACTCCACAATTCAGTTTTCTACTTTGTTTCCATCCTAATGATCAGATCAGAAACAGCAGAAACTAATTAAAACTCTTCTTCACTCCTAATTTCCTTCAATCTCTATCGTTTTCTCTGGAAAGTTAGGGAAGATGCCGATTGAAGGGCTGTCTTTTTCATCGGACACTTGGGAGTCCTTGTTCAAAGAGGAAGAGACACCATTTCCTGACACATGCCCATAAAGATCATTGCTTTGCCATTTCAACACACTCCTCTTACCCGATTTAAAAATCCATACTCACTGAAGCATCCAATTCGCTTTCAACAAGCACAATGTTCGATGAAAGCTGTGAGAGAACGTAAAAAGAAAAGAAGAAGAGCAAAGCTTAATTCCTAATGCCCTCAACTATCCCTCTCTCTTAACTAAACGCAATGTGTCGAATGAAAGTTGCGAGAGAGAATAAAATGGAAGTCGTTTATCCATTTCGTTCATCACTTAAAAGGATCGGAAGCATCCAATTCGCTTTCGCCTAACCACACGCAAAGTTGCAGAGAAAATTAATAAAATCAAACATCCTCACCACTCTATAAATACTGAATTACCCATCTCTACCTCCTCACTACCATTGTCAAGTTATAACTAGTTCCTTCGAATTCTCATAACCCTTTTGCTTACCCTTTGATCCCTGAAAATGGTTGATGCTATTATTTCTGCTGTGGCGGAGGACCTAACCTCCATGCTCCTTAGTTCCATAAAAGAAGAGGTGAAGTTGGTGACTGGAGTTAATGTTGGAATTTTGAAGATAGAGAAGACGATGGAGATGAGATAAGATGAAGATTGAACAAAACCAAAACACACTCATAATTTTATTATTGAACTTGATTGTCTTATATAGATAAGATACCAACAACTAAATAGAATTTTCAGCTACAAAATCTAACTTATAAGATAAGATAAAAGATAATCTAATATTTATTCTAAGACCTATTCTAAAGGAATTTAAACAAATTCAAATTTGAATTAATCTTCAACAGTTAACGATGAAGTTAAGAAACTCGTGACCAATTTGAAGTCCATTCAGGCGCTCCTAGATGATGCAGAGGAACAACAACTGAAGGAAGCTTCTGCCAAGAACTGGCTGTTCAATCTCAAATCTGTTTCATATGACATGGACGATGTGCTAGATGAGTGGAAGACTTGGATTCAGACATCACAACTCCAACATCAACACCACTATTCAGGTTCCATTCAAAATCATCTCAATCACAAGGTGTTATTCACAGATTCAATCATCAACAATCACAAAGCTAATATCTACATTTTATTTAGAGCATTAGCAACACAATAAGATTGACATACCTCCAATATTTGGCATGGAGTCTTGATGCATTCTCTCCATTTTGCACACCACAACCGATCAATATTAACAAACTTTGTGCAAGAGAGGAAGCTTATGGTAGAAGGCCCAATTTTCTGTTTTCACGTCCACACACACCCTATTCCCACAATTTCACCGTATGTTATATCTTATAATATGTTCTACCCTAAGAGATAGAAAAGGATAATTGTGTCATTTCAAGGATGTTATGAACTATAATTTAATGGGCCAACATATAGTTATTAGGATATTATCATATGCTTCAAATGTAATTAGTAAATTATTAGTCATCCCATTATGATTATTAAACATACATTAGGCAATTCGATTAATGGTCATGTATATGAAATTAATGTTGCAATTATATTAGTTCACATATTATAACATTCTCCTACTTGAACAATATAATCAAACCACCATACCAATCTCCATTGTCCAAAAGTAGTCAAATAAATCATATGCAATATTATATCGACATGATATGTATATACTACATATGATTTGGCCGTGGAGAAGTTCAAATACCATAATAACCATTAAAACAACATGCATGCAGTACAACAATTGAGACTACGTATTTGTCTCCTTTTGTACCTGTCATTTCATCAAACTGCATATGTACATCAACATATATATGTCAATATTAACAAGAAGTGACTACAAACATCATAATGCATGTTTCATATATATAAGTCATAAGCAATCCGTACAAAGTACTAACATGATCAATACAAAATAGCAAACTCCTACTAATCTTATCAAGCTAGGCACCTAATAATCCCATACGGGAGACGTGTTCTGCAAACACACATATAGGTAAGCCTTTTGTAAGTGGATCTGCTAATATGCTATCTATAGGTGTATACTCAACAGTAATGAAGGTTTCAACGACTTTTTCTTTAACAAAATAGTACTTTATATCAATATGCTTTGAGCGAGAAGTACTTCTAGTGTTCTTAAAGAAAGCTACTGCTGTGGAGTTATCACAATACAATTTCAACAGACTCGAAATAAATTCTACAATATCCACTGCTGAAATAAAATTATGCAGCCATGTTGCTCGACAAGCTGCCTCATAGCACACCATATACTCTGTCTCCATGGCAGAGGATGTTGTGAGTGTCTGTTTGACACTTTTCCACTATACAGCTCCTCCAGCCATCATAAAGATGTAGCCTGAAGTTGACTTTTATCATCCACACATCCTGTATAATCAACGTCACTGAACCCAACTGTATCAAGAGTGTCAGTTCGCCAATAAGTCAACATATGATTTTTAATACCCTGAAGATACCTCATCTTTTTCTTAGCCGTTTTCCAATGGCTAAGACCAGGATCACTTGAGTATCTTCCCAACACACCTACAACAAAAACAATATCAGGGCATGTGCATATTTGAGCATACATTAGACTACTTACAAGTGACGCATAAGGAAAGACTTTCATTTAATCTTTCTCTTTATCATTTTGTTGACATTGGGCCTTTCAGAATTTATCACCCTTCACTATTAGTGCCTTTTCAAGAGAACAAGAATGCATATTGAATCTTTTCAAGATGCGATCAATGTAAGTCTTTTGAGACAATCAAAGAATCCCATTAGCTATATCTTGGAGAATCTAAATTCCAAGTACATAAGAGGCCTCACCAAGATTCTTCATATCAAAATGGCTAAATAATAGTTGTTTTATCTCAAATAATAAATCAGTATCATATAGAAGCAACTAGAATGTCATCAACATACAGTACCAAAAAAATGAAAAAGCTCCCACTGAACTTCATATATATAAATTGATCAACTACGTTCTCCTTAAAGCCAATTGCAGTGACAACCATATCAAACTTGAGATACCACTACCTTGATGCTTGTTTTAACCAATAGATAGACTTCTTCAGCTTGCAAACACCGTGTTCTTTACCAATCATCTCGAAACCAACTGGTTGGGTCATATAAACATCTTCATATGAATCTCCATTCAAGAAGGTGGTCCTCACATCCATTTAATTGAGTTTCAAGTGAAAATGAGCAACTATAGCTATGATGATTCGTAGTGAATCTTTGGTAGAAACTAGTGAGAAGGTTTCCTTGAAATCAATCCCTTCTCTCTGGCTATATCCTTTAGCCACAACTCTAGCCTTATACCTTTCTACTTGTGCACTTGAGTCATGTTTGATTTTGTAAACCCACTTGCACCCAATGGGTTTGTAACTTTTAGGTAGTTCAACCAACTACCAAATTTTATTTTGTGACAAGGAGCTCAACTCATCTTCCATTGCATTAATCCACAACGCAGATTGAGGACAATTCGTGGCTTCTTGAAAACTGACTGGTTCAGTATTATCTTCCATATCAAACTCATGTTCCTGCAAATAGACTATATAGTCATCAAGAATGGTAAGTCTACATGTTCTTTGTGATCTCCTGACAACAACTTCATCATCCCCAGTATCAATGACTTCATCCTATGCTTGATTATGAGGTTCATCATGAGATTCTACTGGAATCTATTCAATCATAGGGTCATCAGTAGGAGCGAAAGCGACGGGTACAGGAATTAGAATACGTTCTTTCCTGAATATAATTTCTCTTTACCCTTGACTTAAACCAAATTCATCTTCAAAATAAACAGCTTTATCTGATTCTATAATTCTGGTCGAGTGAAATGGGCAATAGAATCTAAAACCCCTTGATCCAACGGTGTAGTCTATAAAATAACCACTAATAGTTTTCAGATTAAACTTCTTAGATTGTGAATTATAGGGCCTCACTTCTGCTTTGCATCCCCAAACATGAAAATGGCGCAAGCCTAGTTTCTTACTTAACCATAACTCATATGGAATCTTTGGGACTGATTTGCTAGGTATTTGATTCAAGATATAATAGCAGTTGTCTTTAACGCCTCACCCCACAAAAATTCAGGCAAACTAGAATGAATCAACATACATCGCAACATATAAAAAAGTGTGGTTTTTTATTTCAGCGATTCCATTATACTGAGGTGTTCCTGGCATTGTATATTTTGCTTCAATACCACATTCTTGCAAGTGTAAAGGAATGTAAAATTATGTTATCTAGCTGTATATTACGTGATCCCCTGTATTCCTCTGTATTCTGTTACTTGTTCTTATCTCAATTAGCGTGTAACTTTTAGTATAAATATCTTGTATATTTGCCTTACATATTAAGGAGAACAACTACGAAATTCCTCTCAAAACCTAATCTTTACAGCAAGTATCTAGGTAAAGGCCCTAGATTCCTTCCACTCTCATCATAACGTCCATAATACTCTCCACCTATGTCAGAATTAACTACCTTAATTTTCTTCCCCTTTTGAAGCTCAACATTTGTCTTGAAAATCTTAATCACCTCCAAAGATTTAGATTTTTCACGAATGAGTTCCACATGACAGTACCGGAAAAAATTATCAATAAAAGTGATGAAGTATTTATAACCACCCATAACAGATGGAATAAATGGCCCACATATATTAGTATGAATCAACTCTAACAATTATGAGCACTTGTCTGTTTTGCTTTTTCTAACCTTGGCGGTCAACTTTCCTTTAATACAATCAACACAAGCAATGAAATCTGAAAAATCAAGATCCTGAAATACACCATCTTTTACCAACATCTCCATTGTCTCTAGAAATATGTCTATAACGTTTGTGTCATAACATAGAAGATCTCAAATCTAACCTTATACGTTTGGATCCAATAACAGTATTAAGAGAAGAGGAAGAAGCAACAGTAACAACATCATTCAACTCAAGTTTGAATAAATTTTCACATAAAATTTCATTTTCCACCAAAAGAGAGTCACAATATAAAGTTAGTTTTCCAGTTTCAAAAAGAAGTCTATAACTTAGTGTATCCAAAATGGATACAAAAATCAATTTCTTCCTAATAGAGGGTAAATAAGCGACATCATATAACACCAAAAGATGTCCTGTATTTAACTGTTGTCTAACTGTCCTAAAAAATTCAACTTTGACTTTAGTATCGTCTCCCATGTACACATGTTGCTCAGAACTAGTCGGCCTTCTTGAACTTGTCAGTTTCTGTAAGAAATTCATAGTGTGAACTGTTGCTCCAGTATATAACCACCAAGTATTTAAGGGCATATCAATAACATCATACTCTAAACAAACCATCACAAGACAATTAACTTTCTTCTCTAAGTGAGTTCTTTGAGTTTTCGAGAGTCATCTTTCTTATGCCCAAAACTCTGACAAAAGTTGCACTTACCCTTTGAAAACTTATTCTTCTGACTAACAGAAGATGAGCCTGCCTAAAGAATAATTCTTAACATGGCTCGATGTACGTTGACGACCAAAAACATGCCTAAAGAATTTTAGGCCGAAGCTGTTTCTTGGGTAGTTTATTTTATTTGTCAATTCGGTCTCCAACGAGAAATGTCAAAGATCAAACTCTGCAACAAGCATGGAATGGAATGAAGCATAGTGTTGCTCATGTGCCGCAACAAGAAAGATCCGAGCACGATGATCAAAGTGTTAAGCATGTATTCATTGGCTATGACCAAAATTTCAAAGGCTACCGATTGTACAATCCAAGCAATGGAAGGATTATTGTAAGCAGAGATGACAAATTTGATGAAGAAGCAATATGGGATTGGGAGACATAAGAAGAAAGCACTTATGATTTTTTTCCCATACTTTGAAGATAAAGAGTAAGAAACTACAACAAAGATTCAAGAGACAACTCCACCTACTTCTCTAAATACGCCTCATTCTTAGAGTACGAAAGAAAATTTCAAATTAAGGGGAAGTGTGGAAGAGTAATTTGAAAGTTGATTTGGATACATTAATGTTTTAAAATCTAGATACATGGATGTTTAAGTTCAATGTTAAGAGTTTAATTATATTCATTTATTAGTTACATATTAAATATTGGTCCATGAATGGTTTTGAGTTCATGTATGGTTTATTTATTTGGGTTCATTAATGAGTTCATGTACTTAGATACGAAGAGTTATTTTTGTACCTGTAAATATCTCTTTGTACTTTGAACTAAAATAATTCAAGTAATATACAACGTTTTCTTCTAAACAATTCTCTCCGCTGTAAAGCTCCTCTCGCTTCTTAACATTATCCACTCTTTAGCGGTCTGAATCAACTATATATGAAACTTCAATATTAATATTATATTAAGCTTTTGAGCCTTACTCTTCTCAATTTACAAGAATAAACAAAGAGGTTTAATTTCTTTCCTGCGCCTCGGTGCTTGAAGGCTAAGTTTTAGTAGCGGAGGTGCAGAGGATTGGTGGAGTTTTGCTTCTCCGGTTCAACTGAGTTATCAGCTGACTACTGACTGCAATTTTTGAATAGTTACAGTAAAAGATGGCACTGGCAGAGAACAGAAGCTGTCCATTTTCGATACCAACTGAACCGCCACATGTTCATGATCAAAGAAATTTTATCTATATATACTTTGTTAGAAGTTAAAACGTATGAATCGTGCAGTCTAGAAAGATTGGAACTTTGATCATGTTTGCTTGTTAGGTTTTATTTTATCATTAGCCCATTCTAGTGAGCAAAATTAGGTAGTCAATTATATGGTTCCAGTTATCAAAGAATTGATCTCTGAGAATTGGAAAGTGCCGGTGCATTATGTCTATCGAGAGAGTAATTATTCTACGGATTGACTAGCTAATTATAGCTATAGCTTGCGTGTAGGAGTTCATTGTTTTCACAAGATTATTGAGGGACTTTCTCATTTGCTATTAGCAGAGTAGTTAGAGTTTATCTGGTAACTCATCTGTAGTTTTCTTTTCTCTTAACTTAGGCCCATTAATTACTAAAAAAAAGGCTTTGAATAAGGAAAATACATATGATAAGCGAAACATACTTTAAATCGGACAATGCGACGAAAATTATAAGAATAAAATATTTAATTATAATGGCACTCTCAAAATTTGAAGTTTTGAGATATATAAATATTTTATATATTTGAATAAACAAATTATCTGGAAGAAAATTATATTTTAATTGGAAATTAAATTAAAATATTAACCATAACTAAAAGTAAAATCAAGTGTGAACTATATATAAAATATCAAATATATTACAACTTGCATTTTATAATAAACTTTTATACGTATATATATATATATATATATAATAAGTTAATTGCGTTAAATTTATATAGGTATTAAGAATAAATTAATACAATTTAACTTCTATTTTTTATAGAACACTTAAATACAATAATAAAATTTATTTGATCAATATTTTTTTTATTTGATCAATATTAAATTTTGTCTTTAACAATATTACATTTATATTTCTATGTAATGTTATAAAATTAAAGTTTAAACACATTATAGAAAGTAATAATATTTAAGATGATTTGCTCAAAAATTAATTACAGTGATTAGGGAATTTAATCGATAACTTATAATTAAAATTTAAACATGCTTAATATTTTCATTTATTGAACTAAACTTTATACTGTATAACCAATCAACATCATAATTGTGTTTGACCCACACAAACATAGAGACTGAGCAAAGCACAGAAGAAGGCAACCACATTTGACTCCGTCCTTGAAAACCATGTTTCGATTGTTTCTTGGCCTAATCCGCCCCAAGTCCCAACTACTGCACGCCCCGAAGACTGCCCATCTTCGCATTCCTCAGGTAAAAGTGTATATATGCCAGAAACAGCGAGTCTACGTTGTTAATTGTTGGATACGTGCATGAAAAACTGAAAGACAGGGTCTGTTCTGTTTGCTCTACATCTTTTCTTGTTCAAATCTCAAAAGGTCATCACCTTTAACTCTAAATTCAACAAATTTTGCGTTTTCTAGACGGTTACTTGATGGATTCGTTGTGATTCAATGTATGCTTGTGTTTTGGGTGTTCTTTCATCTTTGCACATATGGAGCTTTCCAGATTATGGCTTTGATGGGTAGGAGGTGACCTCTCTGTGTCCCCTACTTTTTTTGTTTTGTTTTAACGTTTGGATTTAATGAAGATTATTTTGGCTATTCTGTGATAAAAATGTAAATGGGAATTTGTTGGTTTTCCTTCTACCGTTTGATTGTTGATGTTTTTGTTATGTGCCATTGCTCGCCAATTTGTGTTTGCAATTTCCATTGCCTACTTGAGATGTGGAACTAATGCTTATTGTTTCAATTGATGAAGGTCTCTGTCCTTATACTTTTGCGTGATTCTCTATTGAAACAAATTAGAGAGTCAACAAAGGATTAGCCGAAGTAAAGAAAGAAGTAACAGGCTTCATGCAAAAAATAGGGTTGTAGAGCAGATATCCAGTCCATCAAACAAACAAAAGAATTAACAGGTATGCTTATCTTAACTAATATGTTCTTTGCTTCCGTTAAGTTACACTTTATATTTCCTTTTCGCATGGATGCTTCGTAGTTATAGCGCTTTTTTCTTTTGATGTTATGCTACTCTGATAAAATTTTTAGCCATAGGCTCACATTTAAATCCTCTTGCATGTTCCTTGCTCTATCTGGGTAGCAGTGAGTATATAACTTAATTACAAAAAAGTGAAGGAATGTTCTTTTACTGTAGTGTAAGCTGCAACTGAAGTTGGATTTACGAGTGCAATTCAAATCTTGAGAGTCATCCTTCTTAGTGTGCACATTAATTGCTTTAAAGCCCTATGCTTTGTCACACTAATGTATTACAACGGTTCTTTGCGTGCTCTATATGCAATTCATGGATATGATGAAGTGGGAAAGGCTAGGCTTCATGTAACTAAATGGTATGTTCTATTGGTATAAATACCGAATGGATTGTCTCAGTGAACAGAGAAGTCTGTGATTACTTGATTTTTAAAAGATAAGCAAATCTAATCTATAAAGAAACTAAATCACTAGCAACAATGATAACAAGTTGAAATTGAAGTTGCAGCTGTATTAATATGCCATTCTCTCACTACATTATATGGTTATGTGATTGAAGACATGAAAAGAAGATTTCGTTTCTTCATGTCATGCTTCATTCGACAATTTTATCAAAAAGAAGAGTATAATTTCTTCTGTAAATGTTCACTTGCTGTAAACTGAAGTGATGATGTTACAAATTTACTCAAACGTCCTGGACGTACGCCTTCTCTGTCTTCTTGTAGTTTACTTATCTTGCCTTTGCATGACCTGTTAGACCATCTAGAATTTTGCATTTTGATGAGTTACACTAGATATGCCTTGACTTTAGATACTGAGCACGTGTTAATTGGTTATTTTCTCTAAATCCATATAGGCTTTCTTTTGCAATGAAGTCCCCAAAAAATGATGAAACTGACCTGGAAGGCGGTAAGTTGGAAAAGGCCAGAGATAAAACTCCACACGGTAGCACAACAGCTAATGTACACAATCAGGCCTTGTTGTCTGGCCTTGCATATTGTATTTCCTCATGCAGTATGATCCTGGTGAACAAATTTGTGCTTTCTGGCTATAATTTCAATGCTGGGATATCTTTGATGCTCTATCAGGTAATTTTTGAAGTTTCAAAACAGTAGGAACTCTGACAATGACTGTACTAGCATTGCTGAAATGCTATCTACTTTCAGAATTTTAAAGCAGATTGGAATTTCTTTGTTATCTATTTTTCTTCTTTTCTCTCTCTCTCTCTCTCTTTTTTCCTTATCTCCTCAACAAATTTTGATTTCTAATTAGCTGAAATAGCTCAACATATCTTTTGCTTTTGTGCAGAATATGATATCAGTGATGGTTGTGTCAATGTTGAGTTTACTTGGTGTTATCTCAACGGAACCTCTGACGTGGAGATTGATTATAGTATGGTTGCCTGTGAACGTTATATTTGTTGGGATGCTCGTTACAAGCATGTTTAGGTACAACAGTTTTCTTTATTATTCTTTTAGAACCTTTTCGATGCTCATTCCTTTCACATGTAATGTAAAGGAATTTGTGCTTTCTATTGAGGAATAACCAAAGTCTTTAAGGAGCCTCCTTGTGCTAGAAAAATTTTGTGATGTTCAGTGTATTTTGATTTGTATATATAGACTAGGAATTGACAAGCTGATCCATTTTATTGCTACTATAGAAGTTTCTTTTGAAACAGTACTAGACATTCTTCTTGGATTGTGGAATGTTTCATACAGATTAGATGTTCCTAATCATTTCACTAAATTTTCTTATCATTTTTGTATTTTTTTAATCTCTTTTCATACTGCTAAACTTTACTTTGTTCCTTTTGCAGTTTGAAGTACATCAATGTTGCTATGGTCACGGTACTGAAGAATGTAACAAATGTAATAACAGCAGTTGGTGAAATGTATCTTTTTCATAAGCACCATGACAATAAAGTATGGACTGCATTGTTCTTAATGGTACGTTCAACTGTACGATTTGAGTTTGTGATCACAAATGATTGCATTCATGGTTGGTTTGCAAGTTGCATTTTAGTGGCACTTTTTTGTGGATTCTTTACTTTCTTACTGAAGAAATGAGACAGGTTATGTCTACATGGAATGGTTACTGTTACCTTTCAAAGAAAAGCCAATTGAGCATTTCCTGAAGAAAAAAGTTGATGGAGAAAAGATTAAAGGAGTCTAATGTTTCATGAGAAAAGGATGGGAGCTGAGAGTTAATGAAAATTTTCTTTATTTACTTCTATGTTCTGGGCATGAGATAGTATTAAATGAGTACTCAGAATCTTGCAATGATACTTTTTGATTGTCACATTCTTATGTTACTATGGATCTTGGGAAGAATTTGACAAATGGAAATGCCTTATGGGAGACAAACTCAAGAAATGTGTCAACTTATAGATTAGCCTTATCAGTTGACTTTTATTTCCCCTTGGATTTACATAGACTAAATGAATATACAGTGTAGAGGGATGGAAATATGATTCATTGTTTTCAAGGGTATGTGTCTTCTTTGCTTTCAGTTTGCTTTGTTTTGGTCATAGAAAGATATTTCATATGGTTTAGAGAACACAAATCTACTTAGATGCCAGAGCTTTTGGACATGTCTGCAGCTACACCCCCATTGGTTGATGATTTTCTAAATCTTAATGATACTATGCACTGAGATAAATTCATAAACCACTTTGATTTCGTGATTTTGCCAGTTAACAAACGTTGGCTTTGTTTTATGCAGATAATCTCAGCTATTTCTGGAGGGATTACTGATCTTTCCTTTCATACCGTTGGATATGCATGGCAGATTTTGAATTGCTTTCTAACTGCATCTTATTCTGTAAGTTTGTCTAGAGGTTGTACTTCTACTTTATACAAACTAGAGCCCTTGAATAGTAGATTCCAATGTTTGACTTCTACATTTTTATGTGCTACCACATGATGTTTATGGACATTGATCGGCATGTTTTTTCAAATGAAATCTTTTTAATCTGATGCTTATCAGCTTCTATTTTGTATATCCAATCTTTTTAAAGACATGTTGCATATCTTTATTGGCTTATGTGCCATTTATATCCCTTAGCCAACTGCAAGGGGCAAGCTTTTACTAGATATTTGAAACTCCAATATGTTGGCCAAATCAAAATTTCCGTATCCCAATACGTTAAAGACTTTGACTTTCTTAGTAATGATAGTTTTGTCGAATTCAAGTTTGTAAAACATGGGTCTATCTTGTCTTAATTCCCCTATAGAGCCAAACTTTTGGGTTCAAACACTTCAATTTAATGTAGCTGCTAGTGCTACGTTCATGCTGATGAACTAAGCCCTCATAATTACCGTTTCAGTAGTAGATTGGGATTCGGAGAGCTTGTTCATATTTATCAAATAGGGTTGTTCAACTTGCTTTTCTATTTCAACTCTCTTGTAGCTGATAGATTGTATTTCTGTTGTCTTGTTGCTACAGCTGACACTACGTAGGATAATGGATACAGCAAAACAAGTCACAAAATCTGGGAGCTTGAATGAATTTTCAATGGTCTTTCTGAATAATACTCTTTCGTTGCCTTTGGGCGTAATACTTATTCTTGTTTTCCATGAGGTGGAATATCTCTCTACAACGTGAGTCCCCATTCCTGCAAATCTCTATCTTTGTTTCTGTCTGCATTTCTGGATGTTGAGTGTGTACTAAGCATGAAGAATGTGCCTGTTTGATCCATATTATTCAGATCAATGATTATCTGAAATTACGGAAGGTTACAATGAAACTAGCTGGTCCTCATGGGTATCTGTTTTGGGTTCATTAGGAGGCACAGTATACCTGAGTAACAAAACAGTTGATAGCCCCTGTCCCCTTGCCTAATCTCCCAAGTCTTCCTAATTCCAGTGTCTAGTGCCTTATAATCCTGAGATTCTCTGATACATCACATTCCTTTTCTACTCTCTGGATTAGGGTAACAGAGAATATGGGTTCTAATGACTTGATGAACAGTACAGCTCATGTTTTGGAGCTTATCATTACAAATTTGTTCCAAGTTTGAAGCTTGGCTATGCTGATACTGTTTATCTTATTGAATCTCATGGATCGTGAAACAAATTGACAGACCACTTCTGTGGTTACCTGAGTTCTGGTTGGTGATCACACTGAGTGGATTTTTGGGCCTGGCAATAAGCTTTACTTCCATGTGGTTTCTTCATCAGACAGGGGCTACCACGTACAGGTATGACTGGAATTGCTTAAGGTGGAATGCAGAAGCATCTATTGCAAGCATTTTTCATGACAAATATACTTCCTTTACAGCCTTGTAGGTTCACTGAATAAGATTCCCCTATCTATTGCTGGAATCTTTCTGTTCAAAGTACCGACCAGTCTGGAGAACTCAGCAAGCATCTTGTTTGGTTTGTTCCTTCACTGGCTAAAGAATGATTTGCATACACAAATACGGACACGTTTACGTTATTCTAGTTTTTGTTCTGAGATCTTGAATATCCTTTTCTTTGACTAACAAAAATACATGCATTCTACAGGTCTTTTGGCTGGGGTATTTTTTGCTAAAGCCAAAATGCGTGAGAGATCTTAGTCTGGACAATCTGACTTGTAAAGAACACACACCTTTTGTAGACTTGTACACACAGGTATATGCAGTTGTTATCCTTTTTGTGGCATTGATGTTGGCATGTGAGCTTTAGTGGCAGAAACTGTGAAAAAGATATGTTACAAATGCTTGAGAGTTCTGATCTGTAATTTAATGAGCAACTCAATTTCCCATGATATTGGATGTCCTAAATTTTAGGGAGGCTAAAGCTGAAGTCCTGTACTTTGCATTCATTTGTGCAAGTTTTGAGTTTCTGGAAACAATCACTTCAGTCTGGAATGCATTTGTTTGAAACGGCTGTGAAATGAGATATGCTTTGTTTTTATGATAATACCCCAGGTTTAGCCATTTCAGTCCTATATTTTCTATTATTCGATGGGAATTTTATTGGAATTAGTATCCAAGAATCAGGAGGAAAAACACATATGATACCACAGAGATGCATACGAGTTGTGTTTTCCAAGCAAAAGACGACAGAACGAGACGTCTTTCGCTTGGAGATGTTAATATGCATCAACTTTCGGTTGGTAGTTTAAGGTTTGGTACCCAGTTGGAGCATGTAGCTTTCACTAGATTTATGTGTATGAGCTGTGTTTTGAGGTGGGATTTCTGAGTCTGCTATGTCAATGAAATCAGGTTGACTATGCCCTTACTTCCTGCAAACAGTCTTAACAAAAGTCGAAACTTTTCTTTGTATAGTTTATCAGTTTTCTCAAACATATAGGAATGGTGAACGACCCGAACTCGAGTGAATGGACAAAAGTTTGAACTGATTAGATTGCGGACTACCAAACTATTGAAGTTAGGTTTGAACCAAACAACTTGAGTCTGATTGGACTGAAATCTAAAAAACTCAAATCAAATTCAAGTGATAAATAGTTCAGACTGATTCTACCTATTGTCAACCTTGTTAGCATATAAGAAAGTGACATTGAAGTGAACTTTGATAGTCAGAATAAGTTCACACTTACCAAAGACTAGCTTTGGGAAGTATGGTAACAAATACATGAAATTGACATCAGACCAACCTTCCAATGTTCAAATTCAAGTATGTAATGATATTAAAATGAAGCTTATGTCTAACATTATCCTTTTTGAAAATTATGAGAACAAAAACATGAAATTGACATCAAACCAACCTGTCACTAGTTAGTTCAAATATATGATGATATTAAATTGGAGATTATATCTAACATTTTTCTTACTTTTAGGTATTAAATTTTAAAAATACATAATAATTTATAAATTACGTATTTTAAATATTTTTTTTAATTTTTGACACTTAAATAAATCTCGATCTCATTGATACTTAAAACATATGGATCTCATTTTAACCACATGAAGAAACAATTAAAAATAAGAATTTAAGCTTAATATAAACTAATTAATGAAATGATATTATCCATTGGAAATTGTGCACATCAACTTTTTGACTACCACAAAAGTGAGTGAGTGTGATAGTCCAATATGGCGATTCACAAAGCTTCTTGGTATTTCACATTTGATTTCATACAATTCGCTCTTCTTGTCGGCAATCAATATTGAAGGAATGGCGCTTTCATGTGTCACGTAATACTTTCAAAGTACTAAAGATTCTAATATCATACATATAATTTCCAATATTTTAGAAAATAATAGAACATAATTATAATTAAGTAGGATGATAATGAATCGAACAATTTAGAAAAATTTTGTTTTACTCGTATTTTTATTGAGTTTGTTCGAGTTTTGGACATATTTAAAAACTTAAAACTTGTTTATTAAATTAAATTCGAGCTTTTTTAAATTCTAATAAGTTTAAATTAATTTATTACAAATATAGAAACAAAATAATTCAGATTAATTATATATTTCAAGTCGAATATATTTATCATTAAAACAAACTTAAACTTTGTTAATGTATTTAATTTATTAATTTTAAGTCAATTTAATTCGATTTACTTCATTATCATCCTTAATCATGTTAAGGGTTAGGCACATTGGATGGTAAAGTCCTCGTCATCATCAAGGTTAGAAGTGTGCACCATTTTCTTCTAACTATGAAAGTTGAAAGGGAAAAGGAGAAACGAAAGCATCATTGATAATATCCTCAACCCTAGAAAAAAATGGAAGCTTTTATATATCTTGGAAGAAGAACATAAGAGTGAACTCTATCCTTAACTAACTCTAATGGATTTTCCCAATTAGCATCTTCTCCTTTAAAAAATAAATAATGATGTGTTTTATACAATTTACAATTGTACAATTAACCACTAATTAAGGAATGTGTTGCGCCACCAACATATAAGGTTAGCAAGATGGCATGAATCCATCTAACTTAATCTCGATTTGGTCAAATCTGAAAACGACATCATTTTAACTTAAAGTTTAATCATATTTTAAATAAGTTAACTGTTTAGATTAATCTAAAAATTAAACAGCTTAAACTTAGACATATTTTTATTGTTTTCCTTTCATTATCTCAAGCTTTATTTTGGCTTTAAGAATTATGAGTAATCCTTAGGAAAAGACAATGTTAGTATTACCGAATTAGCCAATAATTCGAGTAGTTTTTCTTTTCTATGCTATTGTCAACGCTCTTTATTTAATCCATACCTTAATATATACTTGATTAATTAATTAATTAATTAATTACGGCATTGCACATTTTTTCTGAAACGTGAATTCGAAGTTACAAATAACAATCAAGAAATATTAAAAGATAACTAAATATTCAGATCTTTCCCATGGTACAAAGGATGTGGTATATGCAAGAAAAACTATAGAAATATTAAAAATTATAATTTACATCTCTGTATTATTATTTAGTTATCATATAATTCATTACGTGATGTTTAATTAGTTTTTTTTATCTATTCATAATTTTAAAATAATGTCATATTAAATAAAATAGATAAAAAGCAATACCATAAGTAATAAGTTTTAAAACATAATAATTAAAATAAAAAAATTAAGCTATAAAAGGTTATAATTGATCTAAAACAAATATATATATATATAGTGATTAAACATTTATTCTTGATTTTCGCTCAAGTTAATTAACAAGCTGAACGCAATCATAGTCACTCACTCAATTGTTGAACAAATTTAATTATATTCTATTCGAATTTTATTAGATTGAGAATTATAATTAATAATGTTTGGTGCTGATAATTATTATTAATAGAAGAAATTATTGAGTTTTAGTTAGAATTACTTATGAATATTCAGTCATTTCACTATCATATTCATGCCTTAGAAGAAGGTGGCAAATGAAAATGGCATTCCAAATCTGGAATTTCTGCCAATTCAGTCCCAAGATGATTAGTTACCTTTAATACATACATGTAGGATAATCCTTTTTATGTACAATCATATAATTACATGATCATCTAATTGTCTAAAACTCATGGATAAGTGTGAAAGAGATATATCCATGTGAAACTGGAAAATTTTCACAAGAAATTTCAATTATCATGAATCATGTGAAGAAGCTATATTAATCTCTTTAATTATATATTAACTCAAGAGGCTCAAGAATAAGTAGTAAGTGATTTGATGGACATAATTTGTTATCTTAAAATTAATAATATGGTCTTAAATTGTGGTTTATAAATTCATATCATTGCTTTACTTTATTATAATTATATGGGTTACTTATTATAAAAAATCTCAAATTTTATTCAAATTTAAAATATTAGTTAAAACTTTACAAGGTAGTGTTGAAATACGTCAATTGTCAAATAAGCTAACGTTAAATTTTTTGTTCATGTGAATGATAGGCCATCATGCCAAATTAATATTTTTGTTACGAAATTGTCACATATTATTTTGTGACATGAGTGAATTTTGTTATTTAATAAATTAAAATATCAAAAAACTCTAAAATAATTACACACTTATTTGTAGGTTTTACTTCATAATTATTTTAGGGTGTTGGGTATTATTACATAATAAAACTTATACATAGAACAAATAGATAGCCATGTAGTAAAAATATTAATTTAATATCACTCGGTATGTTGTCCATGTTAATAAAAAACTTAACGTCAAATTATTTTCACAAAAGATTGGAAATTAAAACAACTTGTTGTAAAATTTTTAAATTTCGAGCTAATACAAATTACACTCATATTATATATAATTGTTAATAACAGTGTGATGTAATATATATTATTATAATTTAATACCTTGATCTATAATATATATATATATATATATAGTTTAAGAATACATTTCTTGATCAATATGTCATATATGATATCTGGTAGACAAGAGAAAAGTGACTTCCCATCCACAAACCCTAGAACCAGATCAATTCCTTTCCAATTACTCACTATTCTTTCCTTTCTTCTCATGAACTGATCTAGATTACCCTTCTCATATGTGGTGGCTCTCTTTGTTTTTCTGAATCTAAACTCAATCTTTATCTCCATATATACAGGAATTTATGGAGACTAATATAGGTAGTCGCTCTAGTAGTGATGGTGGGAAGATTAGTAGTCTTAGCAGAGGTCACTGGCGGCCATCTGAAGACGAGAAACTCCGGCAACTTGTTGATGAATACGGTCCACAAAATTGGAACTTCATCGCCGAGCATCTTCCAGGAAGATCAGGTACTTAATTGTAAGCTAAAGATGTTGATAGTCTTCATTTTTTTGTATCTCTCACTATAGCTTGCTTGATACTTGCTTATGTTCTAAGAAATGGGCTTTTCTCTAAATTTCTCTATCTTTTTGGTTTCACGTTAATTTTGCAGGGAAAAGTTGCAGATTGAGATGGTACAACCAACTTGATCCCAACATCAACAAGAGGGAATTCACAGAAGAAGAAGAAAAAAGGTTATGGAATGCTCATAAGCTGCAAGGAAACAGATGGGCTTCCATAGCCAGACTCTTCCCTGGTAGGACAGACAACTCTGTGAAGAATCATTACCATGTTATGGTGGCTAGAATGAAGCGTCAAGGCATGGCTGCTTCATCTTTTTCTGCTAAGAGAACTTCACGACATCTTCGGTCCGATGAGCCAAACCAAAACGCCGATTCAGGAAGCAAGTTAGGAGGAGGAGTTGGGTCTGATATCTCTAGGGTAGGGTTACGAAATAGTAAGATATTGATCTCTTCATGTCACTCACCTTCCTGGACTCATAGTGCCTCCAGTGTTACTAACGAGTCATTAGGTTTTGATTCAAAGAGATGTCTGCAAATGAACGAACCTTATGATCATGACAACACCAATTCTTCCTTACTTGGTTTCCATTTCAGACCCCATCTGCTCAGTTCTGAGAACCCTTTTGCATCGATCGCTAGTTATGATGATTGCTATGGAAGAAAGGAGATATCTCCAATGTCTTCGGAGCAAGAACAAGGGGACGATCATAACAAAATCACACAACAGGAAGTTCCATTCATAGATTTTCTGGGAGTGGGAATTAGTTGATAGTGCAGAATATCTCTCATGAATATGATCTTCTTTGTTCACTTTCAGAATCCTGTTTGTTACACAAATAAATTAGCTAGCTAGCTAGCTAGGAGGACAAAGCTAGTTCCAATTTCTTTGTGATTTCAGAACATTTTTGCATCTTCAGAATTTCATTAAATGTCTTGTCTTGTCTTTAAATTCAGAAGTTCTAGTTTGTTTTACGTATATACTGCGCCTCCTCATGCATGGATATATAGTACATTTAGATCATCCTATGATCTCTAACCTAGGCTAGGAAGAACTGTTGGCTGATTTTATGCTTTACCTAGAGAAAGGTACGTACCTTAAACTTGAACCATCCTTGATGATCCATAACCATCGAAGATATTGTGAACATACTACAATGGCTAGTTTAATTCAATGTAAGATTTTAAATTAAATTGAATTGTTATTATAATTTGTGTTCTTATCTTTTGGTAATTATATTCGTATTATTATTAATTATTATAAATTGTTTATGATCGTGATATAATTTGAAACCTTGGTTCAAAGTCTAGAGTCTATGAATCTATGGTGATAGAGATACATCCTTTTTGTTGGTTAGTTGAAATTAGTTGATATGTTTCGATCGGAATATGGTGCACATGAATGAATATAGGGAGCATGTAATGTGATGAAGAGACCATACAATAGCTCTTGTGAAGAAAATATAGACATGGTTCCATTATGTATGATTATGCTTATTTTGGTTGGAGATATCAACTTAAATCTTATAAATTGAGATACTTAATTACAATTTATACTTCTGTCTTTTGATTCAGAATTAGTATTTAGCTAAATTTAATCTGGTTCGTCCTAAAATTAAAAATAATTGATTTCCAGTTAAATTTATGTTTAATTTTTTAAAAAATTAAATATTTAAATTATAGAAACTCAATAATTTGAATATAATTTAACTTCGAATTAAATGCAAAATTATTACAAAATAAAAATCAAATCTCCATTATTAGTACTATTTTTCATTATTTTTTCAAATATTGAGTACTATTATTAGCTATATATGACAATATGTATAACAGTGAAAAGTTATTATATAAGCATGAAAATATTATTTAACTCAACATGGTTAGCTAATTAATTGTTTTGCCTCCTAAGAATAAAAGTTAAAAGCCCAATTTATGAATTTTATTTTCTCCTTCACAAATGTTTAAAATTCACTTTTTTTTTCAATTGATTATATATTTTTTGCAATCCACACCTTAAAAACTATTTAATAAATACTTCTAGATTAATTATTTATGTTATTGTAAGGCAATTTCGATTTTACTCAAATTATTAATTTTAAGAATAAATTCAAAACAATAATAAGTTACAACTTGATTTCAAATAATAATAATAATAATAATAATAAGTTACAACTAAACTAAAATAATTACAAAAATTTTAACTCTAACACAATATTTAATTTAAACATCTCCCTTATTTACTTTCAACTAATTACGAATTACATGTTAATAATGCACTTAATAACCAAACTTGTATAATTATAAAATTTTTAGATTTTAACCAAAAATAATTTAAGAACAGAAAAACTTTAATTAATTAATTAAACTTTGGGAAAACGGTGATGGCTAAATCGACGCCGTTTGGGCTTGAATCGAATGGAATGTGTAAGCGTAACTCTTTAGCTTATAAAAAAAATCCTAATATAGCTCCCTCTTCGTTGTCACCTGTTTTTGGTCGTTACCGCCGCCGTCAACTTCGCCGTTTCCGTCGCCTTGCTCCGTCTCTTGAGTATGGGCCAATCTTGCCCAAGTTTCTGCATATACTTCCGTTAAGATTTTGTTGAATTGCTTTTGATGTTGAGATGGAGATACATGTGTGTCTGTGCCAAAAGCTAAGAAATTTAATTTAAAGAATGCATTTTGATTCATAAGATGTACCCGAAATGACGCGTTTAGTTTGTGGGCACCTTCTAATTCGAGTCTCGAGCGTGTTAAGCTTTTCTGTTTAGTTCGTTTTGTTCTTTGATTATGGCTGTGAAGTTCAGCTTTTGATATTTGCTTTGCTTTCGATTGTTTCTGCTCCTTTAGTGTTCACTAAAACAAGTGAGAAGCTTGCAGCTGATGTTTAGTTTAAGTTTATGACACTCTGCATTCTGCTTCTTTCGGAGGAGGACTTCTGTTCTGTTTTGTGGTTATAATCCTTATGTGAAGAATTTGCTGCAGGTACAACATGCCTGTAAATTTGAGATGATTTTTATGGGATACCAAGTAGCTGTGATACAGTGAGGATGGACATAATTGAATCTTTAGGTGATGTCCCTGTGCAAGATCCTCCACTGGAGGAGTTCTCTTCTGCTGATTTAACTTGGACCAAGTTTGGCACAGCTGAATACCATGACGATATAGCAATCATTTCGTATGAACGAGTTGACACATTTATTATTGGGGAGTGCTCTAATGTGGAATGCCCAACTAGGTTTCATATTGAAAGGGGAAGAAAAAGATCATTTGGCAGCTTGAAGGAGTACAAGGATGATGACTATTTGGAGTACAAGCTGTAAGGCTCTAAATATACGACAGTTTTTTTCTCAATGGTAGTCGACGCTTTTTTGCATGCTTGTACTTGTATGATTATCATCATCATTTCTTATATAAATCTCATGTTTAAAGTGGAGAGTGGTCACTAGAGATGCAATAAATGATATAAAGAAAAAGAAGAAGATGATAAAGAACATAGTTTATATTAGTATGCCTTGTCATCAATTCTATAGTCTTGATTAAGCACAATTTTATAAATGCATCCTAACATTTAATGTTATTTCTGTCTGTACCCATTCTTCAAATAAATTTATTGTTTTCCAACTGTTAAATTGGTTGTTTAATTTATCATTTGATCTTTTTAGATGGATATTTATCTTATCTTTACTACAGTTATCGATCGTTTACCAGAGTTTTGTGCTAAAACTAAGATTCTCTAATCACTTTGTTAAGGTATTGGTGTTCATTTGGTCCTGAAAACTACGGGGAAGGTGGAGAAATATTACCCAGTCGAAGATATCGACTTAACACCCGAAATCGTGCTGCTAGGCCTCAATCCATGCGTGGATGTACCTGCCATTTCGTAGTGAAGCGTCTATATGCTCGTCCTTCCCTTGCTCTTCTTATATATAATGACAGGCGTCATGTAAACAAGTCTGGTTTTGTCTGCCATGGCCCCCTTGACCGAGATGCCATTGGCCCCGGGGCCAAGAAAATTCCATACATCTGCAATGAAATTCAACAGCAAACAATGTCTATGATCTATCTTGGAATTCCTGAGGAGAATGTGCTAGAAAAACACATTGAGGGGATCCAAAGATATTGTGGTTCTGATGCCAAAGTTAATAGCCTTGCTTCACAATATGTTCAAAAACTTGGGATGATTATAAAACGATCCACCCATGAGTTAGATTTGGATGATCAAGCAAGCATCAGGATGTGGGTTGAGCGCAACAAGAAATCCATTTTCTTTTATCAGGATTCTTCAGAAGAGGACCCTTTTATTCTAGGCATTCAAACAGAGTGGCAGTTGCAGCAAATGATTCGTTTTGGTCATCACAGTCTCATGGCAGCTGATTCAACATTTGGCATTAAGAGATTAAAGGTACATGTTTTCTAATTCCCACTTATAAATACCTTTTAAAATCATATTTAATAGAACCTGACATCATTATCTTTTGTGATTGCAGTACCCATTGTCCACACTTCTTGTATTTGATTCAAGGCATCATGCTCTCCCTGTTGCTTGGGTCATAACACGCAGCTTTGCAAAGCCAGACGTCACTAAGTGGATGAAGTCTCTACTTGATCGGGCATCAAGTGTGGAGCCTGGATGGAGAATCAGTGGCTTCCTCGTCGATGATGCTGCAGCAGAGATTGATCCCATAAGGCATACTTAGACTTGCTTGGAATTTAGTTTTGAGTTAAAGATGTGTAACCATAAAGTGTGTTCTTACATGTGACTTTTACTTGCTCTACAGGGATACATTTGGTTGCCCTGTGTTGTTTTCCCTTTGGCGAATTCGTAGATCATGGCTGAAAAATATTGTGAAAAGATGTGATAATCTTGAAGTTGAGCGGGAAGTTTTCAAGTGTCTGGGAGATATAGTGTACAGTATATGGCGTGGAGTTGATACATCAGCTGCATTGCAAGAATTAACCCGTGATTTTGTTGATCAAACTTCATTTATGGAATATTTTAGAGCCACTTGGATGCCCAAGCTTGGTTAGTCCTCTTTTCTCTTGGGTAGTAATAGTAGACATCCATACTTGCATCTTGTCAAGTCACGAAGTATTTCATTTCTAATAGTTTGTGTATATGTTACTTCTTTAACAGAAATGTGGCTTTCAACAATCGGTAGTCTTCCACTTGCAAGCCAAGAAGCATCAGGTGCTATAGAAGCCTATCACGTAAAGCTGAAGGCAAAGCTATTTGATGATTCACATCTTGGTGCCCTCCAGAGAGTCGATTGGTTAGTGCATAAACTAACAACTGAATTGCATTCAAGTTACTGGCTTGATCGGTATGCAGACGAAAGTGATTCTTTTCAAAATGTTAAGGAGGAATATATAGCTTCTACATCTTGGCACCGTGCAGTGCAAATTCCAGATTTGGCTGTCACCTTTGATGATAAGGATCACATCTTTGCTAAAGTCCAGAGTAAAAAAGACAGTAATTTGAAACATATGGTATGGAATCCCGGTTCGGAATTTGCTTTCTGTGATTGCTCATGGTCATTGCAAGGTAACATTTGCAAGCATGTCATTAAAGTCAATATGCTCTGTGACCAGCGGCAACATTCTCAGCCTTCCATGTCGTTCCAGTCATATAAAGCCATATTAACAGATCTATGGAGAAAACCAATGGATGATTCGATGTCTTTAGATTTGTCAATGGCTTGGACTCATCAGACGCTTGATCAGATTAAACAAATTGTTGAACTGAATAGTTCAACAGATATAGGGACGGTGGTGAATAATATGTTGCCACTGAAATGGATGTGTAAGAAAGGCAGAACATCAGTTGGCATACCATCATCAATTCAGGTTCTTCCATCTACTTCCAGGAGTGGTTCAAAGAACACTTTTGCAGGCAAAAGTAGGAAGCGTAAAAGGTTGTCAAGATTGACATGGTAGCTTGAACTGTTTCAGGTTTAGGATTTCTTCACTGATTTAGAGTCCTTGAACCTGTCAACTTCCTCCAATGTTAAGTCTCTTGAATCCTGGTCTTAGTTCTTTTGACCAAAGATTAATATAGGCTTCACCAAAATGGGTGCTCTTTTTATTCAAGGTCATATCTAACTCTGAAAATTGCTGGGAGGGTTGCCGTGAAAATTGGATGCAGAGCTGAATAATATTTTCATTCGCATTCAGGTGGCCCTCCTGAATCTGCTTCAAACTAAAAGGCATTTTTTTCAGTATATTGGTTCATTATTTTCATTATATAGTTGTTGTACTGTATGTACATAAGCCTATGCTCCTCATTTATCAAAAATTCAATTTTTCTCCAAGGACTTGGATTGTGTAATGTTCAAACAAAGTAGCTTGTTTCTTCACCTTCTTGTATGAATATTTTCTTATTAAATGGTCATTACCTCCTTGACAACTTGGAAAAATATTCATATCGGTGACAAGATTGAGTCTTGTAATATAAATTTAGTCACACTATTTGATGAGTAAATTATTAATATTGTGGTTAATTTAATATATGCAAAAGAAATAGTAATTACAAGATATCAAAAAAAACAATAATAATACCAAACCTCTAAATGTATAACCATGTGGGTCCAAAACCCCAACACACCACACGCCAGAACTGCTCAAAACAAGCAAGAACCAACATAATTTGCCAATAGGAGTGAAGCAATCATACCTTATCCACACCCCAACCACAAGTCCTTATCCAACACAATCAATCCATCTTCCACATCATCTCCTTCGCTATACTCACTGATCACGCTCTCGTTAGTCTTTACCACTAGTCCCAGGTTTACTGAGGAAAGAGAAAGCAGGAAAATTAAACAATTGCTTGGATCAATGGCAACTATGAACTCCAGTGTTTTGGCTTGCAACTATGCCATCTCAGGGACTGGATCATCAGAGCTCAATGCAAAGATTGTTTCAATACCTTCAGTGGCATCTCCTGTTGTGTCTGGTCCTAAGTTGCCAATGATCAGAGCCCAAGTGAGTAAAGAATCCAAGGGAAATGAAGGAAGGAGAGCAGCTATGCTTTATCTTGCAGTCACCCTTTTCACTTCAGCTTCTGCTAATGCTGGGGTCATTGAAGATTACCTTGAAAAAAGCAAAGCCAACAAGGTAATCAATCTGTACAGTTCATGTTTCTTTATTTCCTTGATTCTTTTAAGTCAAATGTGGATTGCTGGTTTGGTAGGAATTGAATGACAAGAAGAGATTGGCCACAAGTGGTGCAAACTTTGCCAGAGCATATACAGTTGAATTTGGATCCTGCAAGTTCCCTGAGAACTTTACTGGTTGCCAAGATCTTGCCAAGCAAAAGGTTCAGACTTTATTACACAATACACAAGTTTTAGTCAAGTTGATTTTGTTGGTTTTGTTGAAAAACTTAACGGATTTTGCTTTGATTGTTGCAGAGAGTTCCATTCTTATCTGAAGATTTGGCTTTGGAATGCGAAGGGAAGGACAAATACAAGTGCGGTTCCAATGTTTTCTGGAAATGGTGAAAATGGGCAACTTTTATCTCTTCCGGTGTCTAATCTTTCAAAAACTGTATCTATGTTCCAATGGAATTGGCTTCTGATTATATCTAATTTCTTGGTGTATCAATCCTCTCCATCTATCTCTTGATTCTTCTGATGCTTGAATTACTTTGTGTCATTGAGTAATAACATGTGAAACAAAGTAAGAAACCTGCTGCAGATAGAGAACCAGTTTCATGAAAAGTAATAACATTATCAGGATATTGCCAAAAGTTATTTCACCCAACAGAGAAATGAACATTTATAGTTAACAAGCTAATGGGATTGCAGATTTTTATCAATAGATCATTAATTTCTTGATGCTATGCCCTCCTATGAATCGGTTTCACCATCTGGAGGAATGTGTTCCGTGTTGATTCTAAAGTATAAATGTTGAAGTTAGCCTCCCAGAAAGCCTTCTAATCCAAGAAGTTGCATGCTATTATGTACACTCGATCCATGATCTATCTAGTACGCACCCAAAGAATAGCGATTTATCCAATGTGCACTTCACCAATATCAACAAAAAGAAATGACCATGTAGCATTCCTGGCCATGCAAAAGTTCTGACAATAAAGTCTTCAATTCAGGTGCCAGTAGGATGAACAGAATATGCGGTGAATTGCATATAAAATGAAGAACTCAAACATAACAATTCCAGATGGTAATCTGACTTTTCTTTCTCCAATCTCCTCCTTTACATTCAAAGATCATTGAAACTCCAAAGCCAAAATATCAGGGTAAGGAAATTCTCCGAGCAGAAGGTCGATGCCCTGAAGGCAAGTGAAAGCTCCACAAAGCAGTCAATATCTGTCAAAGATATCAGTCTTGAAACTGCAAAGAATGGCCTTCTTGGTGCAGAAATATATAATGCAACTCTCAATTCTGATCAGGTCCTTCGACATTAAATTGGCTTCAGTTTGACCTGTTAAACTGGAAGCAACTGGAGTGATCCTTTGAAGATGCTGCAAATTCCAAATCCCTGTGACCAAATTCCTCAACAGGATGAAGATACATTGTTCTTTAATTCCGGACATGGCATTGGGGATACATTTTCCGCAAATCCGGAGACGAATTCACAATGCCATGCTGCGGATGACTGCAGGCCCAGTAGGCTAATGTTCTTCATGCATATACCAGCAAATGGCGATTCCTCTATTCCCTGGATTGATGGGGCTTTTGATGAATTCAGACTAACCACATTCCTAAAGAAAATGCCCTTCACATTTGGAACTGCATTTGGATCCCAATATTCATCGGGGTGATCGTTAGCGCCTCTGCTGAACCTCAAAGGAATCTTGACTCTCTCCATTCTTATGTTTGTTATTGTGATATTTACTATATATCCTCCTCTTCCTTTATCAGTTTTTATTCTAACTCCAGCAGCTGAATCCCATACATGCATATCTTCAACAGTTACATTAAATACTCCTCCAGACATCTCGCTACCGATTCCAACTCCCGAACAAGTCGGGGTGGTGCCTGAAACTCTTCTCACTATGATGTTAGAGCTTGGACGAGCCATTTTAATACCATATTGGTCCCAACCACTCTTCACTGCCACAAGATCATCCCCACTTTCAATGTAACAGTCTTCGATACATACATTGGTGCTTGAATCTGCATATAAACATTAATCTAACTTGTAATTCTTGCTTCATTGAACTTTAGTATTGAAAGAACAAGAGAAGCAGATGGAAAGATTAAACAGGTACCTGGATCTATACCATCAGTGTTTGGAGCATTCAATGGAGCCAAGATTGTCATGTCTTTAACAACAACATTACTGGAACAAAGCACAGAGTTCATTGGCATAAAATAATGTGATTTGAGAATGTTAAAACAAGACACAGTTTCGTGAAACCATTTCTGAGAAACAATGTTCATAAGTTGATTCAACTTGGAATGATGCAAGGACCTGACTTGTTTTAAAGAGACATCTTAAACTTTCCAACCAGAAAATTGATTTACTGCAAAAGCTTTTGGAAAGGATAAAGATGGAGGAGAAACCTGCAGTAAACAGGATGTATAGTCCAGAAAGGAGAATTGCGGAAGGTGAGGTTTGAGATAAAAATGTTCCGGGAGTTCATCAGTTCTACGAGATGGCCTCTCGTGTGGTCCAATGTTCTGTTCCACCATAACTCCCACCACATCCTCCCTTGACCATCGATTGTTCCATTTTTTCCTGCAAAAAGAATAGAATCTGATCAATGTTCTTGAATTATTAATAGCATGAATTTTAAATTGTGATCCACAATTGCAGTTCCAGTTCGGACCTAGGAAGAACATTGATATATTAATTTCATACCAACCATAAGAACAATAGAAACATGATATGAATTAGGAGGCTTATAATGAAACTCTCTGTAGGTCAACTATAGTAAAATATATGAAGGCTACAACCAATGACATGTGGTTTCTGCTTGAAAAATTAAAAATGGAGATGCCTCTTTCCTACTTCCATATACAGAAGCTATCTTAATATAAAGGAATCGTACAAAAGGAAGCTAGCTACCCGACCCCGCATCTCACCAAGATTCCTACTGAGACGTTTTTGTTGTTGTTGTTTATATAAAGGAGGCTAGCTAAAAGAGGAATGAATATATACCAGTACAAATGTAAGAGGAATGAATATATGTGCCAACATAAAATTTGAAAGAAACACCCTCCAATATCCATTAACAAAGTCATTAGTGCGATCCGATTCTTTTTATCTCAATTCTTATACTTTGAAAACTATCATTTATCTCCTTATATTGTCCAGTTACCATACAAATCGAGTTTTTTGTCTATTCACAACTCCAAAATGTAGTATTGAAACTTAATAATTTTAATCTATGTTTCCCATAAACTTTTAGCAAATAATCAGAAACTTGTGGACATAATTGGCATGACTCTTAGAATCAAGATGAGAGGCCAAAAATACCTGTGATGACAACATCAGTTAGACCATTTCCATGGATAAGGCTGATATGCCTTGCCCCTAATCTCTCCCTCCCTCTTCCATAAGAAAGCAATGGCTCCACTAGAGGCCACTCCTTAGGGTCCTGCCATTCAACCACATTAGACTGAAGAATTCACTCACAAGAGACCAGCAAATTTAACAAAAGTTGCTAAGCCTTTTGTGGTTTATGTTACCGGACAAAACTGTAAATTCTCAAATACATCACAACCTTCATTTTGTGACACTAAATATTACAATCCTATGAAAAATATATGGATTGTATCCCTATTAAGAGACTCTCAAACTTTTCCATTTCCTTTCCTTTGCCAACAAAGACCAACCTCATTGCTCTTTATGGCTTGGTGGAAGGACCTTTACTGGATAAAGTTCTAAACTTTTAATATCAGATTATGAACCACAAGAACCAAAAATGGCGTCTTTAAACACATTCATGTCTAGAGAAGAAGAGACAAATATAGGAAAAAGGAATCAAATCCGATACTGACCTGAGAACCTAAAATAAATGCACCTTCCTCAAGGAATAATGTGAAATTACTGGTTAAATTAAAACTCCCGGTGAGCCACCGGCCTTTGGGCACATTCAGCTGGGACCCACCCCCGCCACCGAACTGTTGCATGTGTCGGACCGCTCTCCGAAACACCTCCGTATTCGACGTCGTGCCGTCACCGACGCCACCAAAATCCTCTATCGACATGACAACTTTTCTCTCAGGCAACCCTCCGTAGAAGCTGACACAGCTTTTTCTAACTTCACCACCGGAAACATCGGCCTCCGAAGACCTGCCCCATAACAACCGTGTCGGGTCAAACGTTGTGGTCGTGAGTTGAAGCGACAAGAGCGCTACAAGGGTGATCAAGACAAGAAGCGGAGACCAAGACAACCTCGTCACAGAACCACCCGAGTTCTGTTTCTCGCAATCCATGCATGACAGACAGTTCGATCAAAACAAAGAAACAAACTCCTAAAGATGCAATCTTTATGAAACGCGATCAAAAGAACCAACTTCGAAAGATGCCTGAAGGGTATCGAAGATTATTCATTTCTTAGGTCAACGGATTAAGGTGTGAACGGAGAAGGCTCGCGTCATGTCCCAGAAACAAAAAAGGGTCGAGAATCGCAAGAAAGAGAACAAGAATCCGTTTTGCTAGGTGTGATTGTCGGGATAATAAGGGTCAATTTCCAATGAGACAAGGACACGTTAACGGTATCAGATTTTCCATTGGAGGAGAAAGTTGAACAAGAAACGTTACCACTTGCAGAGGATTGGAGTTAAAGAAGATGAATATTGAAAACTGCAAGAAGAAGACGACTTTCTTACTAAAGAAGAAAGAACAAAAAAAAAATGGAGACTTTCTCTTGATCACGAAAGGTGGTGAAAGAAGGCGCCATTCACGGGTGCATGTTCTTTTCTGTTTTTTTTTTTAATTTTTATTTTAATATTACACAAATTTTTAAATTATTTGGTAAATAATATTATTTAAATATTTTAATTAAATTAATTAAAATTAAGTTAATTAATTATAATATTATTGTAATATTTTAATATTATTTTATTATATTTATTTAGGAGAGAGGATTCACATTGAATGGTGGCAATACAAAGTGGACGCTTGACACGTGGAATTTTTAGTTCTTCTTGATGTGTGCTTTGGAAGAATATAAATGATGCTTAACGGGCAAAGGGGACAAACACTTATGGAGTTCATAATTGAAAATAATCACAAGTGATCTAAATTTTTAATATATAATTCAATCTAGACGTGGCTTACATTCTTAGACTGAATGAATTAAGGATGGTATCGGGTCGGATCAGAGAAATTTTTGTAAGGGTTCAAGTTCATACGAGTTTGAGACTTGTGACTCTAGTTCACTTGATTAAGTATAGACGGCTTAAAGCTCGATTAGATTGGATTAGGTAAGGATGATATTTGGGCTCGTTTAACCTGAGATCAACGAGCCAAGCCCAAGGTTGATCGATATCTATGCAAAAAAATGATGTTGTTTTGTAAAAAAGATCAGTTGAGTTGAGTTTGGGCCTAAACAAAAATTGTCTTAGCCTGGTTGATCCGACCTATTATCATCCCTAAGATTAAGTTTGTTTTTAAAAATAATTTAATATGAATTTAAAAATATATGAATTTAAAAATAATAGACGTTGTATAACTAGAATCAAAAGATTAAAAAGTAAACAAAAAAACTTTTAATTATCGCTAGAATCTCAATTAATTTGGACCAAACCCTTTAATTTTGAGTCAATTTCGATTTGGGCATAAATTTCAATCTTTATAAATAATTACATAGAAGAATAGAGTTGTATTTGATAATTTAATAATTTTTAGAATTATTTTAAATGTTGAGAATTCAAAAAATATATAATTTTTATATTTAAATTGTTCAACAACAAAACATAATTGCTCTAATTTAAATTATGGATACTAAGTGAATAAATAATACTTTTTATTGAATAACAATGTTTTATTTCCTATAGTATATGTCTATTTACATTCATCTATTTCATAAGTATCTACATGCTTTGCCATCCCTAATTCTTCAATTCCATAAGTGAATAGGTAAAAATTATATAAAATTGTTTTTATTAACATAAAAGTTAAACTCAAACATTTTTATTAAAATATTCAAAATAAACCTTAATATTTACAAATCTTTTAAATAAAATTAAATATTAATGGTGTGAAATTTGCAATGGGTCTACAGGCCTACACGAGAAAGAAAGTTAGACCACACATAAGCCAAAATGAGGCTCCATTCTCAAACTAATTGACAATAGATGGAGTAGCCCACTAGGCTTATATGTTAGTCTTCTTTCTCTTCTTTTTCAATACGGGACACTCACATGTGGGTATTCCCAACAATCTCCTTCAACTGCAACTGAGACTGGACATCCAGTTGTCACTTGAAATAAACACAGTGGTAATTGAACCGGGCCGCTGGGACTGGACATTCAGAAGGACAACTAGGAAATTAATAATCCATACCAAACCAAACTTGCTCTGATACCATGTGAAATTTGCAATGAGTTTACGGGCCTACACGAGAAGAAAAGTTAGACCACACACAAATTTAAGTGAGATTCCATTCTAAAATCTATTGGCAATAGGTGGAATAACTCATTAGGCTTATATGTTAGTCTTCTTTCTTTTCTTTTTCTAATATGAGGACACTTACATGTGAGTATTCTCAACATAAACCTTAATATTTACAAATCTTTTTAAATAAAAATAAATATTAATGGACAACCTTAATATTTAAAACATTCATACTCTATAATTTTGTTTCACTAATTGTGAAAACTTTGTAAAAATTTTTAATAGTTTTGCTCCAAGATAAAAGTAGGTTTAGTAATGGGTCAAGTCATATTCAGGCTTATCAAAGTTCGATTTCGATTCAAAATTTTGTGTTCAAATTTAGATCCAATCTGAATCCAGTTCGAGTCCAGAAATCTAAACTCAAGCACGATCGAGTTTGTGTACGCAAAGCTTAATTGAGCCTGGTTTAAATTTGATTAAATATTTTTAAAGAAAATAAAAACGATGTTCTTTTAGTTAAACATTTTGAACTTTAGATTGGATTGGGTTCAATAACCCAAACCCTAGCGTAACATAAACTTGAAAAAAAAATGATCTCCACTCAAAATTATTCAATATTTTAAACTTTAAATTGGACCGGGCCAAACAACCCAAACCCTAGTCTAATCTAAGCTTGAAATAAAAAATTTCGAACTCGACTTAAAATCCCGTTCAACTTAAGTCAAATTTGCTGATTTTGAGTCGAATTGGGCAATTTTTGTTATTCATGGATGATAGAAAATGAGAATCAATCCTTTACTTGAGGTCGAAGTTTTACCAATATCTAACTATAAAGCAATCCAATTTCCTCATTCCCAATTGTGGAAATATATAAAATTTAATATATAAAAAGTTGTATTTAATTTATTTGAAAAATATTTTAAATATTGAAAAAACTCAATTTGTTTACTATATTGATAAAATTAAAAAAAATCGGTAAATCTCGTAACTGAAAGGAGATCTAGTGGTCAGAGCATCAGCAAACATGTGACGTGTAGATAATGCGTATGTGTGTGGAAAACGAGTAAAGCTTGACTGATACACAAATTTCCAAAGTTGCGTTGACGTAAGAAAATGCTTGGAACTATCCTTCTGAAGTCTGAGAAACTTTCCCTTGCTTGCTCTTATCTTCTTCTGAGAAAGAAACACGGTCGAGCGACAATTACCATAACGTCCCTTAATAATAACTTTACATATTCTAACTCTTTGGCGTAGGGTTAGGGGGTCGACGGAAACAACTAAAATATGGGGAAGAATGGACGGAAGGATTTGCATAGCCATTTTCAAACTTTTGCTGTCAGGTTTTGTCTTCCAGGAGGAGAAATTTGACAGGCACAGGCAGCCTATGGCATTCCAGGCGTCTCAGCGTTGCTAAAACCATAATTGAAGCTAAAATAATAAAAATTTAATTTTGATGGGCACAGGCAGCTTAATCATGATAAATCTCGTCCGTATATTTACGTGGGGTTGCTGTTAAGTTGTCTTTCAAGAGAAGAAATTTTGATAGGCATAAGCAGCTTATACATCAAATCCCTTATTCTAATTAATCTGTTTCAACCATATTTTATTAAATCTCATCTATATATTTACGTGAAGTTTACATAAATATGTGGATAAGATTTAATAGAACATGATAGGAACATCGTAATCAAAACAGGAGATCTTATTCCAGCAGTCTATGATATTTTAGGTGTGCGCTACTAAAACCATAATTGAAGCTAAAATAATAAAATAAAAATTTTAATTTTAAAATATCTAATTAATATTAGATTAATATAAAATTGACGAAAGATTAAATAAAATAAAAAATTTTGCTTGATTATCGAAAATTTTGAAGTTTAATTTAAAAATAAATTATTAAATAAAAATTAATTAATTAATTTTAGTTTATGCGAACTAATTAATTTATAACAATTAACCATTTAATTAATAAATCGATCGATTTTTAATATTAAGACTTATTAAAGTAAATTTAACCAGAAAATTAAAGTAAAATATGCTAATAGTATTATGGTAATTATTACAATAATTTGTCAAAATTTTATAAGATATTTTTATTTTTTATTTTTAATAAGCCACCTGTCTTTATCTTTTTAAGTCATTATTTCCTTGTTATTGGTGGCATTTTATTTAAAATATAAAAAATTATTTTACAATATTTAAATTGTTAAAAATAATTTTTAAACTAATAAAAATAGAAATATTTGCATTTTTACTTTTGATTAAACTTAAAACGTAATTATTATTTCTCTGAACTCGTTTAATCCTATTATTAATGTTTAGTTGTGATTTTTTAAGTAGTTAATTAATTAAATAAAATTTTTAAATCCTAAAATTTATGAATTATTATATATATATAATAATAATTTATCAATATTTTGTTCAAAAGATAATAATTATGAGTTTGGAATTAAAAAAATTTCTCTCAATAGAATCTTTTGTAACAAGAAGGGGCATTTTGCTACATATAACACAAGGATATTAAAATAATGAAAATGATTTTCGTAATTTTCTTGGCAACAAGGGGCATTTTGCTGTCTGTGAGATGGGCCTGTTTTTGTTTATATATTAATGCCTGAACCTGCCTCTGCCACTGCTCATTCATCAGCAAAAAGAAGAAGATACCAATAATGGACAGAGAGCAACATGAGCTTAGGTCCTATGGCTTCTTTGGGATCTTTAGAGAGTCCTTCAAGATCATATTTTCATGGAAGAAAATCTTCACCCAGATAACCTTAGCGTTCATACTGCCTCTCTGTGTCATCTTCTTTGCTCATTTCCATATCGCTGAGTCTCTTTTCTACAGGATTAATGGCTACAGAAGCTTTCTGGATAATGACACACTTGGCTCTCCAAGCTATTACGAAGTCAGCCACTTCTTCTCCAAAAAATGGATTCCTTACTGGTTCTTCAAGTTCGCGTATATCTTTATACTTCTCATCCTTTCTCTTCTGGCAACATCTGCAGTTGTTTACGCCATAGCTTGCATATACACTTCAAAGCCGGTGTCGTTCAAGAAGGTGATAAGTGTGGTGCCAAAGATTTGGAAGAGAGTTTTAGTGACGTTTCTATGGAGTTTTCTTCTTGTTTTCGTCTTTAATACAATCGCAGGAGCCCTATTTCTGTTGTGGGCAGTCATATTTTCGAACCGTGGTGGAGGTATCGGAATTGTGATTCTGGTAATTCTCTTGATCCTTTACATCGCCGGCGTTGTCTACGTCGCAATCCTTTGGCATTTAGCTAGTGTGATCTCGGTTTTAGAGGAGATTTATGGGATTAAAGCCTTGAAGAAGAGCAGGAACTTGATAAAAGGTAAAACTGGAGTTGCTGTTGCTCTTGTCATCATCCTTGGACTATTCTTCGGAGCAACCGAGACTCTTTATCAGATCTTTGTGGTGTTCGATTGGACATCGAATGTGGGTATCAGATTTGCAATCGGACTTGGTTGCTTACTGCTTCTGGTTATGGTGGTTCTCATTGCTCTCGTCATTGAAACAGTCCTGTACTTGGTCTGCAAATCCTATCACCATGAAACTATCGACAAACCTGCTTTATCGGAACATCTCGAAGGATACAACTGGGAATATGTTCCTCTCAAGGAAAGGAACATTCAAATGGAGCAAGTTTAACAGAGTACTAGATACATATATAGTCTTAAAATTGCAGAGTTCATCACCATAAATATGTTGGATAAATCTATGTTCCTATCTGCAACTTCTTGGTAGCTCTTAAAAAGCTTGCGTGTGTTTCAGAGTTTTGTTTCTTCCTGCTCCACCTGCAAATTTCCATTTCTTTAGATTGTTGCTTCAAGAAAAGAGCAGGTACAAGCAATCTTAAATGGCATTTAATGGAGATGTTTAATTGGGTTGGTGATGGTAAACCAAAACTTGAATGCTAAGTGACAGGTTCATGAAATAAACAACTCGATGATTACTAGAATGAAAATACACACGAACTGTTCTTGTTAAATGTATCTTTTCTTTGTGTACTCCACATAAAGCTGGCTTTGTCATGAATTGACGAGATTAGGTGATACATCCAATTTGACTCTCTTTTTTTATGTGATGCAGATTAGACACATTCTTTGATTTTTTAAATTCTTTGAAAAAAATTATTGTAGCTTTCAATTTTTCAATTTTAACCATATTGTTTTAAATAAAATAATATTATTTTTAAATTTTAAAAATTAAAAAATTATATATAGTCAGCTTTGGTTGTAGAGATGATAACTGGGTTTAAGCCTAGTTCAACTTAACTCAGGTTGATTAAGTCTTAGGCTTAATTATTTAGAAAAATTGGTTCTTGAGTTTGGACTGTCTAGACTTAATCTGACCATAAACTTGACTCTTATGAATAAAAATACGTCATTTTTGTATTTTAATTTTTTCAAAATTCGGGTTAAGCTGAGTTTGAGACCAATTGACCCTTAGATCAAACCCGACTTACTACCATTCCTAGCAAAGTTCAACTAATTATTAAGCCTAATTAGACTCTTTTGCTAAGTATGTTATTCCTATGGAGGTGAATTGCATTGTCGGTGCCACTCTGCATACTTGTTATTTGGGCCCACGATTACATTATTGATTCTTAAATAATTAATTAAAAATTAATTAAAAACAATGTTTTAAAAATTATATTAAATCGATTAGATAAAGGGATTATAGCTTAAAAAGTTTAATAAAAGTGCCATAAAACCTACTAGAAATTAAATGAAATTAAATAATTTAAAATAAAGTTAATTATCAAACAAATTTAAACTTTCATCAATTTTTTAACTATAGCTCAAACTTAAAAAAATAGCAATAAAATGTTCAAACTTTTAATTTTTTAATTCTAACTTAACGTTATTTTTATCGTTTTCTTTGTTAACGTGACACTGCTGCGTGACAATGGACTCTGATTAACATAAATCAATGTAATTGTTAAAACAATGTTGTTTCATGATCAAACTGAATCGACCTCGTTTTAACCTAAGAAGCACGGACACGATAAAATGGAGCTGTGTCCGTGTGTCGGACATATGTCTGATACGGACACCCACAAAAAATGCATATATATATATATGTTCCATATTTTTTTAAAAAGGCTTATAAAGTACAAAATATATATGAACGATCAAGATATTGGAAATCTTGAAACATATCAATCAATATATAACATATTATGAATTCTGAATTTTATAATTTATATATATATGTCATGTCCATGTCCACTAAATTTTAGAAATTAGTGTGTTTCCGTGTCCACGTCCATATCATATCACGTGTCCGTATCCGCGCTTCGTAGGTTTTAACAAACAAATGAACAATAAACTTGTCGTTCTCTAACCTAAATTAGGATTGAATTGTTTTTCTTTGTCTGGGTAATCTCTTTTTCTCTCTGTGTGTGCTGTTAAATTTCCCATTTGTTTACTTTTGATTTTTGGTAAGATTTATGATGACCTCCTTTTCGTTCCCCATCCTTCTTTCTCTTTTTCTTCTTTTCTGGGCGTGTGTGAATGAATCAATAAATGTTATATTTTGAAGAACTTGTTTTCAAATTTTGTTATAGATTGGAGGTTTTTGAGTTGTTTTTCTTTTTTGCTTCCTGATCTCTTGTTATCATTGGAGATGCTTCAACGCTTGATTTTGTTGATTCACTGTTGGGATATCTTACGGAATTCTGTGATGTGAATGAAGCCCGTACTACTAATGTTTGGGTAGATTTGGAGTTTTTAGGTGGATCTATATTGATTTCACACGTTGTCGTTGTCAAAATGTTCATATTTTTGTTCGTTTTTGAATTAACTTTGGTTACTTTTATTCTTTTTGATCTATCCATGAGGTTTCTTCGCTGATTAACTAGTCTCAATTTCTTGTTCTTTGTATTGAGTTGCTACTATATTTATGCAGTAGACCAAAACCTGTCATTGTCATCAATCACTCACTATGCTGATTGATGAAGAATGGGGAGTTTATGACATAGAGAATGGTCATCTTTAACTTAGTATTGCTTTATGGAAGCACTAATTTTGCACCTGGAACCATTGGTCGCTTAATTACTTGGGTGATGGAGCACCTTCCCGTCGAAGTCATTGAGAAGCCACTGGTGCTGATTGGATAAAAAAGCGTCATGTGATGCTTGTTTGTATTGCTACTGGAAACTAGGGGCATTTAGTGGTCGTTGTTGTGAGTTGTTTTGGACTGGCGTGAGCTGTTATCATGGTCGGAGAAGAAGTGCAACTAGCGGCTGTGGCTTGCCATAGAGAAGAGACACAACTGAGGTTGAGCTTGAGACATGAGGAAGTGCCTGATTGAACGTTGCTAGCGTGTCATGGCGAGACGCAAGCATGGCTGCTCCTCCATGTTGCGACTAGGTCTTCATTATAGTTGCACCTACCAATAGTTGGCGTTAACGGAGGCGGCTGGTTCCATGGGATTGCTAGATCTGGGTAGCAATCGGTCACTGACGATAGGACACTGTATCACACCCCGTCGTTCCAATTTATTGTTTAGGGATTTAGGTTACAATTTACAAATTGAGAACGAAGGGAAAGGGTGATTTCGCGGGTCAAGAGAAAATTTAAGGAATTAGGTTAAGTTGTTCAAAACGATGTAGTTTCAATAATTAGATTAATTTCTACTAATTATGCTGATGTGTCTAATTAATGTAGTCTTTGACATGCAACAGTGTCACGTCAATAAAGATAACAGTTAGACTAACGTCGGGTTATAATCGAAAAAAATTAAAAATTTAGGTATTTTATTGTTACTTTTTAAAATTTAAGCTATAATTCAAAAATTGACAAAAATTTAGATCTTTTTTAATAATTAAAATACGATTGAAAGAGTTTGTCTTTATTCACGAAAAATTTTAAAGTTTAATTAAAAAAAAAGATTGTTAAATAAAAATTAATTAATTTATTTTAACTTATAAGAACTTATTAATTAATAAAATTAATCGTTTAATTAATAAACTGATTAATTTTTAAAAATAAAAGTTATTAAAATAAATAAAACTAAAAAATAACCCATTTAAAAATTTTACTATATGAGTTGAATTTTTTAATCATTAATTAATAATAATTTTTTGTAAATTTATAAAATCTTTTACCTCGTTTTTTTCCTTGATATGGAATAGTCATCATCTACTGAACAGATATGAGTTCACGAACCAAGTCTTCTTTATCTGCTCATCATGGTGGCCAGACCGCCTGGAGCATTTACACTTGGCTTGTGTTAAACTAACTGATCATGTCATATTCGGGTGTGTACAGTTTTCTCTTGGGCCTGTGTCTAGTTCATGAAGGAAGTGATTAATCTGACGCTTCCTTGTTCGTTACTCAGCTGAAAATGTGGACTAGTCTTCAAATCAATTCAATCTATAATTAGAAAAGGGCAGACCCCCAATGTCTGCCTGTTGACTCGTGCAGTCTCATTGCGGTAATCTCAAAGGGAGGAGAACCTGCATACTACTTTGTTTCATACATCTCCCCTGTATAATTTTCTGGGTTCTACGTAAATATAACATGTGAATGAGATGATATAAAACAGAGTAAAAACAGATTAACTGAAACAGAAGATGTGTTCAAACCGGCGATGATGACTATGGCGTGTTAGAGATGTGTTCCCAAGTCAATATTTCTACCGAAGATATGTGCATTCTGCATACTATTCTATTGGTTTAGATGTTTCTGAGTAAAATTACGCGTGGATCAACTTGTCTATGACAAGAACATGTTCAAACAAAGTAGCTTAGAATGAGGTCAGAATTCTGAAATCCCTTGAAACTTTCAGATGAGAATTGCATGAAATTGGCAAGAATGTTGTTCTGAATACTTTGGGACAGACACAGGTTTTAGGCCTATTTGGTAAACAGCGGATTACATTAGTTGAGAGTTGATTCTATCCGCGATTAGCTGATAGCTGATTATATTAACTGATTTGACCAGCGAATAATATTAGATGTTTATTAAAGATGTTTGGTAAAATTAGCTATTTAGTATTAGCTGTCGATGTTAAAATGATTTATAAAGACATAATTTTCAAAAATATTAGAATTTCGTTAAATATTCTTATAAGAATTTAGAATTTATATTTGTAATTTTACACAAATTAAGTTTATAATTTTGCTAAAAAACGTAATAATAATAATAATAATAATAATAATAAAAAAAAAAAAAAAAATTGGGATCCAGATTATACTTTTTAACTCCAAAAAGAAAGGTTTTTATATAGTTTCTTTATCGTTTTCCTGTTGTGTGTTTTTTAACTAGCTGAATAATGAATGGTAAAAACTAAAAAGCAGATGTTCATATAAGCCAATGCCAAGTTGACGAAGGAAAAGAACATAAATGTCCGAAGGCACAGTCAATCATTTAGAATTAGCTGAAGTAAAACGCTACTCTTCCTGAGCTTTTTAAAAATCAGCTGATTAGGTTTAATCAACTAACTCAATCAATTGATTACCAAATACTAAAACTAACTGGTCAATAAAATCAATCAGCTAAATTTATTTAACCAGCTATTTTTTAGCTAATAAGTCAATAACCAAACGGGTCTTGATCTCTTATTTATCTAATTTTGAACTTTCTGCAATACATTAACTTCTTTACTTTGATTCTGTCTCTGCATTTTGAAATTTCAGCAAATTGTTCGGTGAAAAATGAGATCTTTGAGTATATTTTGGACCTATAGGTCACTAATCTCAACTGTTGTGTAATATTGATCCCCTCAACTTGGAGGGTCTTTCAAGTGATTGAAAAAAATGCTATAAAGGGATGATCAGGTACATAAGTTGAAACTTGACACAAGCATCAAATATCCCATCACCATACTACAGATTCTGAAGAACCCATACTTTATTTTTTTCTGGATTAAACATGTTTCGGTGAATCATTCCACTAGGATCTCAATAGCTTTAGCAGAATTCTTGCGTTTGTTTTAGTCCTACTGCTGCACTGACTCTGCAAAAGCAAGAGCAGCTGACTTAAAACTCCACCAACAATTGCTTCTTCCCTTGCTTGTAAAGATTCTGTGCATAGTATGATCAGTGAGTTAATAGCACTTTCACTCCCTTCATGATCCGATACCTGGAAAACCATCTTAACTATTGTTCTGATGCCATTTGGGTGGTTGATCGCATCTTTTCTGGCACTTTCTAGCCCTAGAAGAAGCTCCATTGTGGCCATTGCCTTTGTTGCCAAGCTTCTTTCATGTCTTCTGGCATTATATATATATGTTAATAGACCATTTATTACACCTTGTTGAATCAAAGTTTCTCTGTTCGATTCTAAGGAGCATAGTCCAGATATGGCTTTAATTGCAGCTTCTGATACCTGGTAATTCTCATGAACGGCAGTAAGAACTAGCCCATGAAGGAGTTGATGGCATTTTCCAAGCATTAGACAGAGTTCTCTGGTCAGAAGAGATGATGATATTGCCTGTATAAGACGACACAAACTGCCCTTGATGTTGATAGTGCCATGATGAAACAGAACTTGAAACGATTCCAAATTGGACTCTTCTTTTAGCATGTTTAAGACCTCTAATTCTCCAAGAGACAGCAACTTGAGGACACAACAAAGTGTTTGCTCCACAAGCATAACACGTTCTTGGAACAGCCTATGGTGTTCTGCTTTTCCAGAAAAGAGTAGTTTCAGCAACAAAGGTAAGATATCTAGTTGAAGGAGATGAGAACAATTAGATGGAGATTCTTCTGCTAGAGTTTGAATCCTCTTAAGGGTCAGGAGCTTCTTCTCCCAGGAAACATCCTGAGATTCAAGGTTGTGCTTAAGTGAAGCGAAACAACCCATTTCTGAGAAATAATCAGGGCCAGCTTGAGGACCCATTTTCAGCCATTGATCGATCAAATGGCGAAGAGTATGATTAGGAACCATGGATACATCAGCAAGTTTCTGCATTGTCACAGGGCATGTAAGATTACCTGCTGATAGCCATTTCTCTATGCTCGATCTATCATAGGTTTGGCCTGTACATAGAGTCACAGGATCTTCGAACAAGTCTAGACTAATTGGACACCTGAACAAGTGGGGTATGGGAACTTCAGGTTCTTGCATGGAAGGAAACCAAGGACTGAAGAACCTGAATGCTTTGATGTTTCAAGTAATGATATTGGCTGAAACTTACAGAATCCAGAAGTTTGCAGATAATAGTTGCTATAGAAATCCAAGGCACGAATCATAAAGGACAAAACTTGGGAAAGCAATCATGTTTAAAAGCCTGCAAGTTACACTGTAAACTTACAGACAACACACATGACAGGCACAGTGAGCAAAAATGAGAAGGGAAAAGGACTAAGAAGGTGTAGAGGCAAGAGGGAAATCTTAGTTGAAGGTATCAAATGAGAACAACGGCATACAAACACGACATGGAACAAAGTAAGTAAGGCCGTAACCTTATCTTGGTGAATCTGGAAGAGGTCCCCTTAGGTGGTCCAAGCTGTAAGATCCTTCCAATTTAAGAGGTTGAAGGTTTGAGACCGGTGAAATAGTTATCCAGAACACATAATTTACGAGTCATTACATGTACTTGACAGTTTATTTAATAGGTATTTATAAGATAACAACTTCGGCTTCCCTGTTAAAAGAAAATATAGAATAATTAGGTCGGAATTGTCCTCATTGAGCCTTTTCCTCTCTTTTTCAGTACCTATCAGTGCAGTCAAACTGACCCATCTTCAAGGAAAAGTATAAGTTGTTAATGTCTTTGAAGTTTGAATCTGCCCCACTTGAGTTGGAAAATGGAATGCATCCTTGAGATTGAGAGAGAGATGACGAGTTGAATAATGTTTGTCACAAGATGCATGAGAACATCAATAATATGGGAAAGCAGAATGCATTAAATGTAATCAGAACTCGAATCCAAAAGAGGATAACCATAAGTCTCTGTCTTGCTACATTCCTATGGAATTTGTTTAGTTCTCGTTAGAGGTCAAGTTGCGTAGTAATTTCATGAGAATTACTTAATTTGTGATTCACAAAGCTTCGGTCCGGCAAGGTTGAGTTTCTCTTGGCTATAGACCGTGTGTGGAGCAATTTATTGGTTACTGTAAACCTCCTCCTGGTTGGGTGTGACTGAATACCGATAGGGTGTGCAAATGCTCATCTTCTCAGGCACAGCGGGTGGACTTATTCGTGATAGCTCTGGTACTTGACTTGGAGGTTTTGTGCAAAATCTTGGCTGGTGTTCCTCTGTATCTACTGAACTTTGGCGTGTTTTTTTCGATCTAAATCTGGCTTGAGACCTTGGATATCATTGAGTGAAATTAGAACAGAATTCTCTAGTGGTGATGAGTATCCTCTTTGACTCTACTAAATGAACAACGTTGCTCAATCCCATATTTATGGGCATCAACGAGTTATCTAATCGCAATTGGATAGTTTTCCCTCGGCATACTTACAGGGAGGGCAATCGGTGTATCGATTGGCTTGTCAACTTCGCTATACATTTTGAAATAGGGGTTACCACTTTTGTTAATGCACCTTCAAGGTGTCTATCAATGCTGCTAGAGGATATAGCTGGGGTTAGCGTCCCTAAATTAGTCATGAAATATCTTGTATTTCTCCGTTTGATCCAAAAAAAGAAAGAATTACTTAATTTATTTTCATGTTAACATTGATAAATTTAGTGTAATTTTAGTATTTTTATAAAATTAAATAAAATTTTAAAATATCTTAAAATTTGAAAAGGCTCGTAAAGTCCACAACTTAAACTTTTATTTTATTTTATTTTATACTCTATTCATTTTTTCTCCTTTTTCAAGTGGATTATTTGGAAATAAGATCTTTACTAGTTAGGAGTAAGGTTATATACTACTAGACTTCTCTAGACTTCGTGTTTTAGCAAAATTCTGCTGAACTGACTTATGCCGGTATATTTCAAGCAATTCAACTCATGTGCTCCTAATTTCTATTTAGAGAAAGAAAAGACCGTTTTTAATATAATTATTTCATTTTTAAAAATTTATTGTCAAGTTCTATTGATTAATTGAAACATCATATATTTTATCTTTTATTGCATTTATTTTGGAATGAAAATACAAAATGTTATAAGAAATTAAAAAGCTATTGAAATTATTAATATGATTGAAATAGTATATAATAAATCGGGATGACAGTCTTGGCCCAGCCCGGCCAAACCTGACCCTTAGCCTGAAGAGAAGGTTAAAAATGGCGTTGTTTTGTCAAAATTTTTTTAAATGTAGATGGGCCACGGGTTTTGTAGCCACTGGCCCGTCGTGCCATGGGTTACCCAACCTTTGAGTCGGGTAGTTCTGTGTCAGGGACAGCCCGACTCGACTCATTGTCATCTTTAATAATAAACTTCAAAATTGTTATTATTTTAAGGGCAATAATCAATTTTTCAGGCTCACAAAATTGGGTGAAATTTGTGAGAATGAAAATTACCATTTAATTAAAAGTTAACGAAACTAAAACCTAAAAGTGTTGTTTTTTTATTTTTTTTTTATATCATAAGGAAACATATACATATAGTATGCGACTAATCGGGGAAAGGAAACCTCAGCTATATCTTCTATTAGGATATTAAAGCAACTCACAGGCGGGTATTGATGCCAATGAATACCAAGATCCAAGGACCTGACATGGTTAGCTAGCCAATCCGCGGCTCGATTAGCCTCTCGGTATATATGTCTAGCTTTTACCGTCCAATCGCAGTTGAAAAGTTGTTGGATCCCTATAATTAAATTAGAGTGGGGCAGATTGGTTTAGTTTCAAAGAAAGAATCTATCAAGTGTAAAGTTGGGTGTGACTTTTTGACTAGCAAAAGCTGGCATCCTACATATGCGGTCAATTTATAGCAGCTGGTCATCAGGTCCAAGTCTATCAATCATATCATCTGCTGTAGATTGGACCGCCAATGCAAATTCGAAATTGTTAAGCAAATTTTACTTATTGTATCATTCGGTAAATTATTTAATAATATGGTTGGTCCAAAAAATATATATAATCCATTATTTGGCTTTAAATTCTTAGTTCATTAATGGATTATTTGGAGTACTAATTTGTAAATTATTACTTACACTTGATAATTTATTTAGTATATATTGAAATAATAATTATTAAAAAATTTAAATAATCATTTCTTATCCAATTAAAATTTAATTTTCAAAACTAATATGATTAGTAACATCCATTACCATATTATGTTGTTAATTGGAGCTTTATAGGTCATTAAAGGCATATAAATTTTGAAATTTCACCAAATTTAATATATTAATTGCTTTTTATTTTCTCATCGCACAGAAGAAATATCTTTATATTATAAACTACAAATTTTAGTTAAAATTTTTGAATTTTTTAATGTAGAAAATAAAATATTATAGAATATTCTATAATGTAAGTTGCTTTAGATGTGACCAATGTTTTAAAACTCAAACCTATCTTAAATTAGGAATTTGATATGGTTTAATCCTAAATTAATGAGGTCTTATTTTTTGATATTTCAAAAAATTACATTAATCATGACTAATAATTTAACAAGATAATACAATAATAAATAAAATATAGACAAAATTTAAAATTTTATAATAAGATTTGGTAATATATCCGTTATTATTTTAGAGATAATTTACATCAAATTTAACAAAATTTTTATTAGTTTGAGACATTATTAATTAACAAGATCCAAACTCACTAAGCATTTAACCAAACTTGTAATGAGTTGTTTCACATAAGACACTTGTTAAAAGTAACCTATCCCTAAGTGCAAAGTGTATTATACATCTATGGGGGAAAAGGGCAACTTTGCTTTGCACAATTTTGTAACTCTATCAAAGTGGGTAGGCAAGAAAGCAAAAAAAAATGTACATTCCAACTTTCAATACGGAAGATGGAAGCATAGAAAATGGAGTTGTGATAATTACAATAGGAGAAAGTGACAACTAACATGTATAGAAAAGGACAAACCAAATGGATAAAATGAATCTTTTAGCCATTTAAAGCTAAGAGGAAGACATGTGTCTCTCTGTTTATGGAGGTTTTGAAGGCTACCTTGTCTGCCATTGGAAATTTAGAACAATCCAACCTTCCACTAGTGTGTAAGAAAGCCATGGATGACGCTTGTTTTTAACTAAAGGTTTAGAATCCAAACATGTTTACGCGGAAGTTGACCAACCATTACATATTTAGACGTTTAGATTGATTCAAAAAGCAATTCTAATTTGAATTTAAAAGATTTATAAAATTGAAAATAATTAATTAAAAAGTTGATTAATAGTCTTAAATCTGAATTTTTAATCAATTTTTAAGTGTCTGTTTGGATGGACTTATACCAGTAAAACTTTTGTCAGTAGAGTTTTTCTGAGAAGAGCTTTTCTAAGAAGTCAATTGGCTGTTTGAATGTCATTTAAAAAAGACCTCTTTTGAAAGAGCTTTGACAGCATAAAATTAAAAAGTACTTTTAATTTTAATTATATTTTATCTTGTAATAAAAATTATTTATGCATATAAATATTATTTAAGGTATATTAAACAATATACAAAGCACAATATATTAATTATTATATAATTTTAAACCATATGAAACATAAATGAAAATATATATATAACTAAATCTTTTATATGGATTATAACAAAAGTAAAACTAATATAAAAAATAAATATTAAAACATATCAAAAGTCAAATAATATTGTATAATTCCCAAAATAGACGAGAAGATGAGTTTGTGGGTATTGTAGGAATTGTGTGTAAAACATAAGGGTAAAAGAGACTAAAAAATAGGTTCATTAATTGATCTGAAAAATCTACTAAAAAAGTGTTTTTTTGAGAAGTTTCAAATTTGACATTCTTAAAAGGCTGAATTTTAACTACCAAAAAAGTTATATCTATTAAAAAAACACCTTTTCATTTTACAGTCAAACACGCATTTTTTTTAAAAAAAAATTTACGGTGAAAAAAAGTACCTATTTACCCTCCAGAAGCTCAACCAAATAAGCACTGCATCATATTAGCAATAACTCTAGTTTAAGTTTAAGAGATTTATATACTAAAAAATAAATAATTAAAAAATTATTTAATATTCTTAAATATGAATTTTAATTAATTATTTTTTAATATATTTTTAAAACTCGAGTTAGACTAATAATTGTATACAGTAGCTCTCTTTTGCTTTATAAGACTAATTGACAAGAGATGTGAGTTTGCACGAGGGCAAGAGAGAGAGAGTTAGACATTATCCACTACTACATGCTTAATTATATGAATCACGTTGTCTTATACAAAGTAAAGATTCCAGGAAGCCAAAGTCAGAGTAGGCAACCATTAACCTTGCAATTGGGGTAGGAAGAATTAGGCATTGATTGGCTTTATACCGAATTTCAGGAAAAATTGATGCTCTTTTATGATATTATATTACTTAAAGTGGGTAATTAAAAATTTTTAATGTTGAAATTGGAAGACTCGACAATATGATATATTCTTTATGTATCACCTTTTCCTTTATGGCATTTTTGCACAAAGAGTGAGGAGAAGAGGCACTTGAGTGAAAAGAAAAAGTTTTAAAGTGATTTTACAATTGATTTTGTAGGTTATAAATTAGACATTTCGCTTTTTCAAAAAAAAAAAAGACATTTCCCAATATGTCTTCAAATTTTTATTACAAAAATAGTGATAAAGTTGAAGAAATATGGACGAACGTATTAAAATAAAAATCGAACTGGAAATTAAACTAATAAAACAAGAGATTTAAGGTTAAAGAAATTCAATTGGTATTACATTTTCATAAAATCGATTAAAGATTGAAGAAAATTTTAAATTTTAAAATATGATTCAAAGAGGTTGTCCTTATTTATCAAGAATTTTGAAGTTTAATTAAAAAAGGAAACTGTTAAATACAACTTAATTGATTTATCAAAATTGATTAATTTACGAAACCGATCAATTAATTAATAAATTGGTCAAATTTTAACAATAATATTTATTAAATTCAATTGAATCAAAAAATTAAACTAAAAAGTTAGTCGGCTCAAAGTTTTCACAATAAAACCAACTGAATCGGTTAAATTTTTTAATCATTGACATTAGGCATACAAATTCTCAAATTTCATAATATAAATGACCGTTAATTTTAAGAACATTATTTTCTCACTGAAAATTTACAAGCTGTGGATAATAAAAGAGTACTAAAAAAGATAAACAAGAGTGTTTCTATTAAAAATATATGTTTATAAAACTTTAAACAACAATAATATTTACAATCTAAATGCTAATAAATTATGGTACACATTTGAATGTTTCAGAATTACTAAAAGAGTATTTTGTAATATTTTTCAAAATAGATTTATATTAAAAACACTTTATAGTATTAAAAACTTTGTAAATATTTATCAAATCACTTTAATAAAAATTCGCATGTAATTGTATATATAACACTAATTTTATAAACATTGTCAAGTAATAGAAATTTAATATTTTTAACAATATAAAATATTTTAAAAACAAATAAATCTATTTTGTTAAATTACAAACTAACCTAAAATTATTTAACTCAAAATTAGAGGAAATTAATTGTGCCTAAATTTAATCATAACTAATTAAAAACAATATTTTGAAAAAACACAAATCTTCTTATTAAGTAAGATTGACCCTTAATGATCATCAAAAATTGGCTATGTAATTAGGTCTAAAATTATATTATCTCTGAGAGGAAGGAGTAATTTAGTATAGGGCTAAGCTAAATAATTGAAACCATAAAAGGAATAATTTTTTTTTTGAAAATATAGTATTTATATTATACAAAATAAATCATGGTTGTCTAGGTCCTATGTCAACCAATTTGAGGCAAATTATAAGTACCATCTAAATTATAAGTCTTAAGGTTACGTTTGGTTTGACGTAAAGTTTTTAATGAGATGGAAAGGAATATAATGAAATGGAACGTAAATGAATATAATATTATAAAATTATTATCTAGGAGGGATGAAATGGTTCATAATGTAATATAGTAAAATGTTACTTGAATGAAGGGTTTATAATATAATATAGTGAAATGTTGTCTGAATAAAGGGTTTATAAATCATTCCATTCTATTAAAAACCTTATGTTCAACCAATCATAACCTATAACATGGAAATGAAAGGTAAAAGGGTATTGAATGATGTTCCACTAAGATTAAATTTGTTAAAATCTTCTAATTTTTATATTTTATTTTTTGATATATTAAAATTTTTGTTTAAAATAAAATTTCAAAATTTATTGTCATTTTTAATATCATTTTACACTTCTATCGTTAGTAAAATAGTATTCATTGCCAACAAAAACCTCACATTATTAGGGTTGTGAGTGTTACTAATATATGATGCTTAAACTTTTTTGATTCTTTGGCCCATCTGTTAGAATGAAATGTTTATTGTTGATTGAAAATATTATAATTGCAGAAATGTTTATTGTTGATTGAAAATATTATAATTGCAAAAAAATTTAACTGTTTAATTTTTTAGTTTGATTTTCAAACTTTTTCGATTTTATTTAGTTTAATAATTTTTGTTGTTAAAAACTGACTAATGTATTAATTAATTTTGGTCAATTTTTATAAATTAATAAGTTATTATAATCTAAAATAAATTAATTATTTTTTATTTAACAATTTTTTTTGAATTAAACTTCAAATTCTTTGATTAATAAGGACATTTTTCTATTATATTTTAAAATTTTTAATTTTATTCAAATTTTAACAGATTTTATGATAGTCTAATACCGGTCGAATCTTTTAATCCTTAAATTTTTATTTTATTGAGTTAACTTCTTGTTAGATTTTTAAAACATAGACTAAACTATTGAAAATATTAGAAGCTTGTATATCCTAAAATAATGGAAGTTGATATGAAAAAAAAAATCATTGTACAAATGAAAAATTAAGAAACTTCCTAACTTTCCTTCTCTACAAGTTTTTGAGTGTGAATCTATCTCCTTGATGGGTAGTAGCTGTGGCTTCACATAATCCTATGGTATCTGTATACATTTAAGCATCGTATATTGGTTGATCCATTGACGGATCTTTAGTGGTCGATCGTCTGTTAATCAACTCCTCGTTGCTAAATGGATCATCTAGTGCACTAGGAGTCGTCGGCGATGAAACATCTCCTTCTCCCACGGGTCCTGCTCCGACGAACTGTTGCACCACTAACACTGAAACTGTGGCTGCAAAGTCTGATGAAGCTAGCAAGTCGCCAATGGCTCCAAGCTCAGGGCACTCACTCCAGTCTGTGAGACCAGCTGTAAGTGGTGAAAACGACCCTTGTCCTCTTCCGACTATGAAAAGGTCATGAACATTGTCCATTGCTCTTATAGCTGCCACAGTTTCCTCTCCATTGTTGACAACTTTCTCAGTGTAAAAAATGGACTCATCATTAGCTTTATGGATTCTGAATTCGTTTATAAGTTCCATATCAAGTTGGTGGTCCATGTCAATGTTTGTTCCAATGGGTAGTGCAGTGAGTTCATCTGAATTACTGTGTGAAACTCTTACAGGTTGTGCTGTTTCATGGCCTGGAATGAACCTAATGACTGTTAGGGTTACTCCAACATGTTCTGACATCCGCCATGCATATGCTAGAGCTTCTCTATCGTCTGGTCCACCAAAGAAGAGCACAACTATCTGATGAGAGACATGGTTCGCAGATAGTCTCGTCGATCCAGTTAGCCCTCTATCGACGAGAATCCCAACTGAACATGGTGCGTTTGCTAAAACATTCTGGTTCACAGATCTAAATGCAGGGTTTGTTGGTTCCATACCTCCATCAACTGTTTGCTGCTTGTGAAAAGGAATGATTATGAAAGCGACCCTTTTGTCTTCTGCTAAGTTGCAGATGTCTTCGTGCATTGTAGAGTAAGGTGAAATGGCTGTTAATGGCTGAACTGAGACACAACTGTTGTGTTGTTCATAGTTCTCGAAGGCATTGATGATGTGGTCGGACTGAGCTTGTGTCCGGTTAAGAGCAGGTCGGCCTGAAGTTCTGGTGTTGTGGACTATGAGCATGGCAGATGTTCGACCTGTTAGTTCTACAAGATGGAGGACATAGACACACATCGGAGACTTTTTGGTTGGATTAGAAGCTTCTAGGAGGTTGATGATGGTTGGGACGTTTCGGGGTGTGTGTATACACACCAGAACTCGAAGCTCATAATCTAGTTTTGTCCTCTGAATCGTTCGCCTTTTGTATGCTATGCACCTTCTTGCTGGCTTATACACTGTTGTAACAATTGGTGTGATGATTCCAGTCATGACAACAGCCACAATCACCATGATCGCAAAAGCTTGATCATCTAAGACCTGTACATAATGAAAATTGTGCACACATCATGTTATGACCAATGTGATTGTCAAAGTATGCAACCAAGTATGTCTGCGTTTGTGTACATACATATCAATGTGCAACTAAGATGTTTAAAGAAATATAAGTACCTTACCTTTTGGTCTTTGCCCACATTGAGGACAATCATTTCAACAAGGCCTTTGGTGTTCATAAGCAAACCGAGGGCAACCCCATCAAGTAATGGCATCTTGTAGAAGAGAGTAACAATCATAGTTCCTGCAACTTTACCAGCAGTTCCAAGGATGATGACAAGAGTTAGAATTCCCCAGGTACTGGCTTTGTTAATGGAAGATATATCAGTCTTGAGTCCACTCATAGCAAAGAAAAGTGGTAGCAGAAGTCCTGAAACAAAGTCCTCTAGTTTCTCTATAAGTGTCACACCCAAAGGTCCATTTGGAATGACTAGTCCGAACACAAAAGCCCCGAACACAGAATGTGTTCCAATGGAGTCTGTAATGAAACCTGAAATCATCACTCCTGTGAGAATAAGGCATATGTAGAACTCACTGAATGTTTCTCCTTCTGGGGTTCTTCGAACCACCCACGAGATTGCTGGTCTAACAATAAAGATGCAGAAAACGACGAATGCTACACTAGAAAGAATCACCCACAGAGAAGCCAAAGATGCTGTTTCATTCTCTGCTAAAGCAATGGCAAAAGCTAGCAGAACCCAAGCACAAATGTCATTAACTAAAGCTGAAGACATTGCAAGCCTTCCAAGCTCTGAGTTGATGAGTTTCAGCTCTGCAAGGATTCTCGCAAGCACTGGAAAAGCTGTGACAGAGAGAGCTACACCTAAGAAGATCGTTACTGTCCCTTTGTGAACAGTATGTTCACTTTGAATTACGAAGCTGAAACCGAGACTTACAAGGAAAGGCAATATCATACCAACAACAGCTGTGAACAATGCCCTTTTCCCAGTTCTTCTTATCACAGATATGTCCATTTCTACTCCAACAAGGAAGAGGAAGTAGAGTAATCCGATGTTTGCCATTGTTTCAAGCACCATCACACTTCTCATAGGAAATATTGTTTCTGCAAATGTTGTGTTACGACCTAGCACAGATGGTCCCAATAACACTCCACCCTGTAAATTTTAAGAACATCATGAAGATCATTGTCTTCTTGAAACGATTCAACCGTGATTTGATCATGATATTGGACGATCATTTCATTTTTTTTTTCATGTTGGTCTTCATGCAAACGTTTGCACAAATCTCATGAACATCTAATGCAGAATTAAACAGAAGAATAAGAAAAGACTTACCAGGATCTCGGAGATGACACGAGGTTGACGAAGGGGTTTGAGGAAGAACACGAGAATGCGAGTGGTGACTACCACCAATGTTAGCTGCAAAATGAAAAGAGGGAGGGAGAAATCTAAAGGATTATCACCTTGCCACACACCATTTGTGGTGATCATGGTTGGTGCATAGCACACTATTGTCTCCTGTGTTTTGTTCCATACTGTTGATACAGGCTCCACGTCCGCCATTTCTGTACCTTCTTCCAAACCCTCTTTCTCTCTAGCAGCTTGCAATCTCCACCACCTTCCACCACGTTGGTATCGGAAAGATTTGGTGTTTCTGCAGATTATAATGTTCAGGAGACATGAATATATCAAATGGGACGGAGATGAAAACCCTATTTTTTGTTTCTTTTTCTGGTTTCTGATCAGGAGGAATGAGGAAACAGGTAGAGAAAGCTAGGTTCAAGTTTGATGGCTACCCGCCCCACCTGGAGGCTCTCTCTTTTGTGGTGTACATTGAAAATGAAAGTAACTCTTGTGTTTTACTTTCGTGGAACTCTATTTTAAGAAAGTTATGGCCATGTAACAACTAAATAGCTTCTGATAATTTGGAACTTCCATTTACATGCACGCATCTAGCTAGCTTCTGCAATTTCACTTTTCAATTGGACTTGAGATGATCCAAATCTTATTTTTAAATTTAAAATAATATATTTTAATTCATATATTAAAATGACATCGACATAGTTTAATATAAACATCAGTTTAATATAATCAGGTGGTGTTATGGTTTTTGCACCTTAAAAGAAGGTTTTTCAATTGGACCAAGGTTTCTATTTCGTTTCGTCTCTAAATTTTTGTTCCGTTCCGTTTACAGTTATCGGGGACAGCAACCAAACGCAACGTAAGAAAAGGAGAAAAATAAGTCATGAAGCCGTACAATATCAGGTTATTAAAGTCAATTTCATTTCTATTTAATAAAATTTTATCTTATTATAATTCAAGTTTCAATTTCATTTAATAAAAAATTTAGTGAATAAGAGAAACAATTTGAATAATTAGTCTTTTTTTCAATTAAGAAAAATTAAAATAATATATATATATATATATATATATATATATATATGAAGTTGTATGTAAACAAATAGTATGCTTAAATTCTTAGAATATATCTATTTTTGAATTCATTTTTATATAAATTGACTATAGTTCTTTTTATAATACTTATTTTTAGATAAATAATATATATATATATATATTATTTATAAATATATATAACAAATTCATTCAACAAACGTATTATAAATATAAAATTAAAAGAAATAAAAAATGATAATAACTAGGTTGGTGATCATAAGGTCATAAGTCCAAGTTACGAAGCAACTCTTTACATTTACATTATGAATAAAATAATTTTGTTTGATTTTTTTAATTATTAAATGAAATTATTTTATTTTAATTTAAATAAATTTCAATTTAAAATTCATTAAATTCAAATTTGTCCATCCCTCTTAACAAATAAAAATATTAGTACACATCAAATGGTTTGGGTTGCACGAGCAGATCGATGTGATTAGGAAATTGGAGATCATAAGCAATACAAGAGATGATTTCTGTCAATTGTGGCTTATGCACATTGAAACCCCAAATCAAAACATACAAAACCCGTCTTCTATTTCCTCTTTTCTCCTCCAAGAACAAGACCCTTTCTTCTTCTTACTCTGTCAAGATTGTTTCTTCAATGTCTTCTTACGACAAGGAGCTCGCTGCCGCCAAAAAAGCCGCTTCCTTGGCTGCCCGTCTCTGCCAGGCAGTCTCCATCTTTCACTAACAGTTTTATTAAGTACAAGTATTCAATTTTTGGTTGTTCATTTACTGTCTTGTTCTAAGAAAAGGATCCGCATTATGAGTAATACTTTTTTTCTTGTCTGTGTGTGGTGAGGTCTTAGCTTTAAATCTTAATTTGAAAGTGACCCAGAAGCTAAAGTTTTAATCTTGATTGAAAACCCTTGTTATTTGCGGTTGCTGTTTATGTTCACAGGATTGTTTTTTTTCTTTGCTCTTAGTTAATCGTCCATTTTAGCTTCTCTGATGCTTTATTTGCCATTATTGCTACTGGTGTATTCTTTAGCACAAAAGCCATCTTGGGTCGAACCAAATCATACGTCTTTGTTTTCTTCTAATTCTGTGTGCTACAATTGCATTACATGGTTTCTGGTTATCTTCACAAGATTTAGAGTCTTTGAAAGGACCTGATTTTTCATTAAGTGTGTTGTGATGGTCTTCAAACAAATGTAATGTGATCGCAGTCACCTTTAAACCATAAGAAAATAGTTTGATATCACACAATGTGCTAATACTACTGTCAATGCTTTTTGCTTCCGAATGACTATAGATGATTATAGATGTTTCTGATTAACTCATGCAGTTTACAATCTTGATCGTTGCGTTATTACTACCATTTATCATTTGTTTTCACATTGGTAGTCAGAGGACCATGTTCTATTTACGTAGAATTTTCTGCTCTTGTTTATTAAGCTAAGTTTATCTATTTCCCTTCTGGTTCCTCAGAAGGTGCAGAAGGCTCTTGTGCGGTCGGATGTGCAGTCAAAATCTGATGAGAGTCCTGTCACGGTTGCTGATTATGGTCTGTAGTCATTCTAAGACATATTACTTCCTATCATTTGAGATAATATTTTTTTAATGGTTATTATTCTGAATGGGAATCCTAATCGCACAAGAAAATGGTATTTGTTGGGTGGATCAAACATGCATGGAAGTCCATGATTTTGGTCGACTAAAATTCCCTGCTGTCTAGTATGCCCGCACCTTGATAGTCAAACAATAAACAGTTCACTTTTGTTCAACTGCAGTAAGTATCACGCATTAGCTCAATTTCAAAGCAATTGGTTAAGTTATTGTCTAGAATTGTAAGACAACTGTAAAGTACTTATCCACAATAGAAAGTTTGGTCATATCATTGTGTTCCCTTGTATTTTTAAGTGACCTTTTGGAGCACTAAGTTAATAGTGTTATTTCAGGCACACAGCTTTGCCTAGGAACCTGTAATTTCCATCAGGTAGTACCTGCTAAAATAGTTTGCCATCTTACATAGTCCATCTTCTTGGAAGATACTGATTTCTTTCTGTTTGGATATATTAAGGATGACTTTTTTAAAATGTTGTTGATGAGGGTGCTTGACTTACAAATTGATGCAAAAGTCACTACTGCTACTTATATTTTCATTCCCGCCTAATTTTTGTGGATTTCAGGTTCACAGGCTGTAGTCAGTCTTGTGTTGCAAAAGGAGATTCCTTCAAAACCTTTCTCATTAGTGGCAGAGGAGGTGCTTTTACTTACAAATCTTTTTTGTGGTTTTGTTATTTGAATATGGGCTTCAATTTAGTGACTTTTATGGATTACCTCTAGGATTCAGCTGATATTCGACTAGATGCTGCCAAGGAAACTCGAGAGCGCATAACAAAACTTGTTTGTGATACATTAGCTAGTGATGAGTCATGCAGTGTATCCAACTTATCTCAAGAAGATGTGCTCAGTGCCATTGACAGCGGCAAATCTGAAGGTGGTTCTCGGGGAAGACATTGGGTGTTGGACCCTATAGATGGTACTAAGGGGTAAGCTTTCCGTCTTGGGATTTTACATGAACAGCGTGATCAGGTTACATACTTTTATCTTGGATGATGAGCCCACAATTGTGCTCAGTGTTCAAAATGATGAAATTGTCTGTTTATGACTCATGATGCATGTGAATTAAAAAAATTTCTCCATGATACATGTCCTTAGTTGCAAACTTTGGTGCACAAGGTAATAACATTGGTCGTGTTTGATATCCACAACCTTGCACTAGGGAGCCAATGAGAGGTCTGCTCATGATTTTCAATTGTTACTTCTTATCCACAAAATTTGGACTCTTTTATGTAAATTGCTATACCAACAGTGTCCATTTGTTTCTCTATGTTTCATACTTATAATTTATGCAACAATAGTAGATGCATAAAAGGATTGCAAAATAATGATGATAACATATCAAGTAAACAAGAAGCTGTTCCTCTGAAACATGTGCCTTCTTTTACTTGTTTCATCAATTTAATAAATTTTTGGTTTATGTAATAAGTTCTTCTGTCTTCACATAACAATGACTTGGCTATGCCTGTCTTCATCCTTTTTCCATCTTGTGAGATCATTCGTATATGCCACCAGCTACTACTACACCTTGTCATGCATCATAGTCATGTTTCTCTTCTAGCTTCCTCAGATCAATCAATGACACTAATAATTCTCTTCATGTTAATGATCATTTTAGCAGGGTTTTTGCTTCAAATTTTGGACTGAGCTTTTTGGAGATGAAATAAAATTGGGAACTTTTACCTGAAATGTTAGACAACCAATTTGAGCAATTGATTGATAGATATTATGTTAAAAGGTGGATGATAAATTTGTAAACAATACTATTCTCACTGGAAGCAAGATCCAACTATTTAGAGCTGAGCAAGCAAGCTCAACTTGATGGTGTTTTCACAGGCAGTAAATAGAGACATCCTTACTTTAGTCTCTTTCTCATCTGTAAGAGTAGAAATGCCAAATCAACATGTTCAATTTTTGCGGCCTTGCCAAGAAATTTCCTTACAGAGGTGGCCTTATTGATGCGTATTTTCCTCACATTATGATCAGGATAATTATTTCTATGGGGTTGTTTTAGGTTTCTAAGAGGAGATCAATATGCAATAGCTTTAGCATTGCTAGATGAAGGCAGAGTAGTGTTAGGTGTCCTAGCTTGTCCAAATCTTCCGTTAAAATCCATCAGCAGTAGCAGTCAGAAAAATTTGCATGGTGAAGTTGGCTGCTTATTCTATGCTGCTGTTGGTTCGGGGACTTACATGCAATCACTGGATGGTTCTTCAACAGTGAGGGTAAGTTCATGAATGGATTTCTATGTCATGACGTCTATTGCTGATGTAAGTGGCACTTCTCTTGCCTGCCTTACACTATGTAGGTACAAGTCAGTTGTCGTGAAGGTATATTTGTGAATGTATTTCGCCCACATGACGCCTATTGCTGATATAACTGGCACTTCTCTTGCCTGCCTTACACTTTGCAGGTACAAGTCAGTGCTATTGACAACACTGAAGAAGCATCCTTCTTTGAATCATATGAAGCAGCTCACTCACAGCATGACTTGACTAGCACCATTGCCAGAGTATGATACATGTTCCCCTTTGCAGCACCCACATATGCACCCAACCCCGTCTCCCTGCGTCTCCTTTCCCCAATCTTGGTACTGTCTTCCCTAAGAAGAAAGTAGGGGGAAGGAAACACTTACTCTATTTATACGTTGTAATGCTGTTAAAAATCTAATCCTTTTCCAGAAACTTGGCGTTAAAGCACCACCAGTTAGAATTGATAGTCAAGCCAAATATGGTGCTCTGTCCAGAGGAGATGGGGCCATATATCTGCGTTTTCCACATAAAGGTTATCGGGAGAAAATATGGGATCATGCGGCTGGATGCATAGTTGTAACAGGTACAGACAGTTCATTCCTATGATCTTCCAACCTTCTCACGTATTGACACGAGGATAAGCTTCACATTTTCCCTCATTCTTTTTCTGCTTCCCTTATCATGTAAGGCCTTTTCTCCAAGGGAAAGCTTGGGACATTTTTATTCACAACGCCGGATTTAAGCACTGTGATAAACTCATGATTATGTTATTTCGTAAGGCAATAAAGTTTGCACGACATCTTGGTTCTTGAATGCCGTCTAAATTCACTTTTGCAGAAGCAGGAGGAGTAGCTACTGATGCGGCAGGGAACCCTTTAGATTTTTCTAGAGGAAGATACCTTGACCTTGACACTGGCATTATTGTTACTAACCAGAAGTTAATGCCACGGCTTTTGAAGGCAGTTAAAGAATCCCTGGAGGAGAATAGTTCATCATTGTGATTCTTTCTGGTGAGTAATTTCAAAAAATGTTTGTTAGTTCAGGTGTCTTCAAAAAATCTTTGTATCCCTTACAAATTGTACAATCTTGATGTTAACTAACTGGCTATGAGATTATGTCTGCTATTATGTAATGAGGGGTGCAAATAGTGTTATTCCAGTTACTGCCAATAAAAGTTGTAATGTAACTCTCATGTTGTAAATTGTCACTTCTTTAGTTAAATTTACATTACCAATAACATACTACAATTCATTGCATAACTTGCCTGAAACTAAAAGTCTAGAGTGGAAATAAAAACACTTGCAACAGAAGTGATGATGGTACTTATCCAAGATCTTGAAGTGATGATGGCTACAATTCAAGAGGTCGAAAGTTGGAGTCAAAGTGAGGGGGAGTATCAGAGGATGGTTAGTCAAAAGTGGAGACATGTTATCTACAAGCGATAATTAAAAGTACCGACTTATCAACTTATCCGATTCTTAAATAGCCGTGGGATATACCGATATTTTCATGAAACTCTCATTTGTACAGATTTTTAGTACTCTACATCTGAATTCATGAACATAGTTTGCTTCTCGTATGTTTTATTCGGAAGTTGATGCCTGACAATTATAAGTATAACCAAGCATATGTACATGGCAACAACGAAGGCATTTGGTGCACCAAGAGCTATGTGGCCATTGTCGTAGTTGTAACATGTGAATCAAAATGACGACAACTTGGCAAGGGTTAGTGCCAACACCTTCACCCCATTTGCTATATCCTCAATGGATGCATATTCTTCAGGTATATGGCTGTATCCTGCAAAACCAAATCAGAAGTAAAAGTTCATTCTTCAGTCATTGCCAAGTTGATGGATCCATCCTCCTCAGGCTAAATTGACCTATCGCGGGAAGGCAAAAACAAACAGATTCACTTGCGGAGGTTCTATAAGAATCTGGAAGTTAACTAATGCCCGCAAGTAAAGAACTACTTGTGTTTCAGGAGATCACTACCTACTTGTAGAAGTGAAAATTTTGTATACTGCATAAAAGAAAGAAGAGAACCAAACAATCCAATCTTGTTGTATAAGAGAAAACTGCTCATATGTAATACATAAAGGCAAGCCAGAGTAGGACCTTTATAACATGGAATGAACAGCATTCCCATGGGAGATACTCTGCAAGAAAGTCATTGTTGCATAATCAGCCACTCGTTTTTTGGTCAGTGACAAGAAAACAGAACACAAGATCTATACCCATATGACCTGGAAGGTAAATTTGAAGTAACAAGAAACTAGAGAGTGAAACATAGACAAAATGGAAAATTTTGCATGTGTGTATCAACTCAATAATGGCACTTCAGCTTCTACAACCATTTATATATATAGTCATTCGTACCTGGCCATAAAGAGGGAATCATGGTAAGCTCTGCTTATCATTGACTTATGTGTTAAGTTCAGCTCTTTAGCTGCAGACTGCATTGCATCAATAACTAATTTATGAGAAAGGGCTGGTGGATCCTGATTTATGATTCTGAATTCCGATAATTTGACACCACGTTTCGATGCTATCATTTCTGCAGACTGGAAAATTTTCTCAATCACATCATTTCTTCGCTTTTGATCAATGTCTCGTGTATCTGCACAAGTATTCAACCCACAGTAGGAATATAATAGATGACTGTTATAGCTTCAACTGTCTTAATATCAACTGTAGATTAAAAACCGTACCAATTTCCAAGTGAGATTTGCTTGGGATGCTATTGACGGCTCCGGGATGCAGCTCCAAAATACCTACAAGAAGAGAAGATAGTTTGCGGATGACTAGCTGCAAACTGCAAGCAATTACATTTTGAAAACCTGCTTGATTCATATGCCCTCCACTGAACACCAGGAGGCAGATAAAGAGAAAATATAACTTTTACGGAAGGTGTAAAGAAAACAGAATACCTACTGTACCAACAGTATCAATTGATCCAGAATCTAATACATGCTTCTCAACAGCTAATGCCAACTCTGCAGCTGCCAAACCAGCATCATTTCTGATCCAAATTATTAATGAAATTGTTAACAGTTTCATACATAAAAAGAAGGTCAATTGAACCACAGTGCTCTCATTGTTTTTCAAAAAGCCATCTATTTACATTTTTAATTAGCAAGACCTTGTGGTTTGATAATTAGTCAAATAGACCCTATTATTCTGGAAGATTAAGTTTGTAATATTGTGATTAAGAATAAAGTATATCTATTGATCAAATCTGTTTTGTCATATGTTAGGGTCTCAGAACTTTATGGAAAATAAGGTATCAATTGTAAAGGGGGTTAAAATCTCAGAATTGCAAACAAGAATTGGAGATGATTGACAGATACAACAAAAAATATAGAGAAACAAGGGGTTGGACAAACAAACTATTGTAGCTGATAAAGATGCAAATAATATAAAATAAACAGACATTTGAATAAGGATAAAGTAACCTGCTTGGCATCAGGACAGCCCCAGCATGGCCTCCGTTGCCTTCGAAATCCACCTTTATGCTTGCAGGGGCAGCAATTGCAGTTACTATACCAACGGATATGCCTGAATTCAATCTCAAAGTGAGTCATAGCAAGAACTTGTAAATTACGACTTCTGAAGGATAAAAGCAGCCGGGGAAAGTAGCCTACCTTCTTCCTCTAGAATGGGACCCTGCTCTATGTGCAGCTCTACAAAAGCTGAGTAACTACCTTCCGTTAGAAAAACTATAGACAAATCATCATGATCCTTTGCGTACCCAGCAGATTTCGCTGCCTCAAAGAATGATATATTTTGAGCATCAACTGTTGTCTTTAGAGCTTCAGCAAGTGCCTCACTTCCTGCTAATAACCGGCTGCATATCAAAAATAACTATGAGAATCTATGTAAAACAAACAACTGAAGAAACTCCTGATGTTAATACTTACTCAAAAAGTGAAGGTAAATTATGTAGGAAATTGGAGTGGAAAAGAAATTGTTACGTGGAAATTGTTTGTTTTACCTATAAACTAAGCTGTTTAAGAGGTCCTTACCTCCCCAAGCAACCTATCCCAAAACGTGTAGGCTCCTCTGAAGTGAACAAGATAATTTCTAGTGACCTTTTAGGTTTAAAGCCAGACCTGCAACACATATATCAGGTTAACAACGTTTACAGGTAAAATAACAATAGTGGAATAACAAAACATATAGCCCATGATAGATAACTACTTCAACTTTCAAAGACCAAGGGAAAAGCATTTCCACATTAGGATATGCAAAATTCTGCCTTAGGCTGTCAAAACCATTTCAAACATCACAATCTCAAATCCTACAAAACAAGAAGACCTTCTCTATTTAGGATGATTAAAATCTCAAATTTCTCCCTACTTATCTTGACATTGGTGAATTGGTTTGATCATTCTATGCAAATTATAACTTTGTATTTTCAGTTTTGGTCTGCAAGAAGGATTCAGATTACATTCTAAATATATTGGCTGCATAAGTGTTTTAAGTGAAGACAAATTGCATTATAATATATATTGCATCTGGAATTAAGCAATAATGATTTTATCATTTTTATGGTAGTGAATTTCCAGAGAAAAATTATCCCCCTACGTCTCTGATGACAATGGGTTAATAATTTGCAGCTGCAAATTGGACATCATGTTTCAGAAATTACGCAAATTTGACTAGTTGTAGAAACCAATCAGTGCATACCTTTTCAGTACATTAATGGCTTCTATTGCACCTAACACACCAACAACTCCGTCATACTTCCCTGAGTATGGAATAGCATCAATATGAGAACCAGTGGCAACTGCACTGAGCTCTGGTTCATTCCCATCCCTGCATATGGAACACAAAGAAAGGTATCTTTTAACTTGAACTACGAAAACGTACAGAATTAAGGTTAGTGCATTGATAAAAACTCAAGGGAAATAATGTCTCAATCATAAAAATGGAATATGAAAGAGAACAAAATGAGTAGAGTCAATCTGATCACTTCAAACATCTGAGATACTATAAGCTGGAAAACAGAAAGGCAAAAAAAGAATATAAGAATAAAAAATGCAAACAGTAAATGAGAATTAAGCGAATAAATGCACCAGCATATAATTCACAGAAGAAATTAATCCTAAGTTCAGTAATTGATGAAGTCATGATCCTAAGTTCAGTAATTGATGAAGTGATGAACTCACCACCGCCCAAATATGTTGCCAACAGCATCTTCACTAACAGAGAGGCCAGCTAGTCCCATCAAGTTTTTGATGTACCTATGTTTTAATATTTTTGCAGAAAACGAGTCATCAAACTTAGCATCGTAAAGAATGTCAGATATTTACGCATCCACAGCAGAGTTACATAATCGTTTCAAATGTTGCAAAAGAAGTGGAATGGATGAGACAGTGCCAAAAAATGTTCTTGTTACTATCAGACAAACATTCATAACTTATCTTGGGATATACTATGCATTTGTCCTCCTGCATTCTAAGATTACCGAACCAAAGGAAAGCAATTTGGATAAACTCTATTCGCACATCTGAAAGACGCTCATCCATCTCTCTATTGAATAATAATAACAGAAATAGGCAATCAAGTACTTTCCAGAGAAAAGGGGAAAGATGCAAAGATCTTACTTTAGATATAGAAGTAATTCTAGGCAAGGTACCTCAGAACCTCAATACAGGCAAAAGCACTCAGTAAAACAGAAGGATGAAATTAAAATTCCCTCTTTAAGTGAAGAAAAAGCTGTGGTTGGATCATTAGTTATTTCCCATTACCGAAGTAGATCCATCTTGTTACCTGCGAGCCAAAACATCCTTATCTGTGTAGAGTATCCTTGTCACTGATGGAGCAGGCGCATCGGAAAAAGTGGATAATTCATCAATCTAAATCAAAGTGAATTCAAGACAACAACTTTACCAGATTAATCAATCGCTTCAAATGATACTCAACTGAACAATTAACAAAGTAAACTAAACAATTCAGCTTTCACTTGATTATGAAGCGAACCCAGAAAAGGAAAATGCTTCGGCTAGCCATCTTACCTGTTTTCGAAGATTTTGAGTGTCAACTGATAATGAAGAAAATGGAGAGCTTGAACTAAACGAGGAAGACGGTTCCTGAAAAGGGTATCCAGAGAAATCCTCCATGGTTTTGATAGTTGGGTCTTCATCGCAAGTTGCAGAGATTGAGCAAACGAACAAGAGAATGAAACAGTAAGAGCACGAGAATCTCCGAGACATCACGTTCCTGCTTGGTTTTAATGAAAAGGTTCACCAACGTAACTTTATTGTACAAAGGAATAATGGCTGCCTTTTAATATAGATTCTGCTGTAAAAAGTGAGCTTCAACTGATATGTCCGGTGCTCCTTACTGATAGCTAAATTTCCAATTTTCAAACATATAAATAAGTAAAAGGAAGAGAATTTTCTAAAAGAATTATTAAGGTTTGTACATAAATTGAATTTGTTGAATAAAGCAAAAGTCATTCCAATTTGGTGAAGGCCAGTGCTTGATTTATAAATATTTATAGTTCGAAAGTATATTAAAAATTTCCATAATTTTTATAATTAATTGAAGTTCTCTGGTGGAAGGGACATGGCAGTTCTTAAGATAGGATGTGTGACTGTAAGTTGATGCACAAAATGTGAAAAGCTTGAGGATCAAATGGGGATAAAAACCAGTGATTGTCACAAAAAAATGGAACAATGAAAATGATTCAATGTGATCATGGACCCGTAGAGCACTTAACGTCCCTAATTTCCAGATGCATTGCCACCAAAAACATCAACCTTGGGACGACCCTTCACTCCTTTCTTCTAAAAAAAGCTCTCACCGTTAACCCCTTCACGGCCAATCCTCTCATAGGTATGTACTCCAAATTTGATGACTTGGGCAGTGCCCAGAAGGCCTTTGACGATATACCCATCAAGGACATTCGCTCTTGGAACTCGATGGTTTCTGCATATGCTCGAATGGGTCTGCTTGATAAAGCTCGTAACTTGTTTGACGAAATGCGTGAACCGAACCTTGTAAGTTATAATTCATTGATTTCGAGTTTGTCTCGTCATGGGTTTTACAGAGATTCCATAGATATCTTTAAAAGAATGCAAAACGACTGTGGTGGTTTAGGTTTTGACGAGTATACGGTTGTAAGTGTTGTGGGTTCTTGCGCTGGTTTAAGGTCTCTAGAACTGTTACGTCAAGTGCATGGAGCAGCAACACTAGTAGGATTAGAGTTCAATACTATAGTTTATAATGCATGGATTGATGCTTATGGGAAGTGTGGTGATCCGGACGCTTCTCATTGCATATTCAGCCGAATGCAAGAAAGAGATGTTGTGTCATGGACTTCAATGGTTGCAGCATATGCTAGAGCATCTAGGTTGAACGATGCTTTTCAGGTTTTTCACGAAATGCCAGTCAAGAACACCGTTTCTTGGACTAGTTTGATTTCTGGTTTAGCACAAAATGGGCATAGTCATGAAGCTTTGGATCTTTTCAAGAAAATGCTGGAGGAAGGAGTCTGTCCTAATGCTTTTACTTTTGTTGCTGTTTTAAGTGCATGTGCAAATCTAGCACTCATTGAAAGAGGCAAACAAATTCATGGACACATCATTAGGAGTTGCCATATAGGAAATCTGTTGAACGTGTTCACCTTTAATGCCTTAATCGACTTGTATTTAAAATGTGGAGATATGAAATCATCCAAGACATTGTTCGAGCTGATGCCAGAGAAAGATACAGTGTCTTGGAACTCACTGATTGTGGGGTTTGCTCAAAACGGGCATGCAGAGGAATCACTCGAACTTTTCGGGAAGATGATAGAAGCCAATACAATTCCCAACGAAGTCACATTTCTCGGGTTGTTAACTGCTTGTAGCCACACAGGCTCAGTTTCTGAAGGACTTCAAATTCTACATTTGATGCAAAATGAATACGGTGTTTATCCAAAACTGGAGCACTTTGCCATCTTGGTTGATCTATTAGGAAGGAAAAATAAAGTAAAGGAAGCTTTGGAGTTGATTGAGCGAGCACCAAATGGATCAAATTATGCTGGAATGTGGGGTGCGATTTTGGGTGCTAGTCAGGTTCATGGGAACGTAGATCTTGGTGGTAGAGCTGCAAAAGCTCTATTTAACTTGGAACCAATGAATGCAGGAAGATATACTATATTATCAAACATTTATTCTGCGGCTAGTAAGTGGAATGATGCACATACTGTGAGAGGGCTCATGATGGAGAAAGGATTGACAAAAGAAACAGCTTATAGTTGGATTGAGCTAAAAAGTGCAAGACATGAGTTTAAGGCTAGAGACAGATCCCATCATCAGATGCAAGAGGTAAATGAAGTGATTACTAAGCTAACTGATCATATGAAGGAAGCTGGATGTCAACCCAGCATCGGTGGCTCTTGTTTATGGCACAAGGATGATGACCATTTCTGATTGAATCATATGATGTGGATGTTGCATAACAGTAACCGTGATTTCAATGCTAAATTTCAAGAGAGGTTTAGACTTCATGATCTTGTATAAGAGACCTTTTACTCGAAAAATGTCCTGCCAGATAATTTTGAGATGTCTCGGTATCTTTCTGAAAAGTTGGAACCATTTGAGAAGTTCTGTCATCTTTGCAATTTGAAGGTTTCATTGGTCATGAGTGTCATAGCTTCTTCTTGTTGACAAATACTGCTATAATGAAGCCATCTGATTCTGGCACTTTTAAGTTGTTTTGCTGATGACAAGCATCTCAGTTAAAGCACCAAGCTGCATAACTTCAGAGGTATGGCATAATCATTGGGCGTGTTCGTACGATAGCTGGCAAGATTCATAATCATTTGAATCACACCGACAATGATTATTATTTCAATATAGAAGAAGTTGTTTTATGTCGGCATTTTATGAACTAATTTGATGTTTCATGTGCAGTAACATGATAGGGAGGATACGTACCAAAAGTGCATGAGCACCAGATGATAAACGGAATAAGTCCGCGTTCTAAGCCTTAAGCCCTTGTTGGACATAACCATGATGCTTTATGAATGTAGAAATAGTGAGAAGGCACCATTCAGAGAAGAAATGAGTTGATATTGAGCTGAATATTTGCACTTTTGTTCCATAAATAATAGGAACCTAATTTACAGATAGCTTTTGCCACTCATTATTTGAGTTTCTCTATGAAAAGGTAGTGTACTCAACATCATTCTTTGAAGCTGCAATTCTCATTATTCCATTATAGATCACCATAGGTATTTGCTTTTCATTCCTGCTATGGATTAGCTTCAAGATACAATCTCTTTTCACCTTAATTACAAGTAAAATAATCTGAAGGCACTAAGTTGGCCTGAAAGGTCATTAGAGAACTAAGTTTCATGGATACCATGAACTCTATTCCCTGTCATTTTCTTTAGATATTGGTATAACCTGCAACCATTATTATTTGGGTGTTCACTGAGTAAACCGTTGGTTGAATGTAATAGTGTTAGGATCTTCGGGAGAGAGAGTGATTTATTCCAGAGGAAGAACAGTGGGCCAACGAGGGAGTTAGTTATCAGCTGATGTGGCAAATTAGTTAGGCATAACAGAATGTACCTAGAGAGGGGGGTTTATAAAGGGGAAGAGAGAAGGGAGGAGGGGAGGCAGAAAAAAAAGTTAGCAAAGTTGTGACAGGACATTCATACCTTCTGAGGAGCAGATTTGCTCTGGATAGAGAGAAATACTATATTTCTATACTGTAGTGATATATACATCACAATTATATTGCATTAATATAGTAAAACTCGAGTATTCTAAGAATAGAGTTCTATCATTGGTCCAACCTACCGGATTTACTAGAGTGGAGGATCAGCTTTGGAAGGACTTTCACAAATACTAAAATATTCAGAGTAACATACCTTGATGCCACCTAAGATGTCCGATAGAGTAGAAGTGTTGGAATCCCGCATGGCAAATCTGGAAGCTGGAGTAGAGGAGATTCAATCATCCATGCGGATGGCTATAGAGGAGATGCAGCGCGCATTGCTATTGGAAATGAGCAAGATGTTGGGCAAGAGACCAGAAGAGGGACAGGGGAGTGATACCGCGGGAAGGGGGCCAACGTTGGTGGGTGAAAGAAATACACATCTTCCTCGGCAATCAACTTCGATGGAGCATTCTTACGACACGATGGAGGAATACCGGATGTCGGTACGTAAAGTAGAGTTACCAATGTTCGATGGAACTGATCCGGTGGGATGGATTACTAGGGCAGAAGTTTATTTTGAGGTTCACAATACCTCATAACCGATGAAGGTTAAACTAGCATTTTTAAGTATGGAAGGATCAACCATACATTGGTTCAACCTTCTGAAGGAGACGGCGGAAGAGTTGGACTGAGAAAAATTCAAGAAAGCCCTAGTAGATCGTTATGGAGGAAGACGATTCGATAACCCATTTGAGGAGTTGTCGGATCTGCGACAAACGGACACCGTTGAAGAATATATTGAAGCCTTCGAGTTCATCTCATCACAGCTGGGTCGACTGCCGGAGGCGCAACTTATGGGGTACTTCATGAGTGGCTTGCGAGCTGATATTCGAAGGAGAGTACGTACGTTCGGACCGGTGAACAGGTACCAACTGATGAAAATAGCGAGGGCGGTGGAAGATGAGGTAAATGGGGAGTACGGTGGTGTCGATGGCTCGGGCTCCCGAACGCGCGCATGGACTCCACACAGAGGGAATCCTTATAGGGGTAATGTCCAGGTCAACCCGACCCATAGAGAGACGGAGCCTCCAAACCCGACGGGTTATGGGAGGTATATGGGCAGCGTTGGAACAGGAAGAACCCGATAACTAGCTGGGTCTCAACTCGACCTCCATGCGCAACCCAGAACACTCACTCCACCAATGGCGACACCTCTCAGGCAATCAGAAGGTGATAGGAGGGGACCGATGGAGAGGAATAGGGGATTGCGTCATCTCTTGTACCAAGAGCTCGTGGATCGAAAGGCGAAGGGTCTATGTTTTAGGTGCGGGGAGAAGTTTCATCCTCTCCACCAGTGCACTGAAAAAACGGTTGAGGTTGTTAATCTTGGATGAAAATGAAACCTTGGATGAAAATGGAGAAATTATAGCCTTGGAAGCAGAGGTTGAAGAAGAGGCTGATATAGCTTTGGAATGCAAAACAATGGAGGTGTTTGGAGTGAATGGAGCACTGATACAAGAAGCTAAAACTATGCGGGTGGCAGGAAATTTACAGGGGGTTCTGGTTGTAATTTTAATAGACAGTGGAGCCAACCATAACTTCATTTCTCCTGGGTTGGTTAGTGGTTTGGGGATAAGTAAAACATTAAACATCAGAATGGGAGATGGCCATAGGGTGACTACTAGAAGGAAGTGTTTGGACATTCCTATTCGGTTAAGAGAAATGGATTGGAAGATTGATGCTTATGTCCTAGATTTAGAAGGAATGGATATGATCTTAGGGGTTGTTTGGTTACAAACATTAGGAAAGGTCACGGTGGATTGGAGGGAGATGTGCATGCAATTCCAACATGAGGGACAAAAGGTCCAACTTGATGGCAATGTAGGACTTCAGATTACACCTAGGAGGGGCAATGGGAATCACAAAGATGGAGACTCAATACAGCAATGGCTGGTTAAAGGGAAGGGCCAAACAGTGGCACAAGCTACAGAGGAGGATGCATATGTGAACTGGAGTCATCTTCCTCACTTCAACCTTAAGGACAAGGCTGCTCTTCCAGGAGGGGGCAATGTTAGGATCTTTGGGGAAGAGAGAGAGATTTATTCTAGAAGAAAGAACAGGGACAGGAGGGCAGTTAGTTATGCTAAGGTGGCAAAGTAGTTAGGGAACCTAGGGAACCGAATGTACCTGGGGAGGGGATTATTATGTACTGGGGAGAGAGAGGAGGTAGGTAGGCAGAAGAAAAATAGAAAAACATAGACAGAGAGAATCCAATTCTACCTGAGGAGCATTAGCTCTGGTATAGGAGGTGATCTACGGATTCACCTTATAATATCAGTGTAGAAGCACTGAGTACTATCAATAATATTCTAGTCTCTAGCCTATTAAGCTAGAGGTTCCTAACAGATATAGAAAAAATAGATAAAACAACATCAATAAATAAAAATAATGTTACAGAAAGAATATGAATTAGCTAATGTGTGTGTCTCTCTCTTTCTCTCTAAAGTTTCCTGTTCTTCTCTGTTCTTTTTGGACTCTTCTCTTTCTCCTTCTCTCTCTTCTGTTGTTCATTTTTAGTCGCAACACATTGGCTATTGTTGTGATTTCTTTATCTTTTTTACTATGTGGATGATGCTAAAGGAAAAGAGTGTCTTAATAGGTTTGGCAAATTTGAGGGTTTAAAGTTTGGAGATTTTGTTTAGTGATTCCTCTGAATGGGTGTTCAGTTAACCATGGAAATGACTGGCATTGATTCTGGGAACGCACCCCAGTCCTACCATGTAGATTTCTAAAGACTTCATCCCCAAGTCTGTGTTATCTTATCCGTTTCAAGTTCGGTATGCATCCTTTTATGGTGTTCATAGCTCTGTGTTTTCACAATGTAGTGTTTTGTAGTTGATAATCTTTTCCTTGGAAGGAAGATTTACTTGTATATCTTTCATCACAAGGTTTTCTGTTTATTCATGTTACATGATCCAAGAATTTCTGATGGTAGAGCTTTGTTATTTGCTGTGATCAGTAAGGAACTGTTGAATTTCATACGTTATTTCAGATTAAAAAAATGTTCTTTCTGATGTTTTCCATCGGGAGAAGTACTTAACCTGTACTTTTTTTATACGGGATATAGTGCTATGATAATGAGGATACAAAAAATTGAACATAGTTTGACAAGTTCGTGGATAATGCTTAAGGGTTTGTGATTTTTTTGAGCTCAGAGATACTCGCTTTTCCCTTTTATGCATGCACTTTTTTCTTCCTGGGAAGCTGCTTTTTTTCTAGATTCTACTACTTTTTACTTGTATTGTTGGGCCCCGTTTCCTTTTCTTTAGTAAATAAGCTTGTTTAAATTATTTTGAGGTTTAGTTTGTTAATTTTCTTTTGGTTAGAATAAATTGAGGATTTAAATTGCTTAGGTTAAGAATATTAAATGAAGGGATTTAGTTAAATTAGAATTTTGATAAATTGTTAGAATTAAAAGAATAAGATGAAGTGAGGGCAAATTAGGAAGTTTGCTTATATTTTAAAGCTTAAGGCTTAAAAGGAAGGGCACTTTAGTCTTTTTAATGTCATTAAATCAAAGAGAAGAGAAGAAATTGAAGTGTAGTCGTATGATGAATGAAGCTTACGAAATTGGCTTGTGAAAAGATGAGAGGATATTGAAACTACGTAGTATTGGCTTAGGTTTTAAGTTAAGAGTTAAATGCATTAAGTCATTTGGAGAGAGGCTCACGACACTAGCAAGGAAGAAGGAAGTTTCGGCCAAAGAAGAAGAGAGGAAGAAGAAAATAGTTAGAGTTCATCTTTCATGAGTTTTTCAAGTGGGTTTCCAAGGATTTTCAAAAAGAAGAAGGTTAAAGGAAGAGGAAAGTGATAACCCTCCATTGGAATCAAGAAGAGAATTTCGTGGGTCATTCCTAAGGTAAGACAAAATTCGAAATTCATGGATTTATAGGTAGGATTTTGTCTTTCATGCTCAACAAGGGTGATTGGAAGAGTTCTTTGAGATGGAATAAGAAAAGAAAGGGTTTAAGCTTTCATGGAAGCAAAATCTGATTTTCGTGGGTTTTAAATAGGTAAGGGGTTTTTTGAAAATTGTTGGCTATTTAGATAGGTTTTGATGCTAATGGTTTAGATAAGGTTTGGGTAAGGTTATATGGAATAAATCTCATGTTTTCCTTTTTCCTTAGAATTTTCCAGCATTGATATCTCTTGGTAATTAGGGTTTTTGTGCTTTGATTAAGGTCAAGAAAGGCTTTTGGAGGTAGAAGAAAGGCAAATTGACCAATCTTAGTGCTAAAAGGATTAAGGTGGGTGACTTTTTAATATTCGAGTTGTAAGCTACTGAATCGTTGTGAAATAAATGTCTTTAAAATGCTTTCCGATGTCTTGTAATCTTTAAATGAGTTAGCATTTGATGATGTTTTGAACTTGCATTAGATGTCTTTTGTGTATAAATACATATGGAAAATGTTTGTAAAATTGTTTGATAATTGAAAAAGATTTGATTATGTGATTGTGATTTCGGAAAAATGCCGTGTTAGGCAATTAAGTGCGAATAATGTGAAAATGCATGATTATTTGGGTTTGTAGTGATCCCCTCCGTTAGCAAGTGCACTTGTCTATTTATAGGCTTCTCCCGCCTGCCCGCTAGTGGCATAGGAGCTCCTCACGGACTCCCCTCTGTTCACGGCTACACATGACCGCTTGGCGGGAATGTGTAGTACGTTCCGTTTGGATCACTCAAACCATTTGCTATGTGATTATGTGCTTTTGTGCATTTTTGTGTTATATTTGTTGACTTTGTAAATGCTTTGTCTTATTGGAATATGATTTCGGTAAATATGGTTTTGAAAATAATTGTTTAAGAAATTTTCGTATGCTTATGCTGGAGTATTAAATTGTTACCCACTGAGCCGTCGAGCTCACCCCCCATTTCCCCTCCTCAGGTGGCGAGCGAGAAACCGAGTTATCATATCGGGATTGAGGCTCTACTCCGATGCTTTTTGTTTTTGAAGTTATATTTGAGAAAGCAAGGCTTTAGATAGCATTTTAGGCAAATGATGTACTATGTAATTTGTCCTTCAACACTTTCAATGTATTCGGGCTAAAATGCCCTCTAAGCTTTGTAATGACTTTTGACTTTCATGTAAATACAAGAGTGTCGAGTTTAATGTAATTTGTGTAAATTGCATATGCATATGTTTTATAATCATGTCATATTGTATGGTTTGAATTGAGGTTGCTTTATGGCTTGGAAATGATGAAATAGTTAAGAGTGTGATGGCTGCCATTTTTGAGTGAACGGATGAGTTTATAGGAATTGGTTGGAGTTGGAGATTGAGGATTATATGAATTTGAAGTGTCTTTGTGCAGGTTTGAAAATCAATGGATGAAGGTTGAAGTTTTGGCTAGTATAAAATTAAGAGAAGTGCTGTCAAATTTTTCATAAATTTGGCAGCAACTTCGCTTGCACTTTTGACCTCCTAAATGGTTGAATTAGCTTTGGAAGTCTTCTGGAAGATTGTAGAGCATGATTAGATCTTTAAAATGGTATAAAATTGGTCATTTTCGGACTTAGGATGAAGAAGTTATGGAGTGTGAAAGATTGCAGTTACTGTTCTCGGGTACTATTCATTTGGCATTTTTGCAGAACCTTTAGAGGGGTTTTTCACCCTCTTAGAGACCGATCTGACTTTTGCTTCCTTCATAGAAAATGTAGCTTATCTTCTCCTCTTACTATTGGGTGTATGATATGAATTTATTGGAGTTAGGAATAAAAAGATATGAAGGTGATAAGATGACTGTTCATTCTGCAAAATTACTGTTTCATTGATTTTCATTTAGGCTGAAACTTTAAGTGTGTTTTTACCTCTCCTCATGACTGATTTGATTTATGCACCCTTCATGAAAGTTGTAGATCACCTTTTTACCTTTCCAACGAGGTATAGTATGCA
>JAOTBA010000203.1:29220958-29232384 GCA_025629845.1 Erythroxylum squamatum
TTTCACGCCCAATAACACGACCGACTCGTGTTAACCTCGTCAGAGGATTTTTCAAACTATTTCTACTCAAAAACAAAGACAAATAAAATCAAGAACGTAACAATTTCAGATCTGAAATTCTTCACCAAAATAGCCAAGTGGTAGCACCAACAATATATGTACCAATCTCTGACAAAACCTTCTTTGTGCTGCAAACATCAATTAAATTAATTCACCCGGCAAAAACATCAACCGCACATCATCCTTGGACTGCTTGTTAGAGCTGAAATATTAAAGAGAGTTACACCAAGACGCCAACAACATCAGCTCAATAATCGATCAAAAACGATAACAGAGAGCAGCAGCCCCTGACGCCAAAATCATCCCACACGGTTTCTCACACACCCTATTGCCAGATAAAATCGCCGATCAACAGATGCACTACTCACCTATTCCACGTAAAACAAAGAGCAATACACCAATACCACTTGTCCACGCCACCTTCCTAAATTTTCTATTTTAGAATCCTTTTCAAATAAGGATTGTATTGGATAGGAAATCAACCACCTTTATTACGTTGCCACACATGTACCTTGAAATATGTGTTTCTCAATAAGCAATTAATGCACACTAATAGACAATTAATACATACTCCAATATTACCTTGTCCCCCATAAACTCTATGCCTTATACCCACATAAAATCGTGCACATACAGCAACTAATGCCCATAAATTGTATGCCACACATGCAAGTCAAAACCTCCTTGCCGCACACTCACATTAGGGATAGATATCTGCTACGGATTCACGAAATACACAAATCCCTTTATTTTCTTCTATCCATAAAATTCACAAAGCCACACAAAATCAGCAGTAAATTAATTCCAATATTCCCATGATGATAGACTCCAATGTAGTGCAGAATTCTTTCACAGACACAAGTGTTACAACCACTGTTTTTGAATCCCACTACAATTAAGATTTTATATGTTCAATTCAAATGCCAAAACCAAATGAAAGATATATATCATATATCTTAACAAAAAGTTCAAGAGCTTGGCTCCACAAGTGCTTCTTTAACAAGGATTGATTCTAATCACTACCTTCAAACTCATCTAATCAAAGCCTAAGCATTAGTTCATAAGCTACTCTATTCATGGCACTGTTTATTGAATAAATGGTATCAATTAGAATTTCCCCAAAGAACAAAAAAAAGCAAGAGTTTTCAAGAAAATTTAGGAGAAAAGCTCCCAAAGGAGTAGAGATAGCAACAAAGTAAAATAAAAAAAAGAAGTTAAAGCAAGATGGGTTGTAAAGAAAAGCTTTGGACTGACCATGTCCTCGAGTTGGTCCACCGATTTGACGGCCTCGAAGGTGCTGTTGTAGAAATCAGTGACATGAACTTTGAGACTGTAGTAATCCTGAGCAAAAACATGCATCAAGAATCGCCGCAATGGAAAAGAACTTGAATCCGAGTTCTTGGCCCACTCGGCTTTTGGTTCGCCAAAGATTGGTTCAAATTTTTCAAAAACCATTCTCTGCTTCGATTCAATAGAATCAATAATCTCAAAGTCACATACTTTGTCGCATGAAAAGGATTTTTATGCATTTGCATACACAATTAACAAGAAAATCAAAAAGCAAGCTGGAAAATGACTGTCAATTCCTCCCATTTATCTAACGAGAAAATGAGGGGATATTGAAACAGATGAAGAGAAAAGGGAAGATAACCCAGAAAACAAAAACCGGTTAAGAAAAGAGAAGAAGAATTACTTGCTAGTGAATAAACCGAAGTGGTCCCGGTTGAGTCGGAAAACTGAGGGACGTCGTAAACGAAAATTTTAGAATTTTCTCAGGAACCAAACAGATTATTGGGCCTAACGAAAAAACCGGTAGAAACTCTCAAGTGTTAAAAACGGTGGTCTGCACTCTACTTTAAAGAAGCGGTCTCAGCCACCAGTTGGAAAGGTCTGGACTGACCTTCTTGAACAGTTCCTGATCGAGTCAAATCCAGTCTTAGAGTTGGAAATCAAGCTTGAGCCTGACCGTCTCAACCTAGTCCAAAGTAAATTGGCATCAGGGCTCAAGTCTGGCCTAGGGTCAGGTTAGGGTTCCAGTTGCTTAGGCTCGGCCTAAGCGAGACCTACTAGCTATAAGAAAATTGATGTTATGTTTGTAAACAATAATTGGGTTGAACTAAGCATAGTCGAGTTGCTTGGGCTAGATGGGGCTAGGCTGCCTCGGGTCCAATTAAGCCCTAGGCAGAGTTTGCGCTCAGGCAAACGATCCATTACTACCCTTATCTAGTTTGAATATGTTTAATTCGATTCAAAATTAACTGAGTTCGGTTAGTTTAGAATTTATATCTTGTGGTTCAATTGAAAAAGGTTTAGGTCCAGTTTAAATTCAAACTTAAGCCTTTTTTTTGCAATGATTACAAAATATAATTGCTTTGGTCGATTTATTCGTAAAAATTTTGAACTGATTGACTTTTTAGTTAGATTATTTATTTTCTGGTTCGATTTACTTTAATAATATCTATTATTAAAAATCGACCAATTTATTAATTATTTGGTTAGTTTCGTAAATTAATCAATTTTTATAAATCAAATAAAATAAAGTTGTATTACTCACTAAATAACTAGATCGACATCATTTTATAAAATTCTATTAAAATAACGTCAATTTATTTAAATTAATTTGAAATATTTAAATGGGGTCAAACTATTCATTTAGTCTAAATTCGTCCTAACATTCAATTTATTCAAATTTGGCATGTTATTTTGGCTAAAAATGTATTGTAGGCCTCGTCGTTTTCAACAAAATACATAATAAACTTGAATGTTTTGAAACATTAAAACTGAATTTTAATATTTTTAAAATATTTAAAATATACTCTACTTAGATAAAAAATTTAATAAATTGATAATAAATATTATGTTAATAGTAACTTAATGTTATTTTTGACGACGATCCAATTTCGGTAGAGATGGCAAGTCTCTCCGTTGATGGAGAAGCAGACGACGACATAGTTTTTGAGGATGATGGCGGTCTAAATGTGGTTGTTGAACAATCGTTTCTTTTAATTGGACGTTTTTACACAGATAAGACCATTAACTTCCAGGCTATAAAGCAAACCTTGGCTTCCCTTTGGAGACCTTTCATGGGGATGTCGGTGGGGGAAGAAGGTCAGGGACTTTATATCTTTCAGTTATTTCATATTGTGGTCTTTGAGCTCGTGTTAGAGATAGCTTCTTGGACTTTTGATAATCAACTCCTATTGCTTGGCAAATTGGATGGGTCTAATCTTCCCTCTGAGGTTCCTTTGTACACAACTCCTTTATGGGTTCAGATACACAAATTGGAGGAGGGTTTTATGACTGAACAAGTGGCAAAGAGGTTGGGTGATGAATTGGGTGGTTTTTTGGAGGCCAACCCAAATAATTTTAAGAGCCCTCGTCATTCCTATATGCAATTAAGGTATGAACATGATGTCCGAATGCCTATTTGTCAAACACTAAAATTGCGATCTAAGGAAGGAAACTGGTTTTTTTTCCTACTTTGGGCCAGAAATATGTGCTTCTAACCGTAGGAACTAGTTGAAGATTGGTGAACGGTGGCTGAGGGAGGAGAGTGGTGGAGACTAGTCGGCAGATGGCAGTCATGGGCCTTTTTAAAATTTTAATGTGAATAGTCATACAAAGCGCTCTAGAGAAGTTGTTGTTGGCAATATGGGGATTAAGGAAGCTGACAATACTATTAACGGCAGGGTTTCGAACAATAATTCGAGCGATGGTATTGTTATTGTTGATCCAAAGCGTAGGCGGATGAGCTCTGAGTTGTTTATGACCACGGAGCTGTTTATGACCACCCCAGTTGAAGAGCAGCATGTTCAGACAGGCAGCATGTCGGATTTAAAACACGATTTATTGGCGGGTACTGGTTCACAGTCCTGCCATCAGGAACGAGTAACATTAGCTGGATCTGTCATGGGCTTGGCAACCCACGAGCAGTAAGGAACTTACAGGAGATCGTTAGAAATAAAAAGGCACAATTTATTTTTCTTATCGAAACTATTTGTAACTCCAGTAAAGTAGATGAAATAAAATCTTTGTTGCAGTACGATGGTTTTTTAAACGTTGACAGTGTTGGTCATAATGGTGGTTTAACTTTCCTTTGGAAGGGATGTTTGTTAGTTAATTTAATCGGTTCTTCTGACAGGTACATTGATATGGAAGTTCAATTGGATCAACTTGGCTCTTGGCGAATGACTGATTTCTATGGTCAACCTGATAGAAGTAGGTGTTCACGATCCTGGCAATTGCTTCGTATGTTGGCGTCAAATAGCAACCTTCCTTGGGTCTGTTTAGGGGATTTCAATGACATATTAGCGGCTTCAGAAAAGAGATGTGGACGAGCTCAGCTTGAACGTTTAATAAGGGGTTTACAGAATGCAGCTTCTAATGTTGAACTTTATGATATCCCAAAGTCTAGATACTTGTTCACCTAGGAACATGGTAGAGTAAGTGGGAACCTGATAGAAGAAAAATTGGATCACATTTTAGTCTCGAATTCATGGAGACTGAAATTTTCACAGGCGCGTGCTGTGGTTCTAGACACTTCTTCTTCCGATCACCTGCAGTTAATTTTACAGGTTCGTTGTTATTTGCTAAGAACACATGTTCGCCGTTTTCTGTTTGAGAATGGTTGGAACAGAGAAGTGGGTTATTGGGAATTGGTTACTACCTGTTAGGATGAAACGATAGGTATGAATCTTTCAGAGCATCTTGCTCGTTGCGGTACTCTGTTATCCGTATGGGGTAGGGAGCTTTAGAACTATTAGAAGAGAGACTTGGCTGACTGTTTAGCAATAAGGTTTCAACTAGGGGCAGCAAAAGGTTAGTGGATGTGAATCGTTCTGTAGAAGCTCAGAATTGGTATCAAGAAATTCTCCTACAATGGGAGATTTTTTGGAAGAAACGAGCAAAGGATTTCTAGCTTCGGGAAGGGGATGCAAACACCCGCTTTTTTCTCAAGAGAGCTACTGTTCAACAATAGAAAATAAGATTGATTCACCACTTGATGAGAATGGTAATTAGTGCAACTAGGACACGAGCCTCCACGATTTAATGGTAGATTTCTTCACTTCTGTTTTCACCTTACAGAATCGTACTTCTATTTCTGTTTCGAATATGATTTCGTGTTTGATCTCAAGAGAGCAAAATGATTTTCTTATTGCTCCATATACTATTGATGATGTGTGTGAGACTGTTTTTGGTATGAAAGTATACAAGGCTCCAGGTTTAGATGGTTTCAACCCAGGATTCTATCAAGGGTTTTGGGGTATGATTGGTAGTGATATTGCTAGTACTTGCATTTTAATTAATCAGCAATAACATACTCCAGAATATTTGAATGAAACAGGGGTGGTCTTGATTCCAAAGAAGCAAGCTCCTACAGTTATAGCTAATTTAAGGCCAATTGCCTTGTGCAACGTGCTCCTGAAGATTGTGACAAAGATGTTTGCTAATTGTTTGAAGTCTTTGCTGGCTCTAATTATCTCTAAAAGCCAGAGTGCCTTTACAGCAGGACGGAATATATAGGATAATTATATTGTAGATTTTGAGGCTATTCATGCTTTCGATAGGCTTACTAGAGGTAAAGATTTTGCAGCTGCTGTTAAGCTGGACATAAGTAAGGCCTACGATCGTATGGAGTGGTTGTTTTTGCAACGAATGCTTCTTAAATTTGGGTTCTCAAATGCGTGGTTGCTCTTATAATGTCGAGCCTGATTTCGGTCAAATACTGGATTCTACAGAATGATAAAGAGATCAGTCCTATCCTTTCGATTAGGGGTCTCCGTCAGGGAGATCCTTTGTCTCCATATCTTGTTATTATTTGCGCGGAAGGTCTCTCTAGGCTTGTGAATGCTGCGATTCAGGTTGGTAGTTTGAGTGATTTTTGGGTTTCTAGAAATGGACAATTGGTTTCTCGTATGTTTTTTGTCGACGATAGTTTGGTTTTCATCTAAGGAAAATGTTGATGAAGCAAATAATTTGAACCAGGTTTTGAAGATGTATGAAGATGAATCTGGCCAGCAAATTAATCTTAATAAATTTTCCATCACTTTTAGTGCAAATACCACTCATCAAGTTCGGTCTCAAGTTTGTCATGTGCTACAAATTACGGAGAAGTATACCCTAGGTACTTATTTGGGTTTACCATCTCATATAGGTCTCAACAAGAAGGAGGTCTTTAGTTACATTAAATATCGGTTATGGGAAAAATTAAACTCTTGGGAGCACAAGACATTATGTCGAGCAGGGAAAGAAATTTTGTTGAAAACGATTCTTCAAGCTCTGCCTAATTACTTAATGAGTCTTTTTTTGCTGCCAAAGACTTTATGTTTAGAGATTGAAGGAATTATGAACCATTATTGGTGGAGCAGTGGAACAAATTATTCTCATGGCATTCACTGGTTTGCTTGGGATCGTATGACATCCCCTAAATCCTTTGGTGGGTTAGGTTTTCAAAAATTGCGTGAGTTTAATATCGCGCTGTTGGGAAAACAAGGTTGGAAGCTTTTGACAAAACCTAACTCTAGATAGCAAGGGTTCTTAAGGCAAAGTATTATCCGAATTGTGGATTTCTTTATGCAAATCTTGGTTCGAATCCCAACTATGTTTGGCATAGTATTTGGGAATCTCGGAATTTATTAAATCGGGGTATTTATTGGCGGATTGGTTTAGGCACACAAATAAGAATTTGGGACTCTCCATGGCTTTTGGATGACTGAAATTCCTTTATTTCTTCCCCCAGACCTGCGGATTCTCAACTATCTCTTGTCTCTGATTTGATTCTTCAACAGCAATGGAATGTTGAGAAGATTCAAGACCTGTTTAATGAACGTGATAGGAGTTGTATACTCTCTATTCCTTTATGTTCTACTGCTGTTGTTGATAGATTATGCTGGAGATACAGGTCCAAGGGAAACTATACATTTAAGAGTGCTTATCGCAGTTTAATTGCACAACCGCAAGCTCCATTGTTCATTTCAAGTTCTGGTCTCGTCTTTGGCGGCTGTTAGTTCCGCCAAAGGTGCAGAATTTTATTTGGAGGGCGATTATGAATATTTTTCCAACTCGTCGAGTTTTACAAGTTTGACACGTTGATCTTGTGGATGTTTGCCCGGTTTGTCGTGGTGATTCCAAAACAATTCTGCATATTCTGGTCCAATGTCCCTTTGCTGTGAGTGTATGGCAGCAGTCTAGTTTGGGTTTTCGATCAACAAATGAAGCTTCCTTTGTCGGCTAGTTTGGAGACAATTTTGCTAAATTGAATTTTGAGGAGGCGTGTAATGTTGTGATGGTTTGCTGGGATCTTTGGGTGAATAGGAATGATGTGGTTTGGCGACATAAAAATAGGAACCCAGGTTCAGTTGTAAGGTTGGCGGCTGATGTTTTACATGCATGGAAGGTGATTCGAGTTCAGCCAAATATTTTGCCAGTAGCTGTAAACCAAAATCCAAGTTGGTCATGTCCCCCTAAAGACTGGCTCAAGGTTAATGTTAATGCCTCAACTAGAAATGCTACAAGTTATGTGGGTATTGGTTGTGCAGTGAGGCTCCCTAGAGCTTCGTTTATTGCTGGTATTGCATGGCGCTATCCGGGTTTTTTTAATGCAAAGGTTGCATAGGCCATTGCTATGCGTGAAGTGCTGAGTTGGATCAAGGCACGGGTTTGGCAACGAGTGATGTTTGGAACTGATTCTCAATTGGTTGCGCAAGCCATTAATAGTGACAATTCTGATGATGTTTCTGGTTTTAGTTTTATCATTCAAGACTGTAAGTATCTTTTGTCCGAGATTCCATTCGCTAAGTATAGTTTTGTTCATAGGTCTTTTGTCCGAGATTCCATTCGCTAAGTATAGTTTTGTTCATAGGTCTGTGAATGTAGCTGCTCATGTTTTGGTTATTGGTAGTCATTTCGATGCAGGCTTAGGAGTGTGGAATAATTTGCCTCCTCCTAGTTTACTTGACGTCTTACCATTTTTTTAATGAAACCCCTTATTTAAATTTTAAAAAAAAAACAGTGAGTCTGACGATTGTACAGTAAGTGAGAGCTAATATTTCAAATGTATAATTGGAAGTCTTATTAAAACCTGACGATAAGATGTACTTTTTGGATAAGTCAAAAACTAATTATGTACTGTTTCATTTATAGCATGTTTAACGTCAACTCATTCATGGATTCTTGATACAGGTGCAACTGATCACATTTGTTTTCACTTAAAATCCTTTACTTCTTTGCATAATATTTCTCCCATTTCAGTAAAGTTACCTAATGGTTCTTTTTTGACAGCCACTCAGGCTGGTACAATTCAGTTTTCAACAGATTTTTATCTTAATGATGTATTATATATACCTCAGTTCTCTTTCGATTTAATATCTGTCTCTAAACTAACCCATTCTTTAGATTGTTGTTTCTTGTTTCATAATCAAATTTGTGTTATTCAAGAGACCAAGCATCGGAGAATGATTGGTTCAGCTGAATTAAGAGATGGTCTATATATTTTAGTCTCCCCTGCTGCAGGTTCTTCAAAAAAAACAAAAACAAAAAACAAAAAAAAAATACATTATTGAGTTATTTTATTCTGTAATAAGTCTCACTTTTCCAATTTTGTGACACCGACATCTTATTAATTTACGAAAAGTTAATCTCTTCAAATTTTTCGAAAATTAAGAAAATGTTATAATGCAATTTAAATTATTTAAAACTTTAGAATTTAATTTATTTTTTATTATTAACGTTGCGGCTTGATAACACATTTTCTACCTCGAATGTAGATAGAGGAACGATTTGATCTCTGCATGTATCAGCGCCCCATGATATATAATACTTAAGATACAGGAACGATTTGATCTCTGCATGTATATCAGCACCCCATGATATATGATACTCAAGATACAGGAACGATTTGATCTCTGCATGCATCAGCACCCCATGATATAGAATACTTGATGATCACGCGCGAGGATGAGGACACGGAATTAGCGGGAAGTTTTCCGGTGGTTTGAGCACAAAAGCTTCAAGTTTTTGAAGAAACAAGCGAAGATCCGGCGCTTGATTTGTCCTCGACGAGGAGGAAGCAACTTCCGGTCACCGTTCTTTTTCTCCACCTGAGAACGACATCCTGACGGAGCAACAGCAGCTGCTGGACCCACCCTCACCTGCGTGATCGGAGCTTGATGAGCTGAAAAATGAAAGTGAAGCTTGTGTGAAGTATGATGACGGAACAGAGAGTTGAGTCTCTATTTATAAGTCTTGCATGAAAGAAACGTATACGGAGCCTGAAGTTGCGGCTGTGGAGATTGTGACTGAAAAGCCCGAAATTGCGGTTATGGAGATTGTGACTGACAACGAAGCTTCTTGTGAGTAGACGTAGACTGGAGTATCTAATTAAGAAGTAAGTTTTTTTTTCCGCATTATAATGTTTTTTAAAATTAAAAATTTTAATAACTTTATTAAAAAGTTAATTTGCATCTTATTCTTTACTATTATTTTCATCTCTTAAAGTTGTGAGGCATAACGTCCAGGGAGTTTCGATAGTACGTAACCTTACTCTTATTTAATAAAAAATTATTCCCGAATTCAAGTTTAAGTCTTTTTTTAACTAATTAAAAATTAAAAAGTTTCATTCAATTTAATCATAAAATTTTTTAAAATAATTAACTTTTTTAATTCATTTTTAATTTTTTGGTTGAGTTTACTTTACTAAATCATATTATTAAAAATCAACTTATTTATTAATTAATCAGTTAATTTTGTACATTAATTAATTTTATAAATCAACTAATTTTTATTTAATACTTTTTTAATTAAATTTTTGAATAAATACAAACAATTTTGTTCATTCATATTTCAAATTTTCAAATTTATTCAATATTTAACTAATTTTATAAATATATAACACCTATTAAATTTTTTAACTCTTAAACATTTTATCTAACAGTTTAACTTCCGGTTAGAGACTTTTCTTTCCAAACTATTCAGAGTCTACCTCTTTTCAGGTGCTCTGCTCTCTTCCTAATACACTAGTTGGAAGGTCTCACATGCTTCGACATTTTCTGTGCTCTTCTCTAATTTCCAAGTCTTCCTCATTTTTATGGATCAAATTGATTCACACGGTAACTTCTAGATCACATACTTTTACAACTTTTTATGACTTTAACTTATATTAGTGACTTATATGGCAAAGGGAATCTGTTTTCATAGCTTATCTCGGAACCATTAGATTTCCCTTAAATTTCTTAGTACTATAGAAAAAAGTAATAATTGCCTTCTCGTATATATACATACATACCTCACTCGTGAGAACTCCACCCCTTTCTGTTCCAGACCAAGACAATACCAGTAAGGGTCCCGCTAGTAATTTGGGAGGGGTCTTCCACACAACTAGGCCCCCGAATAGTGATGGCGATACAGAGAGGTTGATGGAACTCGATACTGTTACTAAACCGATGAACGATGTTGTTATTGCTCTGGGAATTGAGAATATCTCTATGGAAGCTAATGCGTTGGTTGAGCAGACCCATATGGTCATAGCTGATTAATTGTCCCTGGCTCCTCTTCTTTTCTTTTATAATGTTTATGTTTAATATCTTCATGTGGAATATTAGGGGTGCTGGAAATAAAGTTGCTCGGCGTCATGCTCGAGAATTTATTAAAGCCAACAGAGTGGATATGGTTATTCTAGTTGAGACTAAAGTTTCTTTCACAAATCAAAAGAGGCATTGGCAAAAAATGGGGTTTGATGGCTTTGCTATTTGTGATCCGATCGGTCGCTCTGGCGGTATTTGGGTTTTCTGGAAAAATAGTTGTTGCAGTTTTACTGATGTCACTTTGACTTCTCAAATGGTCTCTGGATATGTTGTCACGGTGGATGGGAATTCTTGGCTTTTGTCGGCAGTCTATGCTAGCACAGCTCCGAGCCTCCGTGACCAGTTGTGGGACGATTTGCAGGAGAGGTTTGCTGGTAGACACCTTCCTTGGCTAGTTATTGGTGATTTAAATGATGTTCTCAGTCGGGAAGAGAAGCAGGGTGGTCGTTTTTATGCGAACAGAGCTGCTAAATTTAGTGATCATCTTCAAGGATGTAACCTTGTTGATCTTGGCTTTGTGGGTCAGAAGTTTACTTGGGTTCGACGTTCTTCCCCTAGAATTGCTGAGCGCCTTGATCGTGCAGTCGCTACCGTAGAATGGAGAATTATGTTCCCTGAAGCTATCATCTCTCATCTGCCGCGGATTTACTCCGACCATAATCCTATTCTTGCTCAGTTGGGTGGTCTTGCTCATGTTGGCAGCACGAGAGGTTTGAGGCCTTTTAGATTTGAAGCAGCTTGGTTAACTGATAATCGTTTTCATCAGTTGATTAGGAGTACTTGGGA
>JAOTBA010000203.1:29236010-29259001 GCA_025629845.1 Erythroxylum squamatum
CACATAAAATTTATAACAAAATACTAAGTTATGTTTCGTGATAATATTTGAATATTAATCTAAAATCATTTGAAAAGCAATTCTTTGCAGACAAATTTATAAGTTTTACTTCTTATTTATTATATACCGGTTTTATAGCGGTTCATTACCGGTTGAACCTCTAAACCTTAACCCTTTCCTTTGACCGGTTCAATATCCGGTCTGGTTTTTAAAACATTGCTTTTTATTACCGACCTCTTTTCAAGATATGATATAATCTCGTTAAACAATTTTAAACTAAATGATATGAAAAAAGACTGCTTAGATTTGATGTATCAAAGCCCAAACATATTCAAACTTGTCAAAAATGAAAATATTGCAAATTTTATCATATTCAAATTTGATAAAAATTGCAATATTTTCATTTTTTATTAGAATGTAATATTATCTAGATATTAAAAAATTGCATTATCCTTATTTAATTGAAATCAGGAAAATGAAACTTACAATATAAAGAAGTAAATTAACATGAAAGTACTTCTATATATGGAAAACAATAGTTTCTTCAATTAGTAATAAAGTTATGACAACATTAAGACGACCTTGAATTTCAATTCTAAAGTTACAAGAGGTGATATCTTTGAAATGGCAACATCAGTCACATAATCCTATGATAAAAAAAAATCAATAAGAATTTATTTATGTAACGAGCCATTGACCATAAGGATTGTGTGCAACAAACTTAGACACATTAGGAGCCTCGGTTGATAAATCTACATAGGTCAGTCCTTATGGCTCTTGATGGTGACACTGTTGGAACTTTGTTTGAGAGAGTTCGATAGCTAGGCTTCGTTCTCTGTTTTTTGTTATTTTTTCCTTTGCTTTGTTGTTTTAAGTTTTCTTTGCACCAAAAAAAATATATACATACATACATATATACATACATACATACATATATATATATATATATAAAGAAAAGAACAAAATATGAACAAAAATATAAAAAATGTAAATACCTAGACTTATAAATAAATAATACAATAAAAATATTAACTTAATATTTAAAAAGTATAAGAATCAAAGTATTAAAATATGTGTATATAATAATTGAAGAATAATAAGTTGTAGACTTATATCTATTCATTATTTATCTTATAAATTGTATAGGAATAAAAATTATGTAATTATAGTTAAACAAATTACACAAAAATTTAATATTTTTAAAATTTTCGATTCTCAATAACTAAAACTATAAAGTCTAACCTTATAATAAATGATGATAGCGATTTAGAATATATTAGTATAAAATAAAATAATTTATTATAATTAAAATATTCAATTTTATTTTTATTTTACCAAATTAGTTATTTATTTTAATTTAATTCCTCTAATTTTAATTTTATTTTTATTTTCTCTCAATTAATAGATAGAGTTAATGCACATCACATGCGAAGGATACGGAAAGACCAACTTTTGTTGACAATTCAAGCTCAAAAATGGGCATTAAACATATTAGTCGGAGGGTCACATATGCTACAACCTTTATCTGTTTTAGTGTTTTCTTCTCACTAATTTTTCTAACTCTTTCTTCTGTTATTCCATGTCCTCCTGTACCTTTTTACCGACCCAATTATTTCTAAAATGATCCAACATGATAAGATGTGATTTGATTGAAGAACAGTGATACATATACGTATATGTATATAATTACTTAAATTGTTTATCTCATAAATTATATATAAATTATTAATTTTATATTTATTTTTAAATAAATTATATAAGAAATTAATTAATTTAAAAACAAAATTCAAACTTAATCGCTAAAAATACAAAAAGATATAAAAATATTAAAGTTTTATTTGAGGATATACCATAAAAATAAAATTTAAGAAGTGAAAAGATTTTAATTATTTAACCTTCCAAAAAGATTTTAATTCTCTAAAATTTAAAAATATTTATTTTATTGATGAAAAGAGAAGTGAACATTAGATGTTATGTTATTATATATTTGTTAATTTATTCGTGATTAATGCTTAATAATAGCAAAATCAAAATCATTAAAATAAAACTAAAATCTAAATACAATGTAGCTGTGATTAGGATTTTAAATATTATCATACTTTTTTCTTTCTGGAAGATAAAAAGAGATTAAATTGTACTAAAAGAAGCACCTAAGTATAGAGCTAAAGGAAGGGTATAATACAAGAAATTAAGAGTGGAAAGAGTAAGTCCTGAACAAAATAAAAAGAAAACAGTATACCTTAAACCGAGAGTTTATAAACATAAAAGGAGAGTTTTCTTAAAGAAGAAATAGAAAAACATAAATTAAGCTAATAGCTTCCTAGAAAAAGAAATTAAAGAAACATGCATATACTGAAGTAGTCTTTCTCTATGCGAAAGATGGAAGAGAAAGAACCGGCTTTTAGCCTTGGTTTGGATCGAAGGAAAGTAAGAGAAAAGAAAGGAAGAGAATTGAACTTCTCTTAGTTTCTACCGTTTAGACAAAAATAAGCAAATGAAAAGTGAGAAATAAAGAAGAAACTGAGGAAAGTTTGGGCAAAATATATTTCCCCTTAAATTGGTGAGAAAGGAGGAGAAATCTAAGATAAGAAAACCCCAATATATGCAAAATACTATAGTATTCTTATTTGTTTATGCTGAAGTTCCATAATCAAGGGCATAAAGATCTCAAAAAATTCTTTTGTCCAGTATAAGTTTCATTTCCCTCATTTAATAAATTAGGAAAACAAACATAAGAAAGGAAGTCCTATTTCTTTTCCATTCTTTTATCCTCTTTTCTCCTCAATATTTTCTTTTATTTTCCTTGTGCAAGTAATGATCTAAACAAAGGCTTAATGTTTCGGATGTAAGTGAAGGAAGATGATTAATTTGTACATATGAACAAGTATGGAATGACGCTGCGAGGTGCAATACTTTTTTGAATATACCTACATTCTTTCCGTCTTGTTAAACAAGATATATATGTTATAAAGCTTAATCTATAAAAGCATAACCATAAGAATATAAAAATTCTTAAAATTTATCTTGAAAAATATATAATAATTAAAATTAAAACTTAACAAGAATGATAAAATTCTAGAATTTTAAAATTTTAAAATATATTTATTCCAATAATTTGTATAACTTACTTTTATTTATTTAAAATTATAGTGTGATCAAAATACTCTGATGTGTTAGCCTGATTCTCTGTGGAGTAACATATGAACTGTTGACAATTTTGTCTTTCTAGGTAGGAACAAAAGAACTCCAAAGAATATGTTACTATGAAGTGATAAACACGGAAAAGTCCTTGTTTTCTTCAGTTTTTCCAGCTGTTCTCTTCTGCATCTTACCCTACCATTTACTATGAAGTGATAAACACGGCGATTCCTTAGCGTGTTCATTTAAGTGCCTACTGCCTTTATAATTTTAATCTATATATATTTCTATAATTCATCTAATTGACTTGTTAATAATTTAAAATTAGGTAACGTAGGATATTTGTCTCAGAAATCCAGACAGGAACAACGCCGAGCTCAGCCATGCAGTGGACGTAAGGAGAAGAGATGTCGTAAAGAATAAAAGAAGCAAGAAATCAAGAAGTCAAGAACAGTTAGAAAACAGTTAGGATTAAATTGCTATAAATATGTAGTCGATCTCTGTTGTAAAATATATCGGTTAATGAAAGAAAAATCTCAGTGATTGCTGAGTCCTTCATACTCTGTTCTCCCCTGTTCTTAGAAAGTTTTCTCACTCTACTTTCTCTCTCATCTTTCTACGTTTTATCTTCGGTTGTTTTCATACGTTAGATAGTTAGGAACTACAGGTAAAATACTTAAATTAATTTTAAATAAGAAAACGAAATACAAATTTAATCACTAAAATGTAAAAAATATATAAAAATATTCAAGTTTATTTGAGAATAACATATATACCATAAAAATAAAATATTTTAATAGTTTTTCAGAAATTTTTATTTATTTTGTTAACAAAAAGATGAGTGAATATTAAATGTGATCCTTTTATATATTTCTACCTTTTTGTCTCCCCACTTGTTTTGTTCCAAAAATTTCTTCATGTGATGGGACCACCACCTTGAGCATGTTGAAGCACATTGGATGAGAGTCTCCTATAAAAGGATAATCGCAGGTCTTAATGATTTAGTGAATACGAAACTACACTACAATTCTTCTCTTAGAATAGATAGTAGAAATGGCAAGGATGAACTATCAACTGCGTTTACTAGTAGTAGTAATGATGCTGCAGAAATCATTGTTATTACTGCTGCAAGGTCGGGGCTCTAATGCGTGTCCGGAGGAAGAGAGAGTTTCTCTCTTTCATCTCAAAGCTTCTTTTTTTTTTTTGGTATAAAGGGAAAGAGAATAAACCGGTTACAAAATAAGTCTGGGGAAACAGATCCCCCACATATCCTCTAAAAGGATATGTTGACACCCTAAAGGTGTAAAATCAAAATAAGTGACACCAATGTCAGGTAAGGCGACCTGGGTGGCGAGCCAGTCCACGCATTTGTTACTCTCTCGATACACGTGGTGATGAACTACAGACCAGTTCCGAGTGAACAGTTTTAGGATATCCGTGACTATTGGGTTTAGCGTCTGGGAGCGGGTGTCCGAAGACGAGAGGAGCCTGTACACCGCAAGCGAGTCCACTTCCAGTTCTATCCGGCGAAAGCCCAAACGCCACGCGAGCGAGAGACCGATGTAGACTCCCCAAAGTTCTGCTGACAGCACCGGGCACTGACCTATGTTCTGAGTAAAACCTTCAAGCCAGTTACCGTCACTGTCACAGATGAGGTCACCTGTTGAAGCCGAAGACTGTGCACGATCGCATGCTCCATCAGTATTCAGTTTAACCCACCCTGGAGGCAGTCTACTCTAGCCGATGAGTTGTTCTTGGCTGGGACGGAATTCGACGGTAGCTCGGCTCTGATCTGATCTGCAAAAGATAAAATGGGAAAAATTGGTGAGGGAGGCCACACAAAAAGCGGATCAAAAAGAGACTTATTCCTCCATGTCCAGAGGAACCAGCAAGTGATTCCAAAACTAATCGCCCAATCCCGGCCCTGAATTGGCCGATGCTGCTAGAGGTTTATGAGAATCCAGTCTTTAATAGGAAGAGAAAAGGAAGTCGAAGTGACGAGATCGGTCCTGAAAGCGTCCCACACTTGTCGAGCTACGATGCAATCACACACAGCATGGAGGGAGGACTCTTCTAAAGAACAACGGTGACAGGACCCGTCCGGAGTGAGGTTCCTGCGGGCTCGTTGTTGGTTACTCAGCAAGCGGTCATTCGTGAGTAATCATAAGAAGGAGTGAATCCGCTGTGGTCCCGGCCATTGCTAAATTGCCTGCCATACCCCGTGCGTAGCTTCGTCCTCGTGACCCATAATCATGGAGTAGGTGGAAGTGACGGTGAAGTTCCCATTATCGGACGCTCCCCATATCAACCTATCCTACCCCAGATATGATTGAGGTGGAAACGTGCCGGCTATGGCATGGCAAATTGGCATTGGGAGATAAGGTTGGAACGCGGCCCAACGCCAATTACCGGTGGTGTCCACAAAGTGGTTGATACTTAGGTTGAGATGAGTATCAGGAATTGGTTGCGTAGTATGGGAGATGAGTGGACCAACTCTAGTGATCCAAGGGTCAAGCCAAAAACGCGCCGTAGAACCGTCGCCTAGACCCCATTTCAGACCTTGTAACACCATGTGCCAAGTCGCCTTGATGCTCCACCACACCATTGAATCCCCTGTGGACCTAAACGAGGTGGGGAGGCGGGTACTGTCAAAATTATACTTGCTAGAGAGTACTTGGACCCATAACGCGGTAGGGTTGGCGATCAACGACCATCCGAGTTTGGCCAGGAATGCATCATTCATTTCCTGAACTCTGCGGATGCCAAGACCCCCAACGTCTTAGGCTTAAACATCTCCTCCCAGGTGACTAGATGAATTTTCTTCCGGTTTTGAGACGAGCCCCACAGAAATTGCCTTATTGCTTGTTCCAGATCATCACACAAACTGCGTGGCAGTCTGACAGTTTACATCGTGTAGGTAGGGATAGTCGCTAAAACTGATTGGGCCAGGGTGACGCGGCCGGAGAAAGACAACAGGGAAGGAGACCAGCCAGACAAACCCTTACGAACCTTATCAAGAATGTACTGGAAGGTACGTTTGCTGACTCGTTGGTGCAGTAGAGGAACCCCGAGGTACCGACCAAGGTCGGTTGTCAGGGGGAATCCTAAACCGCGGCTTAAGGAATGACAAGTCAAGCGAAGGATATTCCTGGAGAAATAGCAACGCAATTTGTCCGTGCTCACACGTTGGCCAGAAGCTGCACAGAACGAATCCAAAAGGGCCCGAATAACGTTCGCTTGAAGCTTCAGAGAAGAGAATGAAGTCGTCAGCAAAGAATAAATGGGAAAGGGGCGGCCCAATTCTGCTCAACTTGATCGATTTCCAGCTGCTGTTGGACACCGCTTGAGTAATTGCCTGTCTAAGACGTTCCATACAAAGAACAAAAAGGTAGGGAGATAGGGGGTCGCCCTGCTGAATACCTCGGGAGGGTTGAAAGACTTCACTAAGCTCGCCATTCCAGTTCACTTGGACAGAGACAGTAGTAATGCATTTCATAATGAGCGAAGTCAGAGAGTCAGGAAGCCCTACATCTATCAAGATGTCTTGAATGAAATCCCAAGCAATACGATCATACGCTTTCTCGAGATCCACTTTAATGGCTATAAGCCCTGTCCGACCGGTCTTGCGTTTCATGGAATGGATCACTTCTTGGGTGATGATGATGTTATCGGTAATCAGACGGTCGGGTACAAAGCTGCACTGGGTTGGGGCGACAAGCCCTGCAAGGTAACGTTTAATCGGATTGGCTAAAATTTTGGTGAGTGCTTTGTAAAACACTGTGCAGAGTGTTATCGGCCTGAACTGCGAAATCGAGGAGGGGGAAGGGGTTTTAGGGATAAGGACCATGATGGTATGGTTAAGCTCTGACTCCCAAACTTCATGGCAAAAGATACGTTGGAAGAAAAGAGTCAGAGACGGACCTACAGTGTCCCACTGAGATTGGTAAAAAAAAGAGCTGTTAACCCATCAAAACCTGGGGCTTTATTCGGAGCCATAGAGAAAAACACCGTCTTTATTTCGTCTAGGTTCAACTGGCGAGCGAGAGCCTCGGTCATGTGAGGCTGGAGAGGAGGAAAAAGCCCGTGCCGAGGCCAAACGGTGGAGGACTAGCCTTTAGAATGAAATAAGTGCTCGAGGTACCGTTACGCTAGGCCTCGGAGAACCACAGGAGTTGTACAAACATTCCCATTATCTTCGGTCAAGGAATAGGTTCGTGATTGACGACGCCGAGCGCCGGAGATAGCGTGGTAATAGTGTGTATTCTGATCGCCCTAGCCGAGCCATTGACTCCTGGATCGCTGGTGCCAGAAGAGCTCTTCTTGATATAAGACGTGTTCTAATTCATTCCGCAGGTATTCCTCGAACGCTTGAAGAGAGGACGAATCAAAGTCTTCCAAATGTTGTTGGATGCCCACGAGACGAGCCATGAGCCGCTTTTTGCGATGAAAAATGTTGCCAAATTCAGTGTCGTTCCACTGTTGGAGTTTAGCCGAAAGATTTTTGAGCGCACCACTAATATCCAAGGAAGTCAGGTTCCAGTGCGTAACTACCACTTGGCCAAATCAATCGTGGGTCAAAGCTTCTTTTAATTGCCCATATTGTAGCTATCATGACAATGGAATGCTTACATGGGGGAAAGACGTTGACTGTTGTAAGTGGGATTGTGTTGGCTGTAACTCCACAACAGGTCGAGTCTATGAGCTCATTCTTGACAGTTTTAGATATGGCGAGCCTGTAGACAATTGGTTATTCAACGCCTCGATGTTTCTTCCATTTCAAGAACTCCGAAGCCTTAGTTTACAAGGCAATTTTATTGTTTGCTGCGTGGAGAATGAAGGTTCTTAACACCTTTATCTTCTTATCAAATCACTCATAAATACAAATTATGTCTCAAATTTGAGATATTCTTGATATGCAGGTTTTGAAAGATTGACGAATGCGATCATTTTGGAATATCATGATTTGACTAATCATAAATTGGGGAATGCCGTCTCACCTTCCGTAGCGAGTTTTTCATCATTGAAATCTTTATACATCAGTGAAATTGGACTGACAGGAACAAGTAGTAAATTTAAATTTATCTATTCTAATTTTAATTGCCATGAAAAAGCTACGTTTAACCATATGTATTCATAATATTAGCTCAAATAATGAACTAGTAGGTATTGAAGAATTGCATAAGCTGAGGATCCCAGAGATCCTTCGTTTGGGAGATAATGATTTAGACAACATCTTACCATTATTGCATGGAACTCACTCTCTCAAAACTTTAGATATTTCTTACTCTCAACTAAAAGGATCATTGGTTATAGCTTGCCTTTAATTGTTGAGCTTTGGGGAGTTCATATAGGCCTAGGTCTTGCTTAGGACTTGCGTTATTGACGAGTTGAGCTCCAAGTAAATTTTTTGGAGGTCATCAACATTTTATCTGCTTCGGATAATTTGAACTATTGTGGTAGCTCTTTGGAGGTGGCCATTCAAGAGTTATTGGCAAGACTGTGGGAGGTTAGCTTTCGTCAAATTTTCAGGGAAGGTAATCAGTGCGCGGACTGGTTAGCCCACTTTGCAAGGTCTTTTGGTATTGGAGCTTTTTATCTTCAGTCTCCACCTCCAGTTGCGTTTCTTCTATCCTCGATGATATGAATGACGTTTTGTTCTTGCGTTTAGGTGTGTAGTCTTTTGTTTTTCTCCCTTGTATAGAAAAAAGGATTAATCAGCATGAAAGGTTAGTTGGTATTATCTTTTTAATCATTAAAAGAAATGATATTTGGATTTATTTGTGTTTATAATATTTAAGCAACTTTGTTTTTTTGGTTGCTCACAAGACTTGGTTGCCTTGTTCAATCTGTAGGAGTTAGGCATTAGCGGCAACAACATTGACAAGTTTCTTTCTTTTTTTTTGAAATTAAAAGGATTCATTAAAGAAAACCAAGAAATCAAAACCGAGGAAGCAACTAAACCCAAAGCCAAGAAACATTGACAAGTTTCTTGTGCCTAAAGGTATACTCAAATCTTATTTAATAATATAATTAATTATACATTGCAAATAGTTTGTTCACTTATTTTGGGTATATACACTTACTTAAACTATGTATGTTCTTTTTTATTTAAATAAATGTATTAGTTAGAATGCAAGCAACCCACCATAAATAAACTTTGACAACTGAATTTATATTTACTTATCAATAAGTTGCTTCTTGTAGATATTGAAGGTCAAAGCAACATAAGTATCCTTTGGCTAAACGCCGGTGTTCGCAACAGAAGTAGCTTTCAGCTGAAATCGTTAAAAGCATTCCCAAACCTTGAGTCCCTTCATTTAGAAGCCAATAATTTTAAAGAAGTATCATTTTCACAAGGTAAGTTAAACATATATTTTTATTTGAATTAAAATTAAAATTGTCTTTGCAATTATGTTAAATTTTATATAACTTTTTTTTTCTTTTCTTCAAAATAGAGCTGAATAATGTGAAAGAGTTATATCTGGATGCAACTTCTTTGGATGTGAACTTTTTACAAAGTCTTGGCGCTTTTCGTTCTCTTCGGTCTTAAACATTTTATCTTACTAGTTTAACTTTCGGTCCAGTCTTTAAAATATTGTTTTTGTTTTTTGTTTAAATTCAACTTAAAATTCAAACTTTTTTAATATATAAAATCGATGTGATTTTTATATTAATAAATAATTAACTTTAAATCTAGAAAAAATATCAAGTATACTTTTGATCAATCAAGCTCAAATATTTTAAATCAATCAAATTTTGGACTAGATCTTAGATGAAAATTTTCAAATCAAATTTGAGTTACACAAAATTCAAATTCAACCACACCTGTCCTAATACATAAAAATTATTTCTAGAAATAATACATTTGATTAGGAATAGGGTTTTAAATTCTTATAGCCCAAGTTTGGAGCGAGTTTATAAAAAATTATTTTGTTTTAGAATAACTTAATAATATAGGATTATGTTATTCATTTACTAGATGGACATTATTTTACAAAATTATATTATAATGACATTAATTTAGGGTTAATTACAAAAAATATCAAACTTTGATCAATTTTGTAATTATAGCTTAAATTTTTAAAAATAACAATTAAATACTCAAAGTTTCAATTTTTTTAATTCTAGCCCGACGTTAGTATTTTGTTAACTTTGTTAAAATGACTTACCACATGTTCCCAAAACCAAACAATTAATGCACATTAGCCCAAATCAACACAACTGAAAAAAAATAGAGAGATTAAATAACGTAAACTGATTTAGGGATTTCATTTTTTTTAAACAATGTCATTTTAGTTATGTGATTAAATAATGTCACTTTATTAATCTTTATTGATTATGTTAATTTTGGTTGACGTATATTAATGGTTAGAGTTTCTGAAACACGTGGTAAGTCATGTCAGTAAAGTTGACAGTAATACTAAGGTCAAGTTAGAATCGGAATTTTTTTTGAAAGTATGAGCATTTAATTGTCACTTTTTAAAGTTCAGATTATAATTACAAAATTGACAAAAGTTTGAAATGCTTTTAACTAACCCTTTTATTTAAATTAATTTAGAACATTCAAATTGGGCTAAACTAATTATTCAGTCTAAGCATAGTCGGGCTTTGGGGCTGCCTGGGCTAGATTGGGTTAGGATACCTCAAGTCCAACTAGGCCTCAGGCAAAGTTTGGGCTCAAGCAAACTATCCATTACCACCCTTATCCAGTTTGAATATGTTTAAATGTATTCAAAATTAACAAGTTTAGTTAATTTAAATTTTATATTTTGGTGTTCATTTTAAAAAAGTTTAGGTCAAGTTTAAATTCAAACTTAAAGCCTTTTTTTACAATGATTACAAAATATGATCGCTTCGGTCGATTTAATCATAAAAATTTTGAATTGATTGACTTTTCAATTCTATTTTTTATTTTCTGGTTCGCTTTATTTCAATAATTTTTATTGTTAAAAATTAACCAATTTATTAATTATTCGATCGATTTCGTAAATTAATTAATTTTTATAAATTAAATAATTTTCATTTATTATTATCTCCTTGTAATAATATATTTGATTAGGAATAGGGCTTTAAATTCCTATAATTCAGGTTCAATTTAATATTTTCTTCGTCTAAAGTTTGTCTTAGTTAATATTTGGATGTATTAAAATTCATTGAGCTCGAGCAAAAACTAATTTATTTTAGCATAACATAATCTCACTTTTCTAATTTTGTGATACCCAAATCTTATTAATTTACGAAAAGTTAATCTCCTCAAAATTTTCCAACATTTAGAATTTGTTGCAGATATTTTGAAAATGTTACAGTGCAATTTAAATTATTTAAAACTTTAGAATTTAATTTATATTTGATGATTAACGTTGAGGCTTGATAATGCATTTTCTACCTCGAATGTAGATAGAGGAACGAGTTGATTTCTGCATGCATCAGCTAGCACCCCATGATATATGATACTTAAGATACAGGAACGATTTGATCTCTGCATGTATCAGTACCCCATGATATAGAATACTTACTAAGCATTAGATGGTCACACGCGAGGATGGGAAAACGGAATTAGCGGGAAGTTTTTCGGTGTTTTGAGCAAAAAAGCTTCAAGTTTTTGAAGAAACAAGCGAAGATCCGGCGCTTGATTTGTCCTCGACGGGGAGGAAGCAACTTCCGATCACCGATCTTTTTCTCCACCTGAGAACGACATCCTGAGCAACAGCAGCTGCTGGACCCACCCTCACCTGCATGATCGGAGCTTGATGAGCTTAAAAATGAAAGTGAAGCTTTTGTGAAGCATGATGACGGAACAGAGAGTTGAGTTTCTATTTATAACTTGTAAGTCTTGCATGAAAGAAACATATACGGAGCCTGAAGTTGCGGCTGTGGAGACTGTGACTGAAAAGCCCGAAATTGCGGTTATGGAGATTGTGACTGACAACGAAGCTTCTTGTGAGTAGACGGAGACTAGAGTATCCAATTAAGGACTTTTTTTTTTTAAATTTCAGCATTTTAATTTTTTTAAAAATAAAAAATTTTAATAACTTTATTTAAAAGTTAGTTCTTTACTACTATTTTCATCTCCATCAACATTAAGTTAAAGTCCTGCTGAGGCGTAACGTCTAGAGAATTTCGATAGTACGTAACCTTTACTCTTACTTAATAGAGAAATTATTTCCTAATTCAAGTTTAAGTCTTTTTTTAACTAATTTTTTTGAAACAAAAGATTAACACGCAAAAACATTGACACGAAAGGCAAAACGAAACTAACCCAAGCCAACAGGCTTACCCCGTACACCCAGATCCTAGTAGCCTTTCACCATCAATGCCTGAACGAACAGAATTATCTGAAACTAAAATGGAATCTAAACATAAAGGACTAACACTCCAATGATGAAGGTTTGCATATAATAAGGCTACCATTGCAAATGAGTGAGCCGCCTTATTGGCAATCCTACGCGTCCAATGGAAGGACAAGTGAAGGAAATGTCGCTTGAGTGAGAGATAGTCAAGAGCCAAAATTCCAATCTCAGAACTATTCGAATACGGAGCTAAAATAGCTTGAACAGTCGTCAAACAATCAGACTCCACTATGACATGATCAAATTGTTTTTCTTTTAACCAAGAAAGGGCTTCTCTTATCGACATAAGCTCAACAAGAACTGGGTCAAGAAGAAAAGGATAATGACCTGAGATAGCAGCAACAAAACGACCTCTATTGTCCCTAAGAACAACAGCAAACCCTGTGGCATTCTTATCGTGAAAAATAGCCACGTCGACATTGCATTTTAGGAAACCCTCCGTTGGTCTAGTCCATCCAGAATTGATAGGTCTAAAATCCCCAGTCGTGCCAGTAACCCTCTTAAAAATCTCCCGCGAAGCCTACCAGTCTTTTATAAAATTATCAGCAAAATTAACAATCATGAAAGAGGGGATGTTCTTCTTGCCATACTCTTAGATTTCGATGGTATAAAATGCTCCAAAGCGTGGCCAGCAGATGTTCGATGCTAGAAGCCGATGAGTTGTTTAAAATCTGCATTAGGAACGAGACAACCCCATTACATGGGAAACGCTAGTCCATCAAAGACCAAACTTCTTTGGCTTTAGGACATGCCACAAGCACATGGTTTAAATCTTCTACATGGCCACAGATATCACAGGCGGTGTTGAGCATAACACCCTTTCGACACAGACGATCTTTGCAGGGGAGAAAATCACGAAGACAACGCTATACAAAGTCCTTGATCTTGGGAGGTATAGCCAGAGTCCAAAGCCGATTCCAAGGACCCTCAACGAAGAAGTTAACAGTATCAGTGAACATAGGAAGAGCCAACTTATACCCTGTTTTGACTGAGTAAGCGCCATTCGGACTATGATGCCAGATAAGTTGATATGGCGGTTTAGAGCGAGTGATTGGGATCCTGGAAACACACCCAACATCATAAGGAGTTAGCAAACCTTCTAGCATCTGTACGTCCCACCCTGATCCCTCCTCATTCACCTTGATATCACCGAAATCCTGAATGAACAGGGAGGTGATGAAAAAATTGTTTGCTTCATTGATCCATGGATCGACAAAAACATTAATCGAGGAACCATCCCCAAGTCTCCATCTAACACCTTTAAGCAGAATATCCTTAGCCGCAAATATACTCTTCCAAATAAAACTTGAATTGAGACGTTCCTTGGCCTCTAGAAAACTACAAGAAGGGAAGTATCTTGCTTTGAAAATTTTGCTCGGCAGCGAGTCAGGAAATGCCATAAAACGCCAGGCTTGTTTACCAAGCATGGCTAGGTTAAAACAATGAAGGTCCCGAAAAACCATTCCCCCATATTTCTTAGGAACACAGAGGCGATCCCAACTTTCCCAATGAATTTTCTTTCGGTTATTTATTCCCGATCCCCACCAATAGGCATTCATCATTTTTTGAATTTCATCTCAGGTACCTTGGGGAAAAAGGAATACACTCATACAGTAAGCCAGCAATGCTTGCGCAACTGTCTTGATGGCAATCTCTCTCCCTGGTTTTGAGAGCAGCTTAATTTTCCAGCTCGCAATACGCTTACTAAGTCGATCCTTTATGAAAGCGAAAACCTGCTTCTTCTTTCTCCCAGTTAGAGAAGGGAGACCCAAATATCTCCCATCGATAGGCGTGTGTACCCCTAAGATAGCTTCCATTGCACGCCTTTCAGAAGGTTTTGTATTCGAACTGAACATAATGCTTGACTTCTGAAAATTAATAACCTACCCCGACACTGCTTCATAGATGGCGAGTGTCCTTTTGATTTTTTGTCCTTCAGTAGTATTCGTACGAAAGAATAGGAAGCTGTCGTCTGCGAAGAAAAGATGAGAGACACTAGGACTACCTAGATAAATAGTCACACCATATATATCCCCTCGAGCCTCGCTCTCCCATAACAAAGCAGATAAACCGTCAGCACAGAGGATGAACAGATACAGAGACAAAGGATCTCCTTGCTGCAAACCACGCTTCGGTGTGATAGGTCCTACTTCAGAATCGTTAAACGCCACCGAATAACGCACAATAGTGACACACACCATAACAAGCTCCACCCACTTGCTGTCGAAACCCAACTTTAACAGGATAAAGCGGAGATAATCCCAATCTACTCTGTCATAGGCTTTGCTTATATCGATTTTAAGAGTTGCTTCCCCGTGTTTTCCTTTCCCTTTGTTCTTCATATAGTGTATGATCTTGAAAGCCACCATAATATTGTCGGTGATGAGCCGACCTGGGACAAAAGCCGATTGCATGGGAGAAATGATCCTCGGGAGCAAAGTTTTAAGACGGTTCGCAATCACCTTGGCTATAAGTTTGTATATGACATTACACAATGCTATGGGTCGAAGATCTTTCATGCAAGTTGGATTGTCTTTTTTAGGAATCAAAACAATCACCGTATCATTTAGTGTATCAGGAAACTCACATTGCTTCATCCAGTTTCAGCAATTTTCGAAGAGGTCAGCCCCCAAAATAGGCCAACACTTCTGGAAAAACGCTAGGTTTATACCATCAGGTCCAAGAGCCTTATCCGGGTGCATGTCGAACATTGCTGTCTTGAACTCCTCAAGCCACACAGGAGCTAGAAGGTAGTCATTGTCCTCTTGATTCACCACTGAAGTAACAGAGGCAAAATATCTGAAATCAGTACCTCCCGACGCTGAAAAGAGTTGATTAAAATAGTCGATTAAAATAGTCGAGGATGACATTGCCTACACCTTCATTGTACAGGACTTGTTGACCATTGTCATCCATTAGCAAAGTAATATGATTCAGACGTTTCCTTTTTGAGGCTTGAGCATGAAAATATTTCGAATTAGCGTCCCCATATTGCATCCAAAAAATCTTTGACCTTTGCTTCCAATAAATGTCTTCCTGGGCGAGAAAACAATTGAGATCAGCTTTATGAGTTCGGAGGGAAGCGTACTGATGGTTTTTATGGGCTATCTCCATCTTCCTCTTGATAGTCTTAATACATGCTGAAAAATTAGACCCTAGAAGAGGAACTTCTACAAGAGGAACTTTTATGGGCTATCTCCATCTTCCTCTTTCCCAAGTGTAGCCAAATCCAAGAAGAGGAACTTCTACAAGGTTACAGCCCGTAATACATTGCCGAAATCCTTCCATCAAAGAGCTAGGATAATCCACTCCGCCCAGTTTATCATTAATGGATAGAAGATTATTAAAATCTCTGAAACAAACCCAAGGAAAGTTATGAAGGCAAGAAAGAGAGCGAAGGAGCTCCCAACTAGCGCGTTTTCTAGCATAATCAAGGAAACCATAAAAACCAGTAAGACGCCATTTGGGATTATTCGAATCATCAATAACCAGATCAATATGGTTGTTTGAATAGCCTATAACAGTAGCTGAAACAACACTCATCCATAACATGGCCAGACCGCTGCTGCGGTCAAGCCGGTCAACACAGAAACAAAAACTCATACTTCAACATATTTTTTATTTCTTCGATCTTAATAGAATTCGCAATAGTTTCACTTAAAAAGAGAATGCAAGGCTTATTGAATATAACTAGGTCCTTCAGAGCACGAGCTGTCTAGTGATTGCCTAATCCACGACAGTTCCAAACTATGTAACTCATGGCTCTCGGCAGGTTTGTTGAGCAAAACTGACCGCTGGTAATTGGTGTGGGGGTGGTAGACACGATCATATCTTCTGTGTTCATCTCATCTACGTCAATAATTCCTATGTTTCCTTGTCTGGGACATTTTTTGGTTTCCTCCATATCCATAACCGAGGCTTCTTTATCATTTGGCCCAAAAATATGGATAGCCGCCCATTCTGTTGTACTTCCATTAGAAGCTGAATAATTATGGCCCACATTAGAAGTAGATCCTGCAGTGGATTTTAGTGTGATCTTTTTCGGATAGAAAGAAAAATTATTGCCGATCCTGTGCGGATTCTTCTCTGCAGATTGAGGATAATTGGAATCCCGATTTAGTGCAGCAAAATCAGTGCCAATCTCATTCCCGGGATCTCGTTTCCATTGCATCGTCCGTCGTGCAGTTCGGGTCCGTATTTTTGCATGGATTTCCTCCAGCCATTCTCGACAGAGATCCTCCTTCGACCTTTCAATTAATTTGAGACAGTTGGATTCGCTATGCCCTATTATGCCACAAAGATAACATATAGGAGGAAGGCGTCCATAGCTGAAAGTAATTTCCATCGGTGCCGCTCCCTGTTTTCTTATACTCTTTTTCCTCATGAGCGGTTCTTCCACGTTTATCCGAACCCAAACTCTCATATAGCTATTCCATGAGCTGCGTCTATGCGTTGTGTCGTATTCCAGATAGGTTCCCATCAAGTTCCCAATGTTTTTAGCCAACGTCTCTGACGTAAAACTTAAAGGGAGACCATAAAATTGTACCCAAATATCAGTATTGATGAAATCAACATCCATCGGGTTCTCCCGTTCCTTCCATTGATGAACTAACAAAATGCACTTGTTAAACGACCACGGCCCTCCAGCTAACATCTTCTTCATGTCGAAATGGTGATAAAACTGGATTATGTAGAGGTTATTGTTATTCATCAGTTTGATGTACGCTCCCCGCATAGGATGCCACAGACTCAACAGCGTTCTTTCTAGCGCCTCTACGTTAATCGCTCTTTCGCCAACCAGTTTTCCTAACAGACATAGCTCATAGTTGATCTCCTCCCTTTGAATATCTTCCGTAAGTATCACGAACTCAGCGTCTTCTTTCTCCCGGATAGATAGTTTCTGAAAACCTGATTCCATGATGTTGAAAAGAAAGACAATAAAACAGATTGTTAAGAAAACTCCCAAATCTCACCATGCATATTCTAGGTAGGACAGACCAAAACTTGCACTCTTTTGATAAAGAACAAGAGGCAAGACCAAAAAAAAAATTCATCTATTCTTTTGAAACTGACTTCTAAAATAAGTGGGGTTGTACTTAATTAAGATTTTTTAACTAATTAAAAATTAAACCGTTTCGTTCAATTTAACCGCAAAAATTTTAAAATAATTGACTTTTTGAATTCATATTTAAATTTTTGGTTGAGTTTACTTTACTAAATCATATTATTAAAAATCAACTAGTTTATTAATTAATAAATTAATTTTGTCCATTGATTAATTTTATAAACCAACTAATTTTTATTTAACAATTTTTAATTAAATTTCAAATTTTAAATAAGTACGGTCAATTGTTTTTATTCATTTTTCAAATTTTCAAATTTATTCAAACTTTAACTAATTTTATTAGTATCTAATACCAATTGAATTTTTTAACCCTTAAGCATTTTATCTTACCGGTTTAACTTCCGATCTGGTCCTTAAAATATTGCTTTTTATTATTTTTAAAATTTACCTCTAAATCCAACTTAAAATTCAAACTTCTTTAATATATAAAATCGATGTAATTTTTATATTAATAAATAATTAACTTAAATCTATCAAAAACTATATCAAGTATACTTTTGATCAATCAAGCTCAATGTCGTGTCAAATATTTTAAATCACTCGAATTTTGGACTAGATCTTAGATGAAAATTTTCAAATCAAATTTGAGTTGCACAAAATTCAAATTTAACCCAGGAAATAAAAATTATTCCTAGAAATAATACATTTGATTAGGAATAGGGTTTTAAATTCTTACAGCCCAAGTTTCGATCGAGCTTGGAAAAAATTATTTTGTTTTAGAGTAACTTAATAATATAGGATTGTGGTACTCATTTACTGGATCCACATTATCTTACAAAATTATATTATAATGACATTATTTTGTTTAGGGCTAATTATAAAAAATATCAAACTTTGATGAATTTTGTATTTATAGCTTAAATTTTTAAAAATAATAATTAAATGCTCAAACTTTCAAATTTTTTTAATTCTAGCCCGACGTTAATGTTTCTGTCAACTTTGTTGAGGTGGTTCACCGCATGTTCCCAAAACCAAACAATTAATACACGTTAGCTAAAATTAACACAACTAATGAAAAAAAAGAGAGATTAAATAGCCTAAGCTGATTTAGGAATTTCATTTTTTATAAAACGATGTCATTTTAGTTATGTGATTAAACGACGTTGTTTTATCAATCTTTATTAATTATGTTAATTTTGGTTGACGTATATTAACAGTTAGAGTTTCTGAAATACGTGGTAAGTCATGTCAATAAAATTAACGAAGATACTAAGGTCAAGTTAGAATCCGAAAAAAAAATGAAAATTTAAACATTTAGATGTCACTTTTTAAAGTTCGGGTTATAATTACAAAATTGATGAAAGTTTAAATTTTTTTTAAGTAACCCTTTTATTTAGATTAATTTAGAACATTTAAATTGGGCTAAACTAACTATTCAGTATAAATTCAACCTAAAATCCAATTTCTTCAAGTTTTAGAATACGAAATTTTCTGTCTAAGTTACTCTGTCTAGTTAATAGACCTCGTTAACTGGGGTGTGGTTATACGTCTAAGCTTGCACGAATTGGAATACAAAAACCTGTGGGAACATGCGAGTAGAATTGTTGATACCTTAACGGGATGTTTGGTACAAGGGAATAGCTATTCTATTCCCACCCTATTCCTAGCTTGTTATTAAAGTTACGTTTGGTTGGAAACTAAACACAGAATAGGGAATCATCGTGAATAACTATTCTTAAAATTTGGAGAATTGGTAAAGATGATGCGTAGCTATCTTTATCTATTCTGAGAATAGCTATTCGAAGACAACTTTACCTTCTCAAGTTTAACCCTCCCGAAACCCTTATCCTTCTTCGACGTCTTCCACTTCTTCGAGCCTCCCTTCCGAAGCTTCTTCTCCAGTGTCGTGGGTTAGTGCCTCAATCTTGTAATGTTAGACATTCTTGTTGTGCCTTTCTTTTAAACGCTATAATCTCTAGTTTTTATTCGGATTTTGATAATGGGTTGAGGTTATTGTGCATTTAGCTGTTTTCTGATGCGGATTCCTATTGGGTGTTTTTGGTTCTTCAATTTGGGTTCGTAGAACTTGGATTCTTTTCTTGGTTATTGGGAGTTCCGAATTTGGTTGTCGTTTGTGCAGTGTGTGTATGTGCTAGTTTCAGTAATCGAATAACGCCTTAGAGGGATGGAATAAAATATATTTTATTTCATAAATTTGCCATAAAAGGCGGAGTTTTCACATAGTTCAGGGCGCACTCTTTCTTTTTCGTCAAAGCCTCTCTCTCTCTCTCTCTCTCTCTCTCTCACTTGAAAGTCAGAGAGTCCCCTAACATCGCAGCCGCACATCAGGTACATACATCAACGCTTGCTTAACAGATTCGGGGCTTGGATTTGCGTCTTCTTACTTTTTAACTTTGTCAAATCTCTTTTCTGTTCTGCTAGATCCACTCATCATTTGCTCAATTTTCTTTCAAAATAGTCTTTCGGGTATGATACTACATGTTTTATTTCATAGATTTGCCATAATCAACGGTGGTTAGTAAAAGTTTCACGATTGTCAAGAGGTGGGCTTCTTATCTGGTTTATGGGAAATGAGTTCAAATTCTAACATGTTCAATGATCCTATTATAGTTGTTCGTACAGTTTTTGTTATCTGTTGGAATAAAACTGTATCAATCCAAAGATTAACTGTGTCTCAGTCTATTTAATTGTTCACCACTATGCTTATCAGTATGTTGGCATTAAGTTGAGTTTCTAGGCTTTATACATAGGAGATTAGCCATTGCTTCATAATCACAAGGAAAGGGGGCAAGTTTAGTTTCATCAGCCTATAAACCCAAACTATAACGTGGTTCTACAATCGATTTTCATATGGCTTTAACCATGTTATTATAGTTTGGCAGACTAACCTTTGTCATTTTAAGTTCCTCTATTTTTACTTTATCGTATGTATGTGTTTGAAAAAAAAGAGGTGGTTGGCAGGGACGGATGCACATTTGGGGGCAAGTGGGGGCAAAAAAAATTTATATAAAAATATTATTATTTTAAGTTTTGATCCCGTTAAAAAATAAAATTTTGCCCCCATTAATTTAATATATTAATATAAGAGTACTTTAAATATTTTTCTCCCATTTAAAAAAATTCAATAATATAAGAATACTTTAAATATTTTGCCTCCACTCAAAAAAATTTCTAGATCCGTCCCTGGTGGTTGGTTATGAGAGTAAGGTCTCCATGTATTAAGATTTTTAATCTCAGTAATAGATGAAGGAGGTTTGGTATGTCTGTTGAATAAAGCAACAACATAGTTCTTCATTTAGATCCATCATAACTGAGCTCTGTTTATATTACTTTACCATATGAGCAATGTGAAGTATGATGATTGATATGTGGCTCTTGGTATGATGTAAGTAGGCATCAAATGGTTTGATATCATATGTGGTTTAAATATGATGAATCAATGTATGTAGTTTTGTCTTCAAATTACATAGTTTATAAACTGACTTTTTCTCCATTGCTGGTTTTAGTTGCTGTTCTTGTTGGAAAAAATTCTTGTTTAAGGAGATCTGCCTTTAAGGTAAATCCCCTATACTGGTTTCAGTTGCTATTCCTATTAGACTTTCATGTGATTGGACAATCTCTTTTACCGAAGCATGTTGTTGATGATTTGCTTTGAATGCTAACCATGTTTGCTCGTTTTAGCCTTAATCATTTCATGTATAAACCTACAACTGAATAAAGAACTTGCTGGAAATCATTTATCAATGAACTTGGTGGATGTAAAGAATGGTTTTTCAGGGGCAAGTAGATTGCCATGTACTTTCCTAATTAGATGTAGTAATGAGATTGTTTTAACGTGGTAAGTATCCTAGGCAATACTTCGTCGATATTGCCCACTAGCATACATGAAAAGAATAAAAATTCAGAAAGACTAGGCTATAAAATGGCATTCAAGTCAGCAGATTAGTGAGCTATTGACAAGGAATCCATCCCCTTATTTCTAGATTCACGTTTACCTTAGCAATTTGCATACATTAGGTTGCCATCTCCAATTATAATAGAAAGAATCAGGCTTGCCGTTTCTCACGCAAGTAGTCTGTTTAACCAAGAAAGGGCAGCCATCTTCTGTGTATAGAGGATAGGTTACATTGTCCCATACCCATTACACAACATAGAGATGATGAATAAGAAAAACGTCCCATGGGCTCTAGGTATACGATTCATTAAGATCTGTCAAATGTTTTTGGATTGTTTTATATCATAAATGCATAATTTTTTCTAAATTTGCATTACATTCATAAGTATAATTACAAAATGAAATCAAATGCGCTGTACATTCTAATAGTTATTATAGAGCTGGGTATTTTGTGAAAACCTATTATATAAACAACAAAATGTTAAAGAGTGATTTAAGATAATAATATGTGATTAATGTTAATGACTCTTTAACTAATATAACAACAAGGCTTACCTAAAAATTTTTGTGAAAAGTTGAATTACAAATTGTACTTTTTGGCCACAAAAAAAGTGTCAAGAATAAAATTAAGAATTATAAAGAAAGTTAAAATCATTCTTTAATAAGTGAAAAGACATACAAAATTCTTAATGCATCGTATTCATATTAGTCATGCATATTGTGATCATCCTGTAACTCTGTAATCAAAATCTTTCACATCTAAAGAAGATCATACGAATGCCAATCTAATTGCTTCCAATTATTTCTTACTTTGGGCCCCATTCTCTTACTTCTCTTTTATGCAAACTCACATACAAGAATGTCACATATTATTAATTACGGTTGTATGAACATCATAACTCAATGCAATCATATCTTTCTTTAATTTAAGCACCTTCTTTGATTAATGGAACATATATATATGTATGAACATTTAATTATAAACGCAGACTGATTTACTTGATCTCCATTTAATCGAGAGTAGGAAAAAAGAAACATTGAATCCACAATTTAACTTGAACAAGTTTTTATTCCTAGAAAACTAATACATGGAGAACCTTGGAACAAACATGAAAGCAAAAGGTGTTAAGGGTTCACAGGCGTATAGCTTATCTTTTTTTTTCCTTATTCTCTTCATCATTAAGAATGGGAAATTGAGTTTCTATATTATCTTCTCGTTTCTCTCTTACTCTAATTTTTGCCTTCAACTATTTTGAATTATTTGATGGTTGTTCTCTTACATTGTACATTGTTTGATCAAATTTATGTAAATACATTAGAAATTTTATTTTTTGTAGTCATGACCCGTTTCAGTTTGAGTGTATGTAGAACTGCGGAAAGAACAAAAAGGATTGTGGTTGTCTTGACTGTATGGTTGCAGTTGTGTAATGTTGTTCTGGCAATGGAGGCTTCTTTATATAGTTATAGGCCAAGGGTTAGAAGTTATTTTCTAAATTTTTATGCAAATCGAGATTATGTGAGG
>JAOTBA010000203.1:29259101-29281010 GCA_025629845.1 Erythroxylum squamatum
GAATAAAACCAAACTCTTTTGTTTTATTAATAATAAATATTTTCATTACAAAACTGTAACTGAAGAAGATAAAGTTATATGTAAATACACTTGCTTTCCAGGGCACTATATTTACATAACTTCAACAAAAAGTAGTTGAACCAGTTTTATACAAATAATTTTTATGTGTTGGATCAAAGGAGACTTATGCTTAACATAAATGGCAAGAATACAAAGTTGAATAACCGAGACCATTCTTTTACACCATATTGGTTAAATTAAAAAAATTGAGAATCATAAAGTTACATACAAGAATATGTGTATCCTTATGATTATGAATTGTATGAAACTTGTGAAACTTGTCAAGTTGAAGAATAACAAAATCAACTTTTGGTGAAAAGATGATGATGGTATTGAATTGTTAAATTTATACATATGAAATATTGGATGGAATAAAATTTCATACAAGGATGATACTTATATTTCATTAGATTAGTAATGAATTTATGTAATATAGACATATGTATCAAATGAAGTAATGATTTAAAATTTTGAAAAGTTCAAATTATTTAAATCTAAGTAGAAATTAAGCATTAAGACTGCTGAAGCACTTTGATGAGATCATTGTGGTTAGTTTTAAATTTTCGGTTTATCTATAAGGAATGAGATTCTCTAGTGAAGACCTTTATAACTAAATTTATAAGAGTATGGATTTATATAAGAAGGAAAATACAATACGAGATATTGTATCATGCAATATTATTTCTTCTATAATGATGTTTAGTATAATGACTTACCTTCAGTAGTTCCAATTGAATCAATTACTAAGATTTCATATTAGATATGATACACTAATTCTTTGAGAGAGTCAAAGTTAATGATTCAAGGATGTGATGCTTGGTTGAAGCATACATTATTCATTAAGTTTAGAACTAAATTGAATAATAAAATGTTATAAGATATCCAAATGGTTGGATATAATCTTATAGACCTATTGAACAATTTTTTTTGTTTCAATGTATACTTATAGAAGAATGATTCTCAAGATAAGTAGTGAAAGTAAGATGAAATTTGAAAAGTTAAAATCTCATGAAAATACTTCCATTTGAAATTATTGCCTTTATTGATGCATTTAATGTATAGTTGAAAGGCTACAAGACATTGAAAGATTCACTTTTATGATTAATTCAATGCGTTTGTTTTGGAGATGATTGTGAATTTATGTCTACAAGAAGGTTAGTGGGCGTATAGTTTTCCTATGGGAGTATGTAGAGACATATTGCTCATGGAGAAAAATAATTCTAATTTTCAAATTGTTGAAAACATAGTTGTGTAAGAACAACTATTATTAGATAGGAAAAGATAACAACCTAATTATAGGAATTAGATATATAGAGATAGATTGGACATTGATCATCTATTCTAAGTCAAGTACATAGTTAATGTACTAAATATGTTTAGTATTTGAGTTATTCGATATTTGTGAAGTATTAAAATATCCATTAGTTTATGTGTAAGTTAATATTTGAGTTTAAGGAGATAAGGATATTTATTTTAGAAGTAAATCATAATTGAGGTCTATTTACTTAGAACAACATCATTTAATATTGGAAAGGTTCTAATGTAGCGATCGTTTTTAATTAAGCCATAATACATTTTTATTTAGTGGAAATGATTAATTGGATCAATAAATTCTTTAGTGAACTTGATATAGTTATTTGCATTGTTCAAGACAGTAATGTATCATAGAACATTTGAGCTATTGGGCATGCAAAAGAAGCTAAGATCTCATCAAAGATCCAAGTATATATTTAGGCAAAATTTCTTAATTATGATGACAATTAAGATGGAAGTTGTAAGATTTAAGCAAGTCCTCACTTTAGATAATATTGTATAATTCTCTCATTAAGCCACTATCCCAGCAGTAGAATCATCATCATAAGCTAATATGGTATGAGATACTTAAATGATTAGCTTAATGCAAGTGGGAGATTGTTGGTTTATGCCCATTGTTGGTTTATGCCCTATAACCAACCACTTTGGTTTAGTTTAGTGACAATTATTTAAATACATTCCTTATCTTGTACATAATTAGATATATATGATAAAGTCTATGAGATAATTGTACATAGCAAATGAAATTATAATAAGATTATAATTATGAGATTCATATTGCATTTATATAATTATCCTTAAATTATTCCTAGTCATTGTTTTTATTAAAATTGGACATTAATATAGTGCAAAAAGACTAGCACACGTATTTTTTTCCTTATGAAGGAAGTAGTCGATCTTATAGGTTAGTGATACTTAAACAAATGTATAGGTGCTTATTAGAGAACAAGTTTACTCAATAGACCCGATATGAGAAATCCATTTGGAACATTACTTATATGTCTATGGAATTCTTATTGTGATGCTTGTATAAGTGATCAGTTGACTTGAGATCACCAAAGTTATCTTATATAGGGATTGTTATGTTTTGATAATACTTATGACCTATTTAATCATGGGTCGGTCAATCGGTAGTCATTAGATATAGCATAAACTATATGGAGGTAGTTGTGTGATCAAGATAGGATTCATCACTCTAAAGTAATTAGGGAGAATGTTCCATTATTCTTGATTAGTATTGATTCGGGAAATCTTTGGCCAAGGTAAAATGACGGTTTGTAAATTGTTTACGAATGTAATTAATTAAATCAATAGCTAATGGCGAAGAACTAATATGATTGGACTTAAAATAGAGTGATCATTAATTTTATACTCTATGTCTAATCGGAACATTATATGATGAAATGATTGAATTATATGGAAAAAAATCATGCACGAAAAGGTTAATTTAAGCCAATTTGACGTTCCTAAATATTTGGGTAGTCATGACGCATTGCTAGACGTCAATCTTGATCTATGATTATAAATTGTTTAATTGAAGAATTAAAGATAAATTAAAATAAGTTTTAATTTATCTAACTTTAATTATGAATTATAATTTATAATCATTGTCAACATATTTGGGAACTTAATAGTCTCACATATAGGATGGGTTGAAGAAAGCAAAGATATTTTAATCAAGCTAGACTTGATTGTAAAGTTTATCTCATATTGATCCTTATTTATTAAATACAGATCTTATTTTGACATAATTGGTATTTAATTATAATTATTTGTAATTCTAATTAAAGTTTAATTGAAATTAAAATTTAATTTCAATTAAATATCTAAAACGTCTAAAGTTTATTTTAAACAGGCTTAAGCATTATAAAGCTAACACTTCTTGTTTCACCCTCTCTATAAGTATTACAGAGTTCTCTCAACCTATTCTGTGAATATCGTTAGAGGCTGAACATTTGTGCAGCTACGATGGTTGAGATGGATTAATTTCAGAAATGGTTCTAAGAACATTATCAAACTTCATAATAAGATACAAATTTAGATTCATACTTTATTATGATTTATATGTTAATTATTTTATAGAATTAAATTGATCTTGGTTTTTGAGAAAGCAATTTGCAAAAAAGTTTCGAAATTATTCCACGACGGTCAGGATCCGATCCCGGTTTGGTTTCCCAACAATTTAATGATTACAGCTAATTTTTCTAAAGATTCCATCCAAATTGAATAAACCAAATATCTAAATGCTATTTAACTAATCAAAAGATCCTCCTTGTTCCTTCCCCAACTGTTAGCCAACATGGTGATCAAATTGGAGATACCTTGTTCTAGTAATCAAAGTTGCATATATTACATACTAGAAGACTTAAAGAATAGCTATAATTGAAGAACAAGTGTGTAATAGATTCAAGATGTTGACAACAATTGATAATAGGGCCGGAACAATGTAAGCTATCAAGAGTTGAAAGTATTTCCTTCGATGATTAACCATAAAATGAAATAGGCTCCTGGAGGTGCTTCTTTAAACCACACTACTTTACGCCTGTACACTTTAGACATGCTCGTCTTAAGAAAAGATTTACATGACTTATTAATAAACCTAAGGAATGGTTTAGCCAAATGATGTTGCCTTTCTCGTTTGGAATTTTGGAATCCTGGGTAATATTCTAAAGCACTAATAGAGTCAAGTTCCTTAGAGCCTTAATTCTGCCACTAAACACTTCCTTGACAGTAGCTTGCTTTTGAATGATGCCCTACAACTGGGAAAATTGATTGCTAACAATCTAAAGGCCCAAATTACTCCAGTTGTTGTACCAAAAGGTAGTAGTAGCTCCACCTCTAGGTATATTTTAAAACTGAAGTCCATCAAATCTATCAGCTGCAATATATTCATCATTATATTGTCCAAGATGAGTTTGTTTTAGGCTTCACACTCCAGAAGTTCTCTATCTTTAAGAACTCCATATGAATCCATTTCACTCATGAAGCTTCCTTGTCTTTAAACAAACCTTCAAATTCTCTTCATCGTGAGAAATTTATTGGTAACTTTTATTGAACAAACTCCCAAATCACCCTTATCATTGGGAAGAAATACTTTACTCCATTTCACCTTGGCCATTGACTTTGTATTAGTTTCACTAGATCAGAGGAAAGCTCTTGGTATTCTCTCGATCTTCTTTATCAAACAAGTTTGAAATAAAGATATGAACAGTCCAATGTATGTGCATGAAATTCAACATAGAATTAATGAACAATGTTTGAAAGTTAAAAATAGCCAATAAATATAAAAATTATTTTTAATTACATAAAAATTTAGTTTCATATAAAAATTTAGTTGTTATTATAATTAAATTAAAAATATTTCAAATTTTAAACTAATAACTCTATTTATTAAAGTTAACATAAATAATTTTTAGACATAATAACTAGTTGAAAAAAAATTTATGTTTAAAAATATTTAATATATATTATAGTACACTACTGTGAAATTTGGTACTAATTTTTTGTCAATACGATAGGCACAAAATTCAAAATATTAGGTTGAGTGAGTTGAAGCAATTAGGAGGTGGTTTTAGAACAAGTTTAGAGGAATAATTACAATAAAATTTCCTAAACATTATATATCATAGATTTTCCAAAGTAGTTTATTATGTCAACCTAGATTAATATTTACGTATTAGATTATAGAAAACATTAATCTTTCACAGATATGAAAAATATATTAGGTTATGGACTAACTCATAAGCAATATTCATCGTTGTATCATACGATGGGCTATTTTGACAGAAATAGTATCTTAGGAAAGCAAAAAATGCCAGATAACTTAATTGACCATCATCACCAAGACTGTTAAGTCTTCCTTTTTGAATTTCAGAATTAACAGTCTTGGTGATGATGGTAAAGAATTAGAGGTAGCTTTTGCTGTTGGCTCTTTTGAATACGCGTGAATTAAAGCTTTTTGGTTTCAAGGATCAACCTTAGAAGATTCTCTTGTTCTAAGTGTTCTTAGATGTTTACTAACTCTATATATCGTCTTTTTAAAGAGTAAAATTAGATATTTTGTTCAATATAATTTCATTTTTATAATTAATACATGCCTTCACCAACATATCTTATCTCACCAATTTGTTCTCCACCTTATTACGGTTTCAAATAATTAATTATTTTGACATCTTAGTTAAATATTTATCATAATAAAAAAAAAACTTAATAGAGGTAGCATTAATCTAACTAGGTCTGCACCGTTGTTAATTACCCTGTTAACTTTCGAGTCTTGGAAGACTAGAAATTATTCATATTGCAATCTTTATAATTGTTTCCCTGACATGTCTACTCAATTCAATTATTAGTCGGTTAAACCTAAAAGAATCTGATATCTATACACACACACTTAAGTTAAATATTAATTACTAGATGAGATTAATTGAAGATATTATGTACTTTTACCGATGTTTTTAAAATCAGACTGGACAGCTACTGGAATAAATATAAATCAGCCTGATTTTCAGCCCGATTTAAGTTAATAATCTCTTATAAGAAGAAATGGGCCGATTCAGTAATAAACCAGACGGTTTTTTGAAAAACTGACTCAAAATCGACCGGTTTTTGAAAGACTCGTAAAGTAATTTGAAATTTTCTCAAAGTTTGGAGTCCACCAACTCATAAATGCTCTGAACTTGCATTAATTACTTCAAAATGCAATTAATTATTCCCGGAGTGCAAAGTTGTTCTTTTCTTTTAGAGGTGCAAATTGTAGTTTTCACTTTTTAAATTCTTTTATACAATTTAATTAATAAATCTCTTTATATTTTTATTAAAAATTTTAACTAAAATTATTATTTTAAAAATTACTGTTTTTATTTATTTAATCTCACTAATAAATTATATTAATCAAAATTTAGGTTTATTTATCTCTTTATATTTTAATTAAAAAATTTAAATTATTATTGTTAAAAATCAATTATTTTTTATTATAAATTGAATTATTAATTAATATATATAAGTAATTTTGCTTAAGATATTTTAAGAATATGTTAAAATATTACATTTAAGCTATAAATAATTATGTTTAAACTATAATAGAAAAACTTAAAATAAAGTTAGAGTTTATTTTATTCACTTTCTTTAAACATATTTCAACTTTTATAAGTTTTAAATAAATGATAATATAAAAATATTATTTTTATTTTTATTTTTATTTTAAATTTTATGTTAATTCAATCTTGGTTTAAATTTTTAAATTTATTATTACTTTATTACATATTAATAGACATTATTAATGCATTTTTATTTTAATAATATATTTTATTTTATATTATATTTTACTTTTTTATAATATTTACTTCTTATTTATTATAAACCAGTTTTATAACAGTTTAATATCAGTTGAACCTTTAAATCTTAAACCTTTTATTTGATCAGTTTGACGTCTGGTCCGTTTTTAAAACATTGACTTTTACTTATTTTAATTTTATAATAAAAGATCTTTTTATTATTTAAGAAAACTATTTCTTACGGAGCGAAAGATAGAAGATAATAAGAAAATGAGAATCGATTACAACACGAGGATATCTCTGTTATACCATTAAAGAGTTCAAGCATACGTATTGATCACAAAAGTTCATGGAACTAACCTTATGCCTCGTGTAACCTTAATTGTTTCTGAAAACCCTTGTTTTTGGGTGGGCAGAAAGAATCTATCGTGTGTTTTCCTTTTTAGAGAGTTTCTAAGAGAGTTGATGTTTTCTCTCTAAGTTTTCTAAAAGATGCATCCATCCTTCGATAGGAAGAAAGGCACATATATATATAGAGGGAACTCTCTCCTTTCCGCATAAGAAATAACCGCTAAGATTACACTGCTTATCAATCATGCGGTTTGTAATTCAAATCAACAGATTTTCTATTTCATTTAAAATAATCTGTTGCTTATTTAAATTACAAATAACACACGTGTGGTCCAAACAATTAAGGCACGACAGGGACCGCAGGAAAAAATTAATAAGACTAAAATTATAATAAGAATCTATACAGGACCAGTATATTCTTATTATAATTAATCATAAATTATTCCACTAAAAATTTATGATTGAACTTCTTATTAATTTTAACTTTCCACAACATAATAAATTATGTTCCCCATGTTAAGATTACAGATGCTTGTCAAATAAAATAAATTACTGACAATTTATTTAAATAACAATTTTAATCTTTAAGATTGTCGCTCAACTTATTTCATGTGTTGGATTAAAAATCCACCTGCAAGGTTTACACAATGAAATCTTATAAGCTTACTTAAAGTGCATCACCATTCTCTATACCGAGACATGGATTTCATCATTAATTAATATTTCATAAATACAAATTGCCTTTGCCCAATTGACCGAGTATTATTGTCCCAATAATTGAAACTCACTCTTTAATGAATCAAAGCACAAGACAATATATATTTGCTCATACTAACTAAATCAAGATTAAGAACATAAATCTTATTTTTAATGTCCTCAAGAATATGTTTTAATAGTCAGTATAAAACAACCATTCTCAACTTGATCCAGTTAGATACATACAAAATGTACTAACACATATTCATATTATGAAAATCTCTAATTGAATACAATTAAATAATTATTCAATGAAAATAACCATTACATGTGCATGGTTAACAGTATATATCTATCATGGGGAGTTTATACAGGCCTAACTCTTGCTTGGGACTTGGGTTATCGATGAGTTGAGCTCGAAATGGATTCTTTGGAGGTTATCAACATTTTATTTGCTTAGGATAATTTGAGCTATTGTGGTAGCTCTTTGGGGGTGGCCATTCGAGAGTTATTGGCAAGACCGTGGGAGGTCAACTTTCGTCACATTTTCAAGGACAGTAATCGGTGTGTAGATTGGTTAGCCCACTTTGTAAGGTCTTTTGGTATCTAAGCTTTTGGTCTTCAGTGTCTACCTCTGGGTTGTATTTCTTCTATCCTTGATGATATGAATGGGGTTTTGTTCCCGCGTTTAAGCGTGTAGTCTTTTGTTTTTCTCCCTTATATATAAAAATAAAGGATCAATCAACATGAAAGGTTAGTTGGTATTATCTTTTTAATCATTAAAAGAAATGATATTTAGATTTAATTGTATTAATAATATCTAAGCAACTTTGCTTTTTTTTGGTTACTCACAAGACTTGGTTGCCTTATTCAATATGGAGGAGTTAGACGTTAGCAGCAACAATATTGACAAGTTTCTTGCACCTAAAGGTATACTCAAATCTTATTTAATAACATAATTAATTATACACTACACATAAATTGTTTACTCATTTTGGGTATATACACTTACTTAAACCATATATGTTCTTTTTTTATTTAAATAAATGTATTAGTTAGAATGCAAGCAACCCACCATAAATAAACTTTGAGAATTGAATTTATATTTGGTTATCAATATTGAAGGTCAAAGCAACATAAGTGTCCTTTGGCTAAACGACCATGTTTGCATCGGAAGTAACTTTCAATTAAAAGCATTATCTAAACTTGAATCTCTTCATTTAAAAATTTAAACAGATATTTTTATTTGAATTAAAATTAGAATTGTCTTTATGCTGAGGTTAAATTAGAATTGAATTTTTTAACCCTTAAATATTTTATCTTATTGGTTTAACTTCTGGTCCAATCTTTAAAATATTGTTTTTATTATTTTTAAAATTCAACTTAAAATTCAAACTTTTTCAATATATAAAATCGATGTAATTATTTATATTAATAAATAATTAACTTTAAATCTATAAAAAAAACTATATCAAGTATACTTTTGATCAATCAAGCTCAAATATTTTAAATCAACGGAATTTTGGACTAGACCTTAGATGAAAATTTTCAAACCAAATTTGAGTTACACTAAATTCAAATTCAACCAGACCTGTCCCAATACATAAAAATTATTCCTAGAAATAATACATTTGATTAGGAATAGGGTTTTAAATTCTTATACCCCAAGTTTCTAGCGAGTTTGTAAAAAATTATTTTGTTTTAGAATAACTTAATAATATAGGATTGTGGTACTCTTTTACTAGATCGACATTATTTTACACAATTATATTATAATGACATTATTCTATCTAGGGTTAATTATAAAAAATATCAAACTTTGATCAATTTTGTAATTATAGCTTAAATTTTTAAAAATAACAATTAAATACTCAAAGTTTCAAATTTTTTAATCATAACCTGATGTTAGTGTTTTTTTTTTAACTTTGTTGAAATAACTTACCACATGTTCCCAAAACCAAACAATTAACGCACGTTAGCTAAAATCAACACAACTAGTGAAAAAATAGAGATATTAAATAGCGTAAATTGATTTAGAAATTTCTTTTTTTTTGAAACGATGTCATTTTAGTTATGTAATTAAAAAAGTCAGTTTTATTAATCTTTATTAGTTATGTTAATTTTGGTTGATGTATATTAATTGTTAGAGTTTTTGAAACATGTGGTAAGTTATGTCATATAATAGAGATACTAAGATCAAGTTAGAATCGGAAAAAATTGAAAATTTGAACATTTAATTGCTACTTTTTAAAGTTTGGGTTATAATTACAAAATTGATGAAAGTTTGAAATTCTTTTAACTAACGCTTTAATTTAAATTAATTTAGAACATTTAAATTGGGCTAAACTAACTATTCAATCTATGCATAGTCAAGCTTTGGGGCTGCCTGGGCTAGATTAGGCTAGGATGCCTTGAGTCCAATTAGGCCCTAAGCAGAGTTTGGGCTCAGGCAAACGATCCATTACCACCCTTATCTCGTTTGAATATGTTTAAATCGATTAAAAATTAACGAGTTCAGTTAATTTAAATTTATATTTTGGGGTTCTTTTTAAAAAAGTTTAGGTCAAGTTTAAATTTAAACTTAAGCCTTGTTTTTGCAGTAATTACAAAATATAATCGCTTTGTTCAATTTAATTATAAAATTTTTGAATTGATTGACTTTTCTGTTCGATTCTTTATTTTCTGTTTCAATTTATTTCAATAATTTCTACTGTTAAAAATTAACTAATTTATTAATTATTCAATCAGTTTCGTAAATTAATCAATTTTTATAAATCAAATAATTTTTATTTATTATTATCTCCTTGTAATAATATATTTGATTAGGAACAGAGCTTTAAATTCCTATAATTTAGGTTCAATTTAATATTTTCTTCATCTAAAGTTTGTCTTAGTTGATATTGTTACTGAATATATAAAACCAATTAAGTTGACCTCAAACAACAATTTAAGCTATTGTAGCGAAATGATCACTTAGCATAGTATCAGAGTCTTTGTGATTAAGTGGTCGTGAGTTCAAATCCAACCATCCACTTATTATTCAGTATAAGATAGAGTGAATCTATGTAAGTTTCATGCGAGCTTATGCAAGTTTCAAGTCCAAAAAAAGCTTTCATTTGAGAAGGCGTGTTAGTGAATATATAAAACTAATTAAGTTGGCCTCACATAACAGCTTAAACTATTGCGATGAAACGATAACTTAAAAGATTTTTGGATGTCTTAAAATTCATCGAGCCCAAGCAAAACTATTTTATTTTCCTCAAATTTTCGAACATTTAGAATTTGTTGAGATATTTTGAAAATGTTATAGTGCAATGTAAATTATTTAAAACTTTATAATTTAATTTATATTTGATTATTAACGTTCAGGCTTTATAATACATTTTCTACCTCGAATGTAGATACAGGAACGATTTGATCTCTGCATGTATCAGCACCCCATGATTTGCTAAACATTAGATGATCACACACGAGGATGATAACACGGAATTAGCGGGAAGTTTTCCGGTGCTTTGAGCACAAAAGCTTCATGTTTTTGAAGAAACAAGCGAAGATCTGGCGCTTGATTTGTCCTCGACGAGGAGGAAGCAACTTCCGATCACCGTTCTTTTTCTCCATCTGAGAACGGCATCCTGACGGGGCAACAGCAGCTGCTGGAGGCACCCTCACCTTCATGATCGGAGCTTGATGAGCTGAAAATGAAAGTGAAGCTTGTGTGAAGTATGATAGACGGAACAGAGAGTTGAGTCTATTTAAGTATTCATAAGTCTTGTATGAAAGGCGGCTACGGACCCTGAAGTTGCGGATGTGGACATTGTGACTGAAAAGCCCGAAATTGCGGCTGTGGAGAATGTGACCGACAACGAAGCTTCGTGTGAGTAGACGTAGACTGGAGTATCCAATTAAGAAGTGATAATTAGGGGAAAAACACATAGAGCATACATTTTTTTTTATTTCAGCATTATTTTTTAAAAATGAAAAAATTTAATAACTCTATTTAAAAGTTAGTTTGCATCTTATTCTTTACTACTATTTTCATAACTATTAACACTCAGTTGAAATTCTGCTGAAGCACGACGTCTAGAGAATTTTGATAGTACATAACCTTACGCTTGCTTAATAGAGAAGTCGTTTCTGATAAATTCGTATGTAATATGTCATAAAGATATTATAAAATTAAAAGTAGATGTGCATGACTAAGTCTTAAAAGGCCAAGTAATCGATTGTTGCCTGTAGCTCCGTTAGACTTTTTTCTTCATAAATAGATGAAGTTGGACAATTTTGTTCTTTCTTATAAAGTTAGACAATTATTAATTGCATTTTTTGATTTTTTAATAACTTATTGGTTAAGCTACATAATTTAATCTAGAAAAAGATTAGGGATGAGCATTATTCGAGCCGGCCCGATTACCCGGTCCGGCCTGAATTAATTCGGGTAAGAAAATGTTAAATTTCGGGTAATTTAGGCCGACCTGGGTATTACCCGAATTATTTTCGGGCCGGGACGGGTAACTCTAAAAAAATTCGGGCCGGCCCGATTACCCGAATTAGGTTTAAAAAAATTATTAAAATACATTTCGCTATTTTTCTTGTAGAATTAATAGATTAATTATGCTAGTTAATTGAAATATTTTGTTATATTATTAGTGAATTCAACTATTTGTTGAGATATGATAATGTAATTCAAGTATTTAGTTATTTTGTGTAATTTTTGAAAGAGAACCAAACAAAATTTCGAGTAATTCGGGCCGGCCGGAACAAAATTTCGGGTAATTCGGGCCAGGTAAGTTCGGGTAATGAAATTTCGGGTTCGGGCCGGGTAAGATGAAAAAAATTTCGCGTAATTCGGGCAGGGGCCGAACAGTAAAAATTGGGCCCGAATTACCCAAATGCTTACCCCTAATAAAGATAATAAAGACACCCAATAAATAATCTAAATCAATGGGTAGAAATCTGTGTAGAAAATGGTTCCCAATCAGTATGGACCGGACTCATATCGGACTTGTGATGAGAAAGCCCGATATAGATGCTATATATAAAGGTTACGGTCTCCTGCAGTTGCTCATATCAATCGTAAGCATAAAGATTCTCTGACCTGTCAAGAGAGCTTATGTTTTGAGAAAACTGTAGAAAGACCTTACCCGCGTCCTGGTGAGTAATTCCCATGAAGATGGCGGTGGATTTGTGCTTGTTTCGGTTTCAGAAAACTCGTTTAAAGTTACGGAGACCGAAATTAGGTTTTTTCGCATTTCTTCATTTCTTTCCCTTTCACGTTCGATCCAGGATATGTAACTAAGGTACTGTTACGTATTACACGTGGTATCAGAGCGGTGACGTGATTGAGTGGTCAAAAACGAAGATTTTTTTATTCTCTCTCCATAAATTTTTCAGATATTTAACTTAAGTTTCTTAGTTTTTTCTTACTTTTTATTCCACGAAAATAATATACATGTGTTTAGTCTTGAGAAACGGGGTGAAAACGACACTGGAAGAACGAAAAATTGACCCGAAACTAGCCAAAATTTGTCTTTTTTTTGGCAAGGGTGCACCTCACCGTCGGGCGCATGTGATACACGCCAGGCACGTCAATGTTAAAACAAATGTATGTCAGCTAAAATTAACACAACTAATGAAAATTTAGCAGAGAGATTAAATAGCGTAAACTGATTTAGGGATTTTAATGTTTTTAAACGATGTCCTTTTAGTTATGTGATTAAACGACATCGTTTCATTAATCTTTACTAGTTATGTTAATTTTGGTTGGCGTATATTAATAGTTAGAGTTTCTGAAATACGTGGTAAGTCATGTCAGTAAAGTTAACGAAGATATTAAGGTCAAGTTAGAATTAAAAAAAAATTGAAAGTTTGAACATTTAATTGCCACTTTTAAAAGTTCAGGTTTTAATTACAAAATTTACGAAAGTTTGATTTTTTTTTTAACTAACGCTTTTATTTAAATTAATTTAGGATATTTAAATTAGGCTAAACTAACTATTCAATCTAAGTTCGACCTAAAATCTGATTTCTTCGAGTTTCAGGAGACGGAATTTTCTGTCTAACATTACTCTGTTTAACTCTATCAAATTAATAAAACCTCATCGTTTCTGTTTAAATTTTAAGTGACTTAGTCACTTAAAGATAATTGTCACGCCCGTGAATCTTTTTGTTGTCATTTTAAATTTAATTATGCTACTATTATTTTAATAAAAATTAAATTAAATTAAAATTATGTACTATTAATTTTATAAAAATTAAAATTAAAATGATAAAAAAAGTTACAAGTTTTTTCTTTTTTATTATTTTAAATTTAATTTTAAAAAAATTAAAATGATAATAAAAAACAAAATTTGTGTCATATATATTAGTACGCATGCATATTAAGGCAATATTAAACATCTTGTATATTTATGATAAAGTTTTTTCTATAGATAATGCTTGTGAAATGCAAACAAATTATATAATATATTATATATATGAAATAATTTATTTTGGATTTCAATAACTTATTTTAATTGATTAATTTACTAAAATCAGCTGATTACCAAACATGCCCTATGGTAAACAACTGATTGCATTAGCTCATAGCTAATTCTATCTGCATTTAGCTGATAGTTGATTATATCGGCTGATATGACCAGCAGATAACACTAGTTGTTTATTAAAGTTGTTTGATAAAATTAGTTGTTTAGTGTTTATGTATAAAATTCTATAATTTATAAGTTAATTAAACAATTTTAGTAAATTAATCAATTAAAATAAGTTGTTGAAATAATATATTGTATACTTTATTTTCATTTCACAAGCATCCTCAGTATTAAAAAAAAAACTTTGTCTTACAAGATATTTAATATTGTATTCATATGCATGCGACCTAATATAATAATAATAATAAAATTAATAATTTTTTAAAATTTAATTTAATATTTTCCTATAATTTATAAATTAATTAGAAATTTTTAATAAATTAATAAAATAATAAAATTGAAAATTTTATCTTATAAATTTTATTTAAAAATTAAAAAAATTAAAATCTTTTTTAATTATTTAAAATTTAAAATTTTATAAAATTAATAGTTGCATAATTAAAATGAAAATGCAAATTTAATTTATTTTTTATTAAACTAAAAGTAAAATAATTAAAATAAAAAAATAAAAATAAAAAAGTGACGGGTATGACTTAAGTATCTAGCCTGTAACACTTATGTGACATACGTAACACTTAAGTAACCCTAACAGTTATAAGTGAATGTTGACTTAAAATTTTAAGCAAAAACGACGTATTTCAATTAAACAGAGTATCCGGACTAGAATTTCAGTGATCCTTAATCTATCCTTTTATTCTAATATAATTTGTTCATGCAGCCGTAGGAACCATTTGATCTCTGCATTTATCAGCATCCCATGATCTACAATACTTGTTAAACATTAGATGATCACACATGAGCGCGAAACCAACCAAATCTGAGGATGAGAAATACAGAATTAGCGGGAAGTTTTACGGTTTTCCGAGCACAAAAGCTTAAAGTTTTTGAAGAAACAAGCGAAGATCCGGCGCTTGATTTGTCCTCGACGAGGAGGATGCAACTTCCGATCACCGTACTTTTTCTCCACCTGAGAACAACATCCTGGCGGAGCAACAGCAGCTGCTGGACCCACCATCCCCATGATCGGAGCTTGATGAGCTCAAAAATGAAAGTAGAGCTCGAGAGAAGTACGATGACGGAACACAGAGCTGAGTGTCTATTTATAAGTCTTGCATGAAAGAAACGTAGCTGGACCTGAAGTTGCGGCTGTGGAGATTGTGACTGAAAAGCCCGAAACTGCGGTCATGGAGATTGTGACTGACAACGAAGCTTCGTATGAGTAGACGGAGACTGGAGTATCCAATTAAGAAGTGATAATTAATTAATTAGGAAAAAAAACAATAGAGCATATATTTTTTTATTTCAGCATTTTAATTTTTTAAAAATTAAAAAATTTAATAACTCAATTTAAAAGTTTGTTTGCATCTTATTCTTTACTGTCATTTCATCATCGTCAACATCCCGATAAAGTCCAACCGAGGCGCAACATTTAGAGAGTTTCGGTACTACGTAACCTTACTCTTACTTAATAGAAAAGTTAGTTCCAATAAATTTATATACTATTTCATAAAAATATTACAAAATTAAAAATAAATATGCATAACTAAGTGAATAAGTCAAATAAACATTAAAATATAATAAAATAAATAGACACATAAATACAAATAAATAATAAAAAGAAACAATAATAACAGTAATAATAAAAATAGGTAAGGCAATAAAAAAAATATTTCAGTGATCTCTACCATTTTATTGATATAAATAAAATATAAATATGTTTTAAAGATTTTTATAGAATTAAAAATAAGTTTTTAAGGTTAATATACAACTATTATTAATTCCACCAAAAAAAAAATTATAAATAAAATTTATTAAAAATGTAAAAGGTAATATACAATAAAAATAAATGTTTATTCATAAACGATGTAGGATTCAACTTATAAACTATAAAATAATTGTTACTTATTTAATTCCTTTAAAACCATGTTCCTAAATTGGTGTTAATAGAAGAATACAATATTTAGTTATAGATGTGATCAAGTGTTTATCCTAATTAAATACTAAATATTTTCAAAAAATTAAGTAAATGAGATTATTCATTACTATCAACAAAATTGATTTTTCGTTTAATTAATAATTAATGTCTAGTCTATTATTACAAAAAATTAAAAAAACAAAATCTAATGTTTTCAAAATATTAAACAAGACAGGAGATTGAAGGTTTAAAAGGTTCAACCGATATTAGATCGTTATCAGACTAGTTAAAGATTGAATAAAATTAAAAATTGTATTTATTTATTGAAAAAATTTAAATTTAATTAAAAAACAGACTGTTAAATGAAATTTATTTATTTATAAAAACTTACTAGTTTATGAAAATTGACCGATTAATCAATAAATTGGTCGATTTTAAACAACGAAAATTATTAAACTAAATTAAGCTAAAAATTGAAAATTAAACCGAAAAGTTAGTCAGTTCAAAATTTTTACTTCCGAAAATTAGAGGTACGTGGCTGAAAATTAGCCGACAAACAAATATGATCGAAACCAAAGTAAATATGCATCTAGAAAATCTTATACAAACTCTTATATATAATCAATTTCATAAAAATTGAATAGCCTCCTTTTAAAATGTTTATAATTAGAGGAGTGAAAGTGACCAATGGACCTTTTTACAAATTTTCTTTTCCTTGTCAACTTGTTGACCAAATGATTCTAAAAAATTATTGTTCTATGTCTTAAAAATAATAAAATTGTTTTTAAAAATAATTATTTTTAGGAAAATCCTTTTCCATGTTCATCTCCATCAATCTCTCTTTCCCTTCACTTTCTTCTCTTTTTCAATTCCACATGGTACAAGTAAATCCTTTTACATGTTTTATTATTTAAATAAAATAAATTATTTATTTATTTATGTATTATTAATTGAAATAATTAATTTTAGTTACTTATAGATAAATATAATATATAACATTAACCTCTTTCTGTTTCACACTTTCACTTCCTCAATTTCTCTCTCCCTCTCTCTCTCTCCCTCTCTCTGTTTCCCTTTTTAGCAAAGTGACTCCATTGATAAAGCTCCATTCTTTCTCTCTTCTTCTCCATCTCTCTGTGAGTAGATAAATCAACATAACAAGCTAAACCCAGATCTGTTTTCCTGTCTTTTTGGATCATAGTGAGTGAGGTATGCGATTGATTCCACTTGCTTTTTCTCTGGCTCAGCTAATGTCCAAGTTTTCACCTTAAAATGTCAAATTATCTAGGCGGCGTGGACCACGTGACGGAGGCGACCGGCGAGACCACCAGAGGACGACAGACGGACGGAGGAGAAGAGGAAGACGCGAGGAGACCATTGGAGTCCAGATCCAGACCAGGGAGGGGCGGCGAAGGGCGACAGACGGAGGCAGGCAGGCAGCAGACGGACGGAGGCAGGAGACAGGCGGCAGACGGAGGCAGGCGACGGGCGACAGAGAAGAGAGAAGAGAGTGGGTGGTCGAAGGTCGAGGGGGTAGTTTTTTAGGGTTATTTGCAAATTAGTCCCTAGGTTTTCTAAATTTTGCGGAACTGTTCGAATTTTTTTGGTATCTTCGGTACCGGCCGGTACCGACCGAAAATGGCCGGTACCGGCCGGATTTTTTTTCTGGTACAATTGTTAACGTTTCGGTATCGGATCCCGGCCAGAACGGAACGTTCCGGCCGGTACCGTCCGGTACGGAACAGTATTCAAACCACTGTTTGAAATAGCGGTAATGCAATTGTTTAAAAAAGTGATGCAAATTAACTTGGAATGCTTTTCATTAGGAGTGGCATATTAAACACGATGCAATTGATTTGAAACAACAATGGAAGGATTCTATTAATTGATAAAAACTACTTTAAAAGAGTGATATATCTGATTTAAAATAGGGAGACATGCTTATTAAAAAGAGTGATGCAGTTTTTGAACGATGTAACTATTATTAGTTTATACGCTACTGCCAATTGATTGGTAGTAGTTCATGACAAAATAATTTAAAGGTAGTTTTTATCTTCTATATGTTTGGATGTATATGACAAAATTCAAGAGACAATATACATTAAAGATGAAATTATAATAAGAATATAATTATAAAATTCATATTACATTTATATATCGTCCATAAATTGTTCCTAGTCGTTATTCTATTAAGACTGAAAATTAATATAACTTAAAAAGGCTAGCATACGTTATGTTTTTTCTTATGAAAGAAGTAGTTAATCTCATAAGCTAAAGTATGGAGATATTTAAATAAACGTACGGGTGCTTGTTAGAGAACAAGTTCACTGAACTGACTCGATATAAGAAATTCATTTAGAACATTGTTTATATGTCTATGAAAATTCTCATTGTGATGATTATATAAGTGATCATTTGACTTGAAGTTTCCAAAGTTATCTTGTATAGGAATTCCATGTTTTAATACTACTTATAATCTATTCTAATCGTAGCTCCTTCAATTGGTAGTCATTATAGTATGAATTATATGGAGGTAGTTGTGTTATCAAGGTATGATTCATCACCCTAAAGCAATTAAGGAGAATGTTCTATTGTTCTCAATTAGTATTGATTCATGAAATCCTTGGCCAAAGTAGAATAACACTTTGTAAATAATTTTCAAATGTTGTTAATTGAATCAATAGCTAATGACAGAGAACTAATATTATTGAACAAAAAAAAAGTAGGCATTAATTCCATTCTCTATTTAATCAGAACATTGTATGATGAAAGGATTAAATTATACAGAAAAATTATACATGGAAAGGTTAGTTAAAACAACTTTGACATTCCTAAATATTTAGGTAGATATGATGAGTTACTAAATGCCAATCTTGATATACGATTATAAATTATTTAATTGGAGAATTAAAGACAAATTAAAAGAAGTTTTAATTTATCTAATTCAATTTATGAAAATTAGAATGATAATTTATAATCATTGCTAACATATTTAGGAATTTAATGGTCACACATAAAGAACATATTGAAGAGAGCAAAGATATTTTTAATTAAGTTTAATTAAGTTAAACTTGATATTAAAGTTTGAGAACTTTATGATTAAATATGAGATATTTAATAAATAAGGATCCATATGAGGTATTGAATTTTATTTAGGCATAATCAATATTTAATTAGAATTATTTATAATTCTAATTATAAAATAAATGAAATTAGAATTTAATTTCAATTAAATTACTAAAACCTGTAAAACTTCTTATAAATAGGTTTAAGCTCTAATGCAACTAACATTTCTTGTCTCTTTGTAAGAGTTACAGAGTTCTTTCAACTTGTTATGTGGATACTGTTAGAAGCCGAACACTTGTGCAGCTAAGGTGGTTGAAATAAACTAGTTTTTGAAATAGTTCAAGGGATGCGACAAGAAAAGATCAAGTTTCGGAATAAGGTACAAATTATAATTCATGCTTTGTTATTGATCTACGTGCTAATTATTTTATATAATTAAAGTGATCTTGTTTTTTTGAGAAATCAAAATACCAAAAAAATTTGTAATTATTCCGCTACAACAAGGATCGGATCCCATCTCAATTTTCCAACAGTGCTACTAAAGACATCTTTAATTCTATATCCTGATTAAATTTTGTTTGATTGTTATTGATTAATTTTGGAATTAAAATTGCAATTGTTGCATGATTAAATGTTCTTACAATTTAAAAGGTTTAGATTGAATATTTTAAAACCCAAGATTCAATTTAGAATTGAATTACCAATACGAATAAAAATTTGTTTGAGAGTTAAAAAATACATGAAATAAGTTTCATTAATAATAAAACACCATAACCTAGTTCTAAAATCTGAAAAGTTCAAATTTAAACGACCTAAACCCAAAACTTGGAAAATAAGATGGGTGTTGGTCTTGTGTTTTGTCGTGTCTAGCAAAGGTTAACAAAGGTTATGATTGATGGAATGAGATGTGTTTGCAGGACTGGTTTGGCTGTTGATGTTGGCTAAAATTGGGTTTTGTGTGTTTTGGTTGCTTGGTTGTTCTGAGTCTTGGAGAAGGCTTGATGGTTTACGTTTATGTGGCTGCCTGAAAATTGGATGTGTTGCTCTGTCATAATGGAGTATACCCAGTAGCTTGCATTATCGCTAATGAGTCTCGTCTCCTTAGCCAATGGCGATGGAGACAGTGACAAGATCATCACTGATTGAGGGCAAAAGTCGCGCAGAAACCAGTGGCGATTTGCCACTACCCACTAGTGAGGGGTGACTAGTTGCCCACAAGAGCAAGTGACACAAGTCAGCGATGGAAAGGCAGCTTCATGCGACGATGAGGAGCAACAGGTGGCGCGAGGAAGAAAACCAGGGTGGCGACGCAAAACCCAGAATATCAAGTTGAAAACGATGAGGCACGTGTCATAAAAAATAGGATCGAATGACAGAAGACCCTGACTTGTGCGATCCCTTTGCTCACATTTGTGTATTTTAAACCTTCTTTTTCTTTTAAATTAATTGGTTTGAATAAAATTAAGTAGGTTCAAATCCTTAATATATTTTAAACGTGTTTTCTAATTATTTAAAAATTAGTTTTTAAAGGGTTATTTTACTGGGATTACTTTGGAATTTACTCTATTTTTTTCAAGGAGATAAATTATTAAATTAAATTAATTATCAAATCAATTTCAAAATTAAATTAATTAGTTTTCTTAATATGATTAAGATTAATAATTATATTGATTCCTAATTAATTTATAAATGTAGTTTCAAAAATTATAATTAATTAACTTCAATTAGATTGAAATTAGTTAATTAGAAAAGTAGTTTCTAAAATTAGAAGTAATTAGTTTTAATTAAATTGAAATTAGTTAATTAGACTCCTTAAAATTAAGAGAAGTCTTTTCTTAAATTATTAAGAAAGGTTTTTCTTAATTAAATTTATTTATTTCAATTTAATTGAAATAAATTTAATTGAAATAAATTAAATTTATGATTTTATTTGTTTAGAGAATTATTATTCTATTTAATTAGAAATTGTTTCTTTATTTATGAATAATAAGTTTCTTAATTTTTTAGAAAAAAGTATTTTTCTTACTTAAATTTTGAAAAGTGTTTTCATTTTCTAATTAAGAAAACATGCTTTCTTTAAAATTTTGAAAATAGTTTTCTAACTTATTGATGAAAGATTTTCTAATTAATTAAGGAATCAATCTCTAAATAAATAATATAAATGACTTTCTTAAATAATTTTAAAGGTATTTTATTTAATTTTGAAAATAGTTTCCTTTTAATATTAGAAAATAGTTTTCTAAGTAAGAAAATATAATTTCTAATGAGATTACAAATAGTAATTTCTAATTAGATTAGAAATAGTTTTCTAATTAGATTAGAATGTGTTACTTATATAATTTTGAAAAAGGAGTTTTCTAAATTATAATAAGTAAGAAGAATAATATATTGAAAATTGTTTTCAATTAAATTTTGTTAAAGGAATAAAGATATTGAAAATTGTTTCCAATTGAAAAATTAATTTAATTTAATTTTTCCAAATAATTGGAAATATTATTCTATATTATCAAAATCAATAACTAGAATTGGACGAAGCTTGATATTTTATGCATATAATTTGTTTATAAGTGCATAAGTTGCATACTTTATA
>JAOTBA010000203.1:29281110-29291644 GCA_025629845.1 Erythroxylum squamatum
TGGTTCGAGGAAGATGACAGACGGAAGGTGGTTCGAGGAAGAGGGAATGGGCACTGTGGCTCGAGGAAGAGGGAAGGCGACAAAAATGTTGGCGGGAGAGTTATCATAAGCTACATGCAGGGGGGGCCGGGGAATAAATTAAATACGTGGGCCTGGCCTTTTCCGACGTTTACTTCTCATGAACGTCGTGTTTTGTTTCTTTCGACGTCTTTCTACTAAAACGACGTGAAACACTTCAATTTTCTCCGACGTCTAAATACAACGTCGCAGAATATGGGACCTTTTAATGACGTTTTTTAAGACGTCGTGAAAAGCTTAGATCATTCGCGACGTCTTCTTTGCAAACAACACTAAAACTATATTTTTGTTGTAGTGACCGAAATCAAGTATTTTCGTATTTCTTCATTATTTCTCTTTCACGTTCGATCTAGGATACGCAACTAAGGCTCTTACTACATGTTACATTCGGTAGGGCCAAGGTGATGTAGGTTTTGCCAGTGATCGCCATATGGTGCCTGAGAGACGATGGTGTAGTTGTAACTCACATGCTTGCCCATCACCAACTTTGGACGGCTAGCAAGAACAACTTCATTCTCAATAAAACATTCTTCAATGCTTGAAAGTGAAGACACAACAACGATGCGACAAGACCCTAATCTGAAAGAGATTACAGGGCTGTATCTTTGAGAGTAAAAGTGAAAAATTGTATGTATGGGAGGTATTAAGAGATGAAAGTGGCCAATAATAGGCAAAGCACACCACAAGAAAATTAGTTTTTAGCGATGGACAATTATCGACAGAAACGAAACTGTTGGTAATTACCGATCAAAAATCATGTTCCATCGGTAAAATTGTCGGCAAAAATTTCAACTTGCAATAGAACAAAAATATGTCAGTAAATATGGAGGGAAATCAAACTAGGAAAACTTTTTCGACAGAATATAGCGACGGTAAGAAATGTCTGTCAGTAAAGAAAGCTTTACCGACGGTAGTCCCGTCGGTAAATTTCGTCCATAAAATTTAGTCCTAAATGTCATCATTTGCCTCCATTTCAGCATTTTGAAAAGAACAAAATGACATCGTTTGGTTTAACACCAAACAATGTCGTTTTGATTTAAGGTTAATCGCCCGCAGCAGCGTCTTCCCCCATTTCCTCTCTTCCATTTCACCCGCAGCCCCGTTTCTCTCCTGTCGTTGCCCTCATCGCCGTCCCAAGGTGCGTCTTGTCATCTGACCATGCCTTCTCGTTGTGCCACCGCACCTCATTGTAGTCGTCGTCTGACTGCTTCTCCTAGCCATTGCCAGACCGAAACTCCTCATCGTCGTCGTTAGACCTACTTGAGGTACGTCGTCATTATCTTTTTGTGTTTTAATTCTAACGATATCAGTTTATATATGTTTGTGATGACTAAATGTAAGTGTAGGTATCATTAGTTCAGATTTATAGGTAAATGATGTTAGACTATATTTTGTAAGGTAATTATGGTCATGAGTTGCCATGCGATGCAGATCGGAGTATTTGTGGGTATAACTAATCACAATATTATTTTCAACTTTTTCTTTTGTTGAATTCATTGGGATTCCTCTGTTCTGTGTACAATGATATTCAAGTTTTTGGTTTATTTGGATTAGAGTTGCAGTTGTCACGAGCTTTTCTATCCAAGTTCTCTGTTTCTGCTAATGGAATTTGGTTTTTCTATTAGTTTCCTATCCGTGTTTCACTTTTTCTTGAATTTTATATCTGTAAGATCATAACCCAGTTCTTTGTTTTTGTTATTATAATTTGATTTGCTGAAGCTTGATGTCAATTTCCTGCGAAAGTTCTCGTTTTAATATCACTGGATGTCATTGGTTGTAGGTTAATCTAATCTTGGTCCAACAACCAACATTTTTTTGGTAGTTGGAAGACATGAGCATCCTGGATATCGACTAAAATTACAAGTTTATCTAATTTTCGGCTTTGATCTCCAGGTGCTAAACTTCCATGTAATTAATAGATCAGTAGACCATTAGACCATGGCGTTAGGGAAGTATACTAGGATAGACAATAGAAGACAAACTACAAATTACTGCTCGACAGTGACAATTGTGGTTTTTGTGGGGCTATGCTTGGTTGGGTTATGGATGATGACATCGTCATCTGTAGTTCCTAGTCCAAAAGTAGATGTTCCCGGTCAGGAAAAAAAGAATGATGTGAAGGAACAAGTGATTGAGAGCAGTGGAACCAATCCTAAGCAGTTTCAGGATAGCCAGGGTGACCTACCTCGTGATGCAACCAAAGGAGACACCAAATCCAATGTTTCACAGGGAGAAAACAAACCGAATGCACAAGAAAATCAAGAGGTAAAGCCTGGAAACTATCCTGAAGTAAAACCAGAGGAGAAGCCAGAGAAACCTGAAGAAAAGCCTGACGAGGGAAGTAATTCTGATAATCAAAATGACAAGACTCAAAGTCCGGAAGGTAATACAGAAGACTTGGATTCTAAGAAACTAGAAGGAGAATTAGGCTCAGAGAATGTAGAGGTGAAATCTGATAATGGAGGAATTAATGTAGCTGGACAGGGAGATTCAGAGGAGAATTCTGCGGAGAACCAATCTGATTCAGGTGATTCTGAGAAAAAATCTACTTCTGATGAGACTGAAAAGAAGTTTGAAACTAACGAGACAGACTCACAATCAAATCAGAATGAGAAGGCAGAGAGTGGTCAGATTGAGGAGAAGGTAGACCAAAATGATAACAAGGAGTCAGAGAAAAGCACCGACGGGCAGGTTAACAACAAGACTCCAAGTAAGGTTTTTCCTCCAGGAGCTCAGTCTGAGCTTTTGAATGAAACCACTGCTCAGACTGGGTCATGGTCAACTCAGGCAGCAGAGTCAAAGAATGAAAAAGAGGCTCAACTATATAACCAAAATAATGGATACAATTGGAAATTGTGCAATGCCACTGCTGGGCCTGATTATATCCCATGTCTTGACAATCTGCAAGCCATTAAAAGTCTCCGAACTACCAAGCACTATGAACATCGAGAGAGGCACTGTCCTCAGGAACCTCCAACCTGCCTAGTTCCTCTTCCTGAAGGATATAGACGTCCAATCAAGTGGCCTAAGAGCAGGGAAAAGGTAGGGTGATATTAGTTTATAAGCTCATTAACAGCTGTATTTTCTGAACAATGAATGATACACCATTTTCTTGCAGATATGGTATTACAATGTTCCTCACACCAAGCTTGCTCAAATTAAGGGGCATCAGAATTGGGTGAAAGTCACTGGTGAATACCTCACTTTTCCTGGTGGTGGAACCCAGTTTAAACGTGGTGCTTTACATTACATTGACTTTATAAATGAGGTGAACTTGGAATTTATGCAATTATCATTTGAACATTACATATCCATACAAAGGATTCAACTGGCTTGTATAGATTATTTTATTGCTGTGTATCACATTATCCTACCTGGGTTTGAAGCTGCAATCTCAGATTTGAAACTAGGTCTATGTCGTACTCATCATTTATAAGTTAGTGTTGTTGGATATGCATTATAATCAAACTAAGATCAATCATTGATTTTATGATAAATTACTAATTAACGGATTGAGCCAACTAACTGAGAAGCTGGTTTTCCATGGTTGAGTTTTCTCCTCTATGTACATTCCTTTATGTTTATCATTAGTATCTATTCATGCACTTCTTGACTTAAGGGGTAATTCTTATTGAGATGTCTGTTTCTTCAGGCTGTCCCTGAAATTGCTTGGGGAAAGCGCTCCCGTGTAATCTTGGATGTTGGGTGCGGAGTTGCAAGCTTTGGAGGCTTTCTTTTTGACAGAAACGTACTCACGATGTCCTTTGCGCCTAAGGATGAACATGAAGCACAAGTGCAATTCGCCCTTGAAAGAGGGATTCCTGGTATATCTGCAGTGATGGGCACGAAGAGACTTCCCTTTCCAGGCACCGTATTTGATGTTGTACACTGTGCACGCTGCAGGGTCCCATGGCATATTGAAGGTAAGGGCATATCTTTTCATCTTTTTATGTTATATGATGATTAACATGTTCAGGTTATGATTTTTGTTTGATTGAATTCCCCAACTTGCTGTTAATCATAAATCACAGTTGTTTAAAGTAATTCATTATATCTCTTGCATATATTTGTCTTTCAAGTCCAGCATATAAATGCAGCATACTTGGAGGTGGTAAACTTGTTCCTAACCTCATTTCTCGTATGTCTTTTGATAATTTATACATACAGGTGGCAAGCTTCTTCTGGAGCTGAACCGTGTGCTGCGACCAGGTGGATTCTTTGTGTGGTCTGCTACTCCTGTCTATCAGAAGCTCGCTGAAGATGTTGAAATCTGGAAAGGTAGGTGCTATTGCATAGGAACATGTCTATTACACGGAGTATCTAATATGTTGGTTTAACTCATGCAGTTCATGGAAACTTTTGCAGCCATGACCGAACTTACAAAAGCCATGTGCTGGGAAGTTGTGTCTATTACTAAGGATAAGGTTAATAAAGTAGGTATAGCTACATACAGGAAGCCTGTCTCTAATGACTGCTATGAGAAAAGATCAGAACAACAGCCTCCCATCTGTGAAGCATCTGATGATCCTAATGCAGCATGGTATTCTTTGTTCTTATCTGACAGATAATAATTTCATCGTTCTTCTATATTTAATCTTCTGCTATATATTTCTGTTTTGACTGCTTCATTTCCATGTCCTTAAAGATATTGAGAGTAAATGTGTAATAATAAGATCCATTTGTTTCTAAATCTATCTTGAAAAGAAAAAAAGAAATTATGGGAAAGCACAAGAGTTTGCAACTTAAAGAAAACAGTCTAATTTCATTCCTAAAACAAGTTGTTTCCCATAATCTCGCAGTGTCCATCATCTGTCAGTTCTAAAACATGAGTTGTTAACTTCTGTCCCCTTCATAGGAATGTGCCACTGCAAGTTTGCATGCACAAGATACCATTGGATTCTCAGCAACGAGGGTCTCAATGGCCAGAGCAATGGCCCATTAGACTGAAAAAAGCACCTTATTGGATGCTGAGTTCGCAAGTTGGAGTTTATGGTAAACCGGCACCAGAGGATTTTGCTGCAGACTATGAGCACTGGAAGCGGGTCGTGTCCAAATCATACCTAAATGGGATGGGAATAAACTGGTCAACAGTGAGAAATGTCATGGACATGAGATCTGTCTATGGAGGGTAAGCAAAGTCTTCTGGTTCCTACTGGAAAGAGTTTTAATTGTTTGAATTCTCCTGCCTCTTCTTTTCTGTCTGCTGATGCTTAAGATCCTACATCCTTAGTAGTCTGTGATACGAGCTTGGCTTGTTGCAACCATTGTAAATTCTTCAATCTGTTCGGGAGATCTTTATGATAGTATTGAGAGTATTATAATTTCCACCATGAAGGGCAATAATCTTGTTATTTTTTCATCATCAAGGGTTTGAGTTAGAAATTCATATAATCTTTAGAAAATGTTTCTCCATCTTCTCCTTAATATCTGATATCTGCATTATGCTTGCAGTTTTGCTGCAGCTTTGAAGGATTTGGATGTGTGGGTTATGAATGTAATTACAGTGGACTCTCCTGATACTCTGCCTATAATTTATGAGCGTGGTCTTTTTGGTATCTATCATGATTGGTGTGAATCATTTAGCACCTACCCTAGATCTTATGATCTTCTTCATGCGGACCATCTTTTCTCCAAAGTTAAAAAGAGGTGTGCACTTGAAATATATTCTCAATTTCTATTTCTAGCATTGGCCGCACTACACACTATACGATTTCTGTATCAAATGAAGCCTAACGTTCAAATGGTTGATGGCTCTTGTAGGTGTAACTTAGTTGCTGTGGTTGCGGAGGTTGATCGGATTCTCAGGCCGGAAGGAAAGCTGATTGTCCGTGACAATGTTGAGACAATTAATGAGCTGGAGAACTTGGTGAGGTCTATGCAATGGGAGATCCGGCTGACCTATTCCAAGGACAAAGAGGGATTGCTCTGCGTGCATAAGTCCATGTGGCGTCCCAAAGAGTGGGAAACAATTACATATGCTATTGCTAAAACATGACTTCATTGGCCATTTTATTGAGGCTTGCCTTGCCATGAGATTAGATATCCTTACCTTGAAAAGTTGCTACTTGCAGCTCGTGATAACTGTATTTCCACATTAGCTGATGTACCATGCCAAGTAGGTTCTTTTTTTCTTCATCTTGGGCTTAGCGTCATAGTTTTCAGTATCAGTTGATACTGTTATTTATTGTCCAAGAGTGAATTATATTCTTCAAGTATAAAGTCCATTTTCAAAATCTGGATGAACATCCTCGGATGAGTTCTCAATGTATTATGTTTCTCCGAACATGTTTTGCTCTATTCTTAATGAAGAAAGCTTGTACTTTTTTTGAAACCTGCACCTTCTCTCAATGTTCCCCACCTTGCAAGATGCAGCAGTAATCGTGCAGGTTCTGTTTTGGGAATACAATGCCAGAATCCTGATGCTGGAGAAGCTTTATGTATCAGAATCATAATCTTGTGTACTTAGTTCATGGCATTGTAATACATTTCATGTTTTTGCTTATTCAGAACTCCTTTGACTCCTTTCCTTGACGCTGTATATATAATTTCTACATGTTCTGTTGGTAGGTAGAAGTTTCCTGGTAATATTTAGTACTTGGAAAAGTTCTATGAAAGGATTGACATGCCTGATTGAATGTGAGTTAGCATTATGATAATCTGGTGATATTCTGCAGAATTTGCAGGTTGTTTCTTATGATCTCAAGGAAATGTTTCAAATTGTTATTATCCAACAATTTGTTAATAATGACTTGCAAAACCCAAAAACAAACTTCAGACAGGTTTTCAGATTTACAGTCAATACATCAACACTTGATATAATGCCAATTGAAACATGTCTACCAGTACAATGAATTTCTTATAGTGTCTGTCCGTACCAGCCAAGATACGATACATAACGGTGTGAAATACTGAAAAATATTGAATCGAATTTGTAAATTAGGAAAAAATCAAATGGTTAAATTGAAAAAGGTTCAAGAACTACTTAAAGGGTGAAACTTTGGAGGGGTATATGATTTTGCAGCAAGTAAACTGTCCACTCAAGAGCTTTTCTCTGTTCTTCTGTCAAAACACATGTTATTAATTCGCTATCTCATTAAATGATTTATTCGAAACAACACGTAAATTATAAATTATTACATGCACTCGACAATTTATCAGTTAAACTGAAAAAGAGAGTTGCTGATTTTTGTTTTTTTTTGGTTGCTTATTAGTTATTACTATTATGCATGGAAGTAGTTATATAGAGAGGTCATAATGCAGTCAAGACATGGCACAGAATCATCAAACCGCGTCCAAGATGACAGGAAGAAGTTAGTTAAATTATCGTACCCTTCTCACATAGAGCGAGTCCCTTGGAACTCGAAACAACCTATTATCAGTATGGTCTTGTTGTCATCTCCTCTTCACTTGCCTACTTTCATGCTCTTCTTTCCCTTCATTTCAGTCCATAAAATAACCTTTTAAAACATTAATCAAAACCCAAAAAAACAGATAATCTCGGCAATCTTAACATCAAAAACATAAATCCAAACAAAGGGCGTTGTCAGTTAGATTCAAAAGATAGAAACTTGAGATGGAGAATGAGAGCCATGGAAGTGTGCCAAATGGAGGTAGCCCTGAAAGTCCATGCTTAAAGAGCAGTAACAGCACCAACAACAATAACAAAGAACAAGATCGTTTTCTTCCTATAGCCAACGTTGGCAGAATAATGAAGAAGGTGATCCCAGGAAATGGGAAGATCTCAAAAGATGCAAAAGAGACAGTCCAAGAATGTGTGTCGGAATTCATCAGCTTCGTCACCGGAGAGGCATCTGATAAATGTCAAAGAGAGAAGAGGAAGACCATCAATGGAGATGACATTATCTGGGCCATTACAACTCTTGGTTTTGAAGATTATGTTGCTCCTCTTAAACTCTATCTCAGCAAGTACAGAGAGAATGAAGAGAACATCCCCAAGCAACAAAGAACAGAACAAAGGTTACAACAACAAAACCATCATCATCATCATCATCAACAACAACAACAACAAGAACATGAGCAAAATATATCACCTTACAGTACTGTTTATTCTTCTACCAGTCTCATGTCTCAGCCATCTTTTGTTGCCACTGATCCAACTTTTTCTTTAAGTTTTTCCCCTAGTACTACCATTCAGAAACAATTGCAGCAACAAGACCAAATTGATTCCGTCAGGCACTGGTAAGAAAAAAGGAACACCAGCCTGCCAGAAAAAGAAAAAAGAAGAAAAATATTAGATATTGCATGTTCTTAATTTTTTTTAAATTCTTCCAGCGATTCTACACAAATATTTTTGAATATATCATATATAGATATATACAAGATATCTTCCATGTAACCATACCAACATATATACTTATTCTTTGTTTTATCCTATATCAGATAGCTGTATTCTGCACAAATGTAAATAACAGGCTCTCAATATACATGTGAACATGATGATATCATCTTCTGCTTATTCATTGGCACTTATACACTTTTCTTCATTGATTTGATAAAGAAAAAACTACTCATCATCAAAGATTTCTGGGAATTTTGATATACCCTTTTGAACTATTATTCTGAAGTTTCAAAGGGTCTTAATTACTTGCAATCATGTCATAAGAATTCTCCTTTTTTTTTTTCTTACTAAGTTGAGCTTTAGGATAGATGACTAAATTCATCTTGATCCTTGTTTTCAATTCAAGCATAAAATTTTATTTTAGTGTGGTTTCTGTAACTTTTTGCTCTAGATCATTGATAGTTAGATTGTAACGTATTTGCAAATGTGGAAAATTGTAAATGCTGTCCAATTGCAAGTTTTGGTTATGATGATTGAACAAGAGTGAAGATTATCTTCTGTACAGCTCCAAACTTCTTGTGTCCTTATAGTTGATGCTGCAATTGACAATTATCATGTTCATTGTAACCATGGTGGATTGACAAGTTCTTGGAAAATTTTTCTATACAATAACTTTGCATTTCCGTCTTGTGAATTCATTCCTGAATCTCTCTAACTTTCACAAATGGCTACGCCACCAGGAGTCCTGAAAGACACCAACAGCTGAGAGATACTCTGTTTTCTGATAGTGAAACTACCATTCCTGATATGGGTAAATTCTCAAATTCATTCTTAGGTTTAGTGATGTAAGAAGAACAACACTGAAGAGGATTAAAGATTGAAGGAAGCAAAAGAAGAGTATTTAATAATCTACCTCAGTAGATATAATAACAACAACAACTAATACCAGAAGCGTGAAGAACATGATCGCAATAACAACAATCCATTACAAATCTCGCTAATATACGAGATCTGGAGAGAATCAGTATCACACAGTCTTACTCCTAATTCTGAGAACATGATACCATCTCAGAATATCACTAAAAAGTAAGAAGCTGATTCTTAGGTACAAAGATCACACACGCGCACACAGTGACACACCTGGTGTGTTGATCTACTATTCCCATAAGGCCATAAAAAGAAGAAAGAGTAACAGACCGATAACTACTTCGAAAGGAAGTGAACATCAACGACGTACTTCCATGTAGATCATCAACCATTTCGTTTCTTTGAAGGAGAACAACCAAGTCCAGCCCGCACGATTTCATTCCTGAGTTTCCCACGTGGCAAGGGGTGGTTGCAGAAGGAACTAGGGGTGGCTGGTCGGACGTTGTTGGCGGTGGGCTCACCCATTTCTTCACTAGTCACTACACAATACAACCTTTCCCCAAGTGGTAGCCGCTTCTGATATGATCCCACCTCTCGCCCAGTTCACTTCTTTATAGGGCAAGGACTCTTCTTGAGCTCTTCAGCATGCGCTCTGATCCCTTCGTAGAGAAGGCAAACAGAGTACTTGCCACAAGACGCCAAACCATATCCATTACAACAGAGAAAACAAATGTAAAATAGTAATCAATTATTTGGGCCCATTTTTTAATCACTTTTTCTTTTTAATTAAAAAGCAAAATGATGTTAAATTAATATATACCAGTTCCTAAGTTTAAGGAATTAATTAAAAATAAAAAATGATATATCTTTCACATAAATCAACAATAATTAAAAATCAATTATCCAAATCAACAATAATTAAAAACTTAAGGATAGGGATTTGATGACTATCCCTGTCTCTAGTAGCAGCAGCCGGCATTAGAAGAAACTTTTAAGTTTGAGGACTGAAGTTGCAGGTGTTTTTCAATCTGTGGGAGGTGCCATTCTTGCTCAAAAATTCCATCTTTCGGTTATATGGAAATCAATTAGGCCCTCTGCATGCAAAGTCGATTGGAACAAAGTTGTATGGTGCCCTTTATACATCTCTCGGCATTCTTTTTTCTCCTGGCTTGCGCTTTTGAATAGATTGCCTACCAAAGATAGGTTGCATAGTTGGGGTTTGGTGTCTGAAGTAAAGTGTGTGACCTGCTCTGATGGAAGTGAGTCACGAGATCATTTGTTTATGGGCTG
>JAOTBA010000203.1:29297831-29312035 GCA_025629845.1 Erythroxylum squamatum
GACATATATTCTGATTTCCAATTCCCACTACTGGAGTTTGTATCCGCTCGAAGCGATACGCGAGTTACGACTTAACATTTTGGTGCTCTCGTTGAGAGATGGCGGCGACTCCCCCAGATCCAAATTCGGCGACGGCCTTGGCGGCGGCCATGGAAAAAAAAATCTCTGAGATGTTTCTGGAATTTTCAGAGGTGCAGAAGGGGGCAATACATCAAGAAATTGTTTCTGTCCACAAAAAAGTTGATTCGCTGAGTGCTAGAATTGAACGGGTAGAAGACAACCATTCCAGTTTCGCTGAGACTTCCCACCAACGACATGAGAGAAAGGGTGCTCATCGAGAAGGGGAGAGTGTACCTAAATTCCCAAGATTCAAGATGGAACCACCGGTGACGGACGGGGCTGATCCCCATACGTGGCTGTTCAAGGCAACCGAATTCTTTGAATTCAATGCTATTCCGGAGGAGGAACGACTGAAGGTGACCGGACTGATGTTAGACGGTGCCGCGGTAGAATGGTTCCGGAGGATGAAACGGAACGATTTGATCAACACTTGGGCCGACTTTGAAGAGCAATTCAAATTTCGGTTTGACCCTGAGTTGTATGAGGATTACTTCGGATTATTGGCAAAGTTGCAGCAAACTACCACTGTCATGGCTTATCAAAGTGAATTCGAGAGATTGATGAACAAGGTTGAAGGTGTCACCGAAGCTACCTTAATCTCTGTCTTCATATCTGGTTTGAAAGACCCAGTTCGTCGAGAACTTCGGGTAAACCGGCCCACCACCCTAAATGGAGCTTTTGCCTTGGTCCGAGAAACAGCGGCCAAATATGAGGAATTGCAGGGCCCAAATCGCCGAACTTGGGCTCCTCCTGTCAACAAGCCCACCAACAACACAGTTTCCCCTGCTAGTAATACGGTCACTCCGTATATTCCTCCGACCAAGACTCCTATATTGGCAACTCCCAGAGGAATGCCGGCGAAACCAGTGCAGCAAATCTCTCCGGCGGAGAAAGCAGAGAAAGACGCCAGAGGCGAATGTTACTTTTGCCCGGAAAAGTGGTCACGAGGCCACCGCTGTAACGGCAGGTTTTACCTATTGGTGACAAGCGAAGGAGAAGAGGCTGATGAAGGTCCGGTAGTAGAAGAAGAAGAAGGACTTATGGAGGGTGACGTTTCTGTTTTGCAGAGCCTTGCAGGATCGACAACCCCAAGATCAATTCGATTGAAGGGGATGATTGTGGGCCAGACCGTTGATGTGTTGGTGGACAGCGGGAGCACTCACAACTTCGTCCATCCGAAGACGGCGGAGAAGCTCAGGTTAGCAATGGAAGACACGGATCCTTTTCGAGTCTATGTCGGGAATGGGGACTCTCTGACATGCCGTTCTCGCTGCAAACAGGTATCATTAACAGTCCAGGATCATACATTCAAGGTGGATTTATTTGTCTTGGCAATACATGGTTACGATATAGTCCTGGGTGTACAATGGTTGAGGTCTTTGGGTCGAATTACACACGACTACAGCAAAATGACCATGGAATTCTGGTGGCGTGATCAACCCATATTATTGTTTGGCGAGGAAAGACCTGTTCGAGCCGTTTCACTGCACCAGCTGCAGAGCATGCAAGTAGCAGATGTGATTGAGGACTGCTTTGAGTTGTGGGCAGTAAAGTGCCACGAGGAACAGCGAGAGGAAGAAAGCCCCAAGATACCTTCAGCAATTGCTGAGTTGCTGCGCAAGTATGAGGGAATATTTGAAGCCCCAAGCACACTGCCACCTCGACGCTGGGGGGACCATCGAATCTTTTTACAGCCGGGAACCAAGCCAGTCAACGTAAGGCCTTACCGATATCCGTATTTCCAAAAAACGGAAATCGAAAGGCTTGTTCGAGAAATGAAGGAGCAAGGAATCATACAGCCAAGTCGAAGCCCATTCTCATCGCCGGTATTGTTAGTCAAAAAGAAGGATGGAACCTATAGGTTTTGCGTCGATTATCGAGCATTAAACGCCGTGACGGTGCCTGATCACTTTCCAATTCCAGCCGCGGATGAATTGTTTGACGAGTTGGGTTCGGCGCGCATCTTTACAAAGCTGGATTTACGGTCGGGGTACCACCAAATTCGAATGTTTGACAAGGATATCCATAAAACAGCGTTCAGAACACACGAGGGGCATTATGAGTTTCTCGTGATGCCATTTGGGCTCACGAATGCACCCTCGACATTCCAGAGTTGCATGAACATGTTATTCTCTGAATTTCTACGCAAATTCGTGATCGTTTTTTTTGATGATATACTTGTGTATAGCCGAGACATATTGCAGCACTGTGACCATTTGGAGGTTGTCTTGAATTTGTTGCGCACCAACCACTTCTATGTCAAGCAAAGCAAGTGCAATTTCGGGGTATCAACAATTGAATATCTGGGGCATTTAATTGAGAATGGGAAGCTACTGGTTGATCCTTCCAAAATTGAAGCTATGCAGGTATGGCCCAAGCCTACAAACATCAAGCAACTCCGAGGTTTTCTCGGGTTAACGGGGTATTACCGGCGTTTTGTGAGAAATTATTCGCAAGTGGCAGCCCCCCTCACAGAGCTGTTAAAGAAGGACAGATTCACCTGGACAGTACAAGCCACAGAAGCCTTCGAGGAACTCAAAAGGTTGATGGCCACAACACCGGTCTTGCGGTTACCAAATTTCGAACTGACTTTTGTCGTCGAAACCGACGCTTGCTCCTCAGGTATCGGTGCCGTCCTGTTACAGGAAGAACAGCCCGTCGCATACTTCAGCAAAAAGCTTGGGCCGCGTCAAAGGGTAGCCTCAACATATCACAAAGAACTCCTAGCCATTGTTGAAGCGGTGCAAAAATGGAGACAATACCTTTTGGGAAGGGAATTCGTGATACGATCTGATCAAAAAAGTCTAAGGGAATTGCTCCAACAAGTCGTTCAAACCCCGGACCAACACTTCTACATTCAGAAGTTGCTGGGCTACAAGTTCCGAATTGACTACAAACCTGGACCCATAAACAGGGTAGCTGATGCGCTGTCAAGACGAGATGAAGCAAGTTCTGAATTTTTGGCAATTACGAGTGTGGCTCCAAACCTTATTGAGACAATACGCCAAGAAAATCAAGCCTTTCCAGATTTGCTTAAGCTTCATGAGCTCAAGCACAAAGGCGAATTACCAGCACCGTACGAGATTGTTGACGGGGTGGTGTATTTCAACAGAAGGCTCTGTTTAAGCATTCAATCACCACTTAAGCCTCTGCTCCTTCAAGAATATCACTCCTCCCCCATCGGTGGGCATGCTGGGATACTTCGCACGTTCAAACGACTATCAATGTCATTCTTTTGGCCGAGAATGCGCAAGGACGTGCAGGATTTCATCACTAAGTGTGAGATTTGTCAAGCAACCAAGTACTCCACTCAACCTCCTGCGGGATTGTTACAGCCATTACCGATCCCAGAAGGTGTGTTTGACGCCGTGACCATGGACTTCGTTACTGGTCTTCCTCCGTCAAAGGGATGTACCGTCATAATGGTGGTTGTGGATCGTCTATCAAAGTTTGCTCGGTTTGCTGGTTTGCCGACTGAATTCGACGCTCCAAAGGTGGCCTGCGTTTTCATGGACGTGGTGGTAAAGGTACACGGGATGCCGAAAAATATTGTGACGGACAGGGACAAGGTATTCACGTCGGTGTTTTGGAGGGAGCTGTTCAAGCTCAGTGGTACGAAGCTCTCTTTTACGACCGCCTATCATCCGCAGTCCGATGGGCAATCGGAGGTCATGAATCGGGGATTAGAACAATATTTGAGGGCTTTCACGTACAATAAGCCTGCACGTTGGATGTTCTTTTTGGCGTGGGCTGAGTATTCACTGAATACAAGCTTTCATTCAGCTATTAAAATGAGCCCATTTCAAGCTCTGTTCGGGCGGGCACCACCTGAGCTTTTGCCATACTCACAGGGAACAAGTAAAGTCAGTTCAGTGGATGTCATTTTAGTGGAAAGAGATGCTCTCCTCAAGTAATTGAAGGAAAACTTGCAGCTCGCACAGCAGAGTATGAAACAGCAAGCAGATAAGAAACGTCGGGACCTGCAATTCGAAGTTGGGGATTGGGTTTTACTCCGCTTGCAACCGTACCGGCAAACTTCCGTAGCTCGAAGGAGGAGTCAAAAGTTATCTACACGCTATTATGGACCCTTCTTGGTGACTGAAAGGGTCGGAGTAGTTGCGTATAAGTTGGCATTACCGGAAACGGCAAAAATACATCCTGTTTTCCATGTGTCGTTATTGAAGCCTTTTCACGGCAAAGTTGGTTCCGAAGTAGCTGAGCTGCCACCGATTGTTGATGGGCATCCAGTTGCCTTGCCTGATAAGATATTGGGCCAGCGTAAGATTTTGCGACAGGGCCACATGACTGAAGAGCTGCTTGTTCGTTGGACAGGAGGAAACGATATAGATGCCACCTGGGAAAATCGCCGCTGGATCGAGGAGCAGTTTCCAGCCATCCACCTTGCGGGCAAGGTGGTTTCCGATCCGGGAAGGGATGATACGAGTGGGACCGAGTCAGCACCACTTGTGCAACGTAGAAGCCAACGCCCTCGAGAAGCTCCGAAATACTTGGGTGATTATGCATTGTGATGGGTTTGTCTTTGTTATGTGTTTGACTTGTTCTGTTATTTCCTGATTTGTCTCCCATTTGTTATTTGTTATTCGTGGAATCAGTCATGGACCCCTACGTGGGTACCACATATCTGATTGTCTTCTATTTAAGTCAGAGTCCATGTATTTGTTGCATTATTATCAAGAAGTTAAAAACCCAAACAAAGTCTCTTCCAACCTTTTATACACTGTCGTCAACCAGTTCTTTGTTGACATATATTCTGATTTCCAATTCCCACTACTGGAGTTTGTATCCGCTCGAAGCGATACGCGAGTTACGACTTAACACTTTTCTTTTTTATTAGAAAACTAAGTGATGTTTAATTAAGATATACCTGTTTTATTTTACTATGTGAAACAATGTTTAAAAAACTCAATCGATTATAAAACTTTAAACCGTACAACTTTTTAGTTTATTTTTTAATTTTTTAGCTCGATTTTTTAAAATAATATTTATTGTTAAAAATTGATCAGTTTAATAATTAATCAATCAATTTTGTAAATTAATAAGACCAAAATAAATGAATTTATTTTCAATCAAACTTCAAATTTTTTCCTTTCAGTTATATTTCAAATTTGTTATCTTTATTCAATCTTTAGACTGTCGATATTCGATCTTTTAAACGTTAAATTTCTGATTTTTAAAAACCAAGAGATATTGAAAATTAAATTTTAAGATATTAATTAAAATTAAAAATATTAACAACAATAATTAAAAATTTTGTTATGCAATGTTTTCCATAAATAAATTCACACTACAAATCAAATGTTTAATTTTTTTTATGTTAAGATTATATATAAGATAATCAAATTGATCTAATTTGAGTATTGAAATAATACTAAATTTAGAAAATAGAGACTCTCTCTTTCATTCCACCTAAAAGAAAATAGTACCATTGGATAATATCTAAAAACAATTATTGAGTGTTTTGGTAAAACAAAATATACGTTTTAATTTTCGATTGAGAAATTGGTTTTTAAAATAAATTATTTTGTATTTTCTTTTCCTATGGAAAATATCATTATCCTTTTGCTTATGATATCGTAATTAATCAAAGTATGATTCCAAAATCGTTGTTCAAAACAGTATCTTAATATGACCAAATACATGCATAAATATAAGATTACATGTCCATATAATTAATTAAATACTAATATAATAAACTTGTAATTTAATTACTTGTTAAACTAAAGTTAACAAATCCTCCTAAAATCAGGTACTAATAGTCTCAGGTTAACACAACTAATTAAGAAGATAAATCTGTTTCAAATACAAGATTACGACGTAATTTTGGTATGCATATCAAATACAAGTTGACAAATTTAACTTGAAATTGTATAGATAACTATATGTATATATATACACACGCACACACACGTACATAAATACATGTATATATATTTCTATAATGATCAGTTCCAAGTTGATAGGATTATTATTTGTATTCAGGACCTTCTTCCCATGTGATTTTGATGATTCCTGTAATCTGACAGAGGATGATCCGTGTTTAGAGAATGGTCTTTGTGTTCCACTAGATCCTATTGAAGAAGTTATTGGCCTTTTTCCTACTTTGGTTAATGAACCCATCAATGGTTTATGGTCAGGGACACAAGATGAAAGGGAAGAACATGACAGGAAAGTAGCAGGGGGATTTCTTGGACAACGTGAAGCAGAGTCAGCAGAGAAAAAGTCGGGAACAATACCTTGCATAAAACCTGGAGCTTCTCCGGAGAAAAAGTCAGGAGTAATACCTTGGATTAAACCTGGAGCAGGGCCTTCCGAACCACCTGGAAGAAGAATGAAGGAGAGCAACTAAATCCTGCCCGCACGATGCTATTCTTGAGCTTCCCACGTGGCAAAGGGTGGTTGCAGAAGGAACCGGTGGTGGCTGGTCGGGCGTTGTTGGCTGTGGGCTCACTCATTTCTTCACTAGTCACTACACAATACAACCATTCCCCAAGTGGTAGTTACTTCTGGTATGATCACCCAAGTTCACTTACTTATAGGCCAAGGACAGTTGTCTTCTTGAGATCTACCGTTCGTGCTGAGTTGTCCAACTTCACGAAAAAGAACAAAATAAGTTTTGGAGATTGTCCGTCGCATGTATCGCCCTGAGAGGTAGTACCTATAGCACGTGCGACGCACGCGCCAGCTACGAACTGACACATGGGTGGTCCCATAATAATGTACATAACTAGAACCTTTTGAAATTTTAACTTAAATTTTGAATTTCAAAATGGAATGTATTCAATTTCATTTCATTACTAACTGCCCTATTAAAAATGGGGACAGATCCTCTGGTCCCTTATTCTGGCCCCACATGAATGGATGGCTTGGATCAAAAGGGGACAAATTAGGACCAGAATAAAGGGACCAGAGGATTTCAGCTCATTAAACATAGCCTTCACTTACTCACAATCATCTCAAACATTATTGTTTGATTGATTGTGAAAGGATAATGATAATCTAGAAGGAAGCATAAAAGTTGCTGTTTAAAACTATATATATATACTAGTTTTGGTATTGCATCTAATGTGTATTTACATTAGTCATGTTTATTCACTTAAACAACAGAGGGTGAGGCCGTACTTATAGAATGGCACAGTACCAACCTTGCTCAAGTAAGAACACAAGAAGGATAAGTGTTATACCTATAACCCCGAAGCACTTCTCAACGACCTTCATGACGAGCCTTAGTGGGAAGGTTAACTGAATTCTGTGCATGAGGAGGGCATGCGAAATGCTAAGGTAAGGCGAGTGAGATCGGACTTGATGTGAATTTTGGTAGAGTTTCGGACCTTGTTGAGATTGACTCGATCCAGGCTAAGAACTTGACGGACTAAGGACTTGACTATGCTCGGATGGATGGATCACGACTAGCGGATTTATTGTGAGTAGCACTGGATCAGGCCAGTGTGCTATGTGGGCTTTGGATAAAGATCACGAGGAGATCTTAAATAATGTGGCGATGACTGGGAGTTAGAGTTGCAGTGGAACTCATCATCTGAAAATAATGGAGATCTTCGCAGATAAGGATGTTAGTGTTCTAGATAAATGTAAACTTTATCTTTATGTTATCTTGTTATATTCTATCTTATCAGTTAGAGTCCTATTTAGATGGGGGTATCATCCAATTGGTTGGATTTAGTGAGAATCTGAATGTGATTTGGACTCCAAGTTAGATGCCTATACATAGCTCATTCGAGCTTTGTGTTTCGCTATTCAAGTTAAGAGAGTATTTTTTGTATTCTTTTGAGGGAAAGTAATATAAAAGTTAGTTATTGACCATATCTCTCTTGTCTTCTAATTGTCTTTGTTTCTTTATTACCTCCCTTGCGTTGTTTCTTCGAATGTGCGAGGTAAACACTTCATAAGGTTGGGAAAGGCTGAAGTCTTACTTACATGGATCTAAGTGAGATTGCTATACAAAAGGTGTGAACGAGAAACTTTGGATGAAAGTTCGAGTTCCAAGGTGACCTTTGTATCAATAAGGGAGGCGGTGTTCTTTGATTTTAGTGAGAGAGGTTATGACTTGAGTGAGTAGTTTAAAATAATATCCATAATAATTGAATTTTGTCAATATTGAATATATTAAAAATAATAAGATAATACTAATAAAATAAAATAGATATAAAAATAATAATAAAAGGAAGAAGACAAAAGGTACCTTTACCTTTAAAAGAGGTCTAAGTATGGAAGAATGTCCATTTTGAGATGTGTCATTCCTCGTTTTTTTTTTAATTTTTTAAATTACAAAAACTATGTATTTTAGCTTTTTATAAATTTAGGTTTGTACTGGTCCAAAATGGAACTCTGTTCGTAATAAGGAGGATGATAACGTTTGGTTTTGTTAATCTCTTGGTACTTAAGATTTTTGTTTCTTGACCGAACACGACAACCAAACCAAGTGGCCGATCCGAAGGCAATATAAGATTCAAGAGCATATTCATTGCAACAGAGAAGAAAGCAAATGTGGAAAATTATAATAAAAAGAAATATTTGCTGATTGACGTTTAAAATAATTATTTGGATCCATTTTTTATTTAAAAAAACAAAGTGATGTTTAATTAATATATACCACTAAGCGAAACAATTTAGAAATTAAAATTAAATTTAAGGAATTAATTAAAAGTAAAAAACATATCTGTTTTTAGAATAAAAATTTAAATTCAACCATAAATCAATAATAACATGAACAAAATATATCACCTTACGGTACTGTATATTCTTCTACCAATCTTCTGTCTCAGCCATCTTTTGTGTGAGAGAAACATGTGACAGAATGCAAGAAAGGAAAGCTTTGACTGTAATGCTAAGATTAGGGCATAGCATCAGGAACCGGATCAATCAACATTAATGGTGATTGATCCTAATTTAATCTTATTCATCCTATAAAGGATTGTACCATCAAACATGAAAAAAATACATACATATTATATCCTATTCTAAGAGTGTTGTTATTAAGTAATCTAAAACAAAATAAAAGATGAATGTTTACAATTCAAACAATTTTAACAATAATCTTAATTAATAATAAAAATATAAAATTCTTTCAAAACAATTAAAATATCATCATTTGATGTTGATTAATCATCACTCTACCACTTTGATACCTCATTGCGTATGTGATTAAGTTTTTGAATGCACACTTAATACTGTTAATTAGATAATTTGAATAAATTATTTAATAAATTAATAATTTGGAATTAACCCTTAAACTTATTTCAATTAATTAGTAATACCGGACATCAATTATGCATGTAATTTGATACATAATATTATACTTAGATTAATTAATATTTAACCAAAATTCTCTAATTGATATTTTAAACATTTTGTAACTAAAAACCCTGAAGAGTGGATGTTAAAGTGGACTGCTCATTAGGGCTGTGACAACCCCAATTAGATGCAAAAGTTAATAACTTTCATACTGTTTCAATACTATTTTTTGTACGGTACAACACAGGCAAGTACGTTACGGTATTCAGAACACTGGTTACGAATCATGTCTAAGAGAAGGGTTCAAATCTTCTGTTCTGGTTACCCTGTTTCAACTTTCTTTCCGCCCCAATGTGAAAACTACGTTGTTGGATCAGGATAATTGGAAAAGAGGATTTCACGCCCTAAGAGGAAAAGTTCAAATTTTTATATAATTGACTTGCAAGTATGGATGAATATTATCAAGATAACAGTTATTTGTCATATCATAATCTTTAACCAGGCCATGTTAAGAGCCACAAAAATCAATCTGACCTGAGTTTCTGTGAACCAAATACAAACATAATCTTCAACCTTTCCTTCAATTCTGTATCACATCAGATTCCAACCCTTCCACCTCAGGAACATATATGCATGTCCTGGGCCACGTCTCGGCCGATAAATACGAGACAGGATAGGACCGAAAAGAACCGGCTTTATGCGCTCTCTTCCTCTAAGAAAGTCTCGATTTGTTCAAGTGCCTGGCAGAAAGTTAAAACTTCAGTTAGCTAAAATACCAGATAGCTGGAAAATGTGAATTCAAGGAGGCATTGCAGCAAGATGGAGTTCAATGTATTTAAAACATTACCACCCTAGTTTCACATAAGTAGGAACAATATACGACCTAGAAAGATACCTCGATTGCAATTATATTCGGTGTGAGACTTAATACGTCGTTATGCCCCAGCTTGGCCGCAATATCTGCATGGAGGAAAGCTCGACTCTAATTCTCAGGGAATAACATGAAAAATTTAGAGATCACACAGAATACTGTATCCTTGCAACTCAGTAACAGAGTGAACAAGGTGTTTCACTGTGAACTGGACACAAGTTTTAGCCCACTTACTTTCTAGAGAGACCCTAGCATTAGCATTTTCATAGGCGTCACTTCTCTCCTCGAAAAGGGTAGATAATCGCTTTAAAGCCTATAAGGAAAAAGACGAGATGATTCGATTATGAGAATTGCAAACCACATTATATATATACATAGAAAAACGTGAGATGCCAAATACACCACCTTTGTGTATGCATCGCCTGGTTCATGATGCAAAAGGGGTCGAGAATGAGTTCCAACAGCAGCTATTCTTTCTGCCAAGGCTTCCAGAGGTACATCCAGCCAGACACTGATTCCCTTATTCATATATTTCCTGGTAAACAAACACATCGGTTCCTGATTCACAGAGCCAATAAATGTCTACAAATGCCAGGATATAGACAGCAAAGTACTTATTGTGTTTAAATGCATGCAGTATCATACCAATTGATAGGTTGCACAACTGCACCTCCACCAGTAGAAACAACAACTCTATGCATTAGAGATAGCTTCTTCAGGGCCTCAGTCTGAAATGAAGATTGTAAAAAGTTGATTATCTATGTCCCAGGAGAGTTGGACGAGTATTAAACTCTATGTCTGGTTTTCCCGATTTTATGTTGTCAAGAAATCAAATGGCAATTTGACTGGGGACAGGAATTAGTCCATTTGCACAGGTTTACTTATGTTTTGGTTTAGGATTCAAGTATCTATTAGGTTAAGATATCATTTTGAGTCCCTGTAGTGTTAGGATAAAGTGACAAGATTCTTGTTTGTAAGTATGAACTTTTAGTTTACGAAGAACAAAGAAAAGCTTTGCTCAAATTTCTAAATTAGAAGTTTGGAAGTTTCATACCTACTTCCCAAGAGTAATTCTTAGAACTATGATTGATTCCTAAAACCCTAGAAGTGAAATTATGGGGGTGAGACAAATAATTATTTTTCTAATAAACCATAGTTTCCGAACATGGTTGTTCGCATCATGTATTCACATCTGTCTGCATCACAGTTAATATATAAAAAAGAAGAGACCAACAAAGAAGTGGATAGTTATTATTAGTCTAGAATTGTTTGAGCTAATTAGCAGAGAAATAAAGTTCAAGGAATGCAGCGATTATATGAAATGTGAAGAGTGCTTGAAATATCATGCTTCATAAATACCTCTCTCTGTCTGAAGAAAGTCTCTCCATGAAGCTTAAAGATTTCAGCAACAGAAGTTCCTTGTACAGCCTGCTCCACCAATTTGTCACTGGAGAGAAAAGGGAAAGGAAATAAATTAAAATTCATATTTCATAGAAAAACCAAAAGAGTGGATGCAATTACATTCAAATGCAATTTATCTAACATCTGACGCATATTCTTTCTTGTTTCATCAAAGTTTATAATAGGTAGCTCATCTGTCTGAACACTAAATAATAAGGGGATTACAAGGACAAACCTGTCAAAGAATGAGTAATCAAGTACTTCAGATAGAACCTTTCCAATAGTGGTTTTTCCAGAGCCCATCATTCCTAAAATCGGATCATTTAGTTAACTACTAATGGACTGAATTCGTCTAACAGAAGATAACTGATTACGAATATCAACTCACCGACAAGATAAATGCAGCGTCCATTTAACAAGGGCTCAATCTCTTGTGACTTGTTCTGTTTATTGTATCAATATAATGTGAGAATTATGTGCAACTAATGTTGTACGTGGGACACAAAACTGAGTTCTTGGATCCATGAGTTCCAAGCCCATCAACCATCTATACACTATAGATTCCAGGAAATCACTAAGAAAATAAAGTGACTGTAAAACCACATATTTGCAGATTAAGATTAGAATTTGTACCTTCAAAATCAAAGCCTCTTCGTCTGAAGCAGGAGAACTTTCAGATTCCAAAGTTGAAGCTACAAAGGAAATGACAAAAGAATGTCAATGTTCAAAAGCTAAGACGACCTCATGGATTCGTTCTATATTGCTCATCAAAATTTCATTTCTACTAATTAAACTATTCGAAGCATCTGTCATGGATTGAACACATACCCCAGAATCATGCTCTTTTAAACTATCAGAATCAGAGAGATCAATGGCCACTTATTATGCAGCCACAACACAGAAATTTACCAGATGTTCACAATGTTACTAACTAGAAAACTCATATCAATAAGAAATCAAACAAAAATATCTGCAGAGACCCACCACGGCTCTCCAATTTGCTTTGCAAATTTGAAACTTAAATTTCACAAGTAACAAAAGAACTCATGTCCCTAGTTGGTTATGTTGCTTTAAGCAAGTATGTTTAGTCACATGATATAGCACTACATAGGACTACTTTAACTTTTGAAAAATGGAAGAGGAAATGGAAAGAGAAGAAATTGCTCGAGGAATTACCAGGAAAGTTATTAAGTGAACATGAAACAGTCAGAGGCAATAATCTATGGCAATTCTTGTTTCTCGAACATTGTTTAGTCGAAGCAAAAACTTGAACCCGCTGATGTTCCTTCAATCTCCTTGAAAACGTCAACGAATCCTTTGGCTTTGTACTGATGTTTTCTGGATTTATCCGTATACAAGAAAGTTGCAAACTTTGAACAACTTTAGCGTCCATGTCAACTCCAAAGATCGATTCTTTCAGAGACCCTCTTCAACCAATGTCTTAAATCAAACGACTGAATCAATGCGCAGAGCAAAAGAACAGACCTCAAACGACTGAATCAATGCGCAGAGCAAAAGAACAGACCATAACACGTACCATTCATCACCAGTTCACCGAAAAACAAACAAAATGTTGACAAATTAATCGACTTAGCAATCAAAGGAAAAGTCGAATGACAGAAAGAGGAAAAACCCACATGGAGATAGTTAGAAAGATAGGATCTTGGAACAGAATTCGAAGAATTTGAGAGGTTGGTGGGAACAGGGAAGTTGTTCCTGTGCTTCTTCGTCTTCAGTTTGTGTGGTTGGTAGTTTTGATTCATAGTGTTAGGTTGGGTTGGTGGTTCATTTTTTTTTTTAATTTTGAAAAAGTTGGTTGGTGAAATTTTAAGTAAATCAAATATTTAAGGAAAAAAAAGTTTGCCTTGAAACTTGAAAGTCTAATTTTTCAGTAAATTCTCCTTATTAATACAAATTATCTAAAAATCATTGAATTTAATAAGAAGTATTTATTAATACTTTGTAATAATATAACTTTTTAACGTATTAAATTCATACATAATCCTTTAGTTTTTTATGTTTAAGTTTGAACTTTTATAAAATAATTCAAATTAAATAATTTTAATTTGAATTTATCAACTAAGTTATTCAAAATAAGAGAAATAATTTATATCTTTACAATATACATTTGAAAGCTTATTCATAATATACTTAAAATAATTATTATAAAAATTCTATTTTTTAAAAACTCAAATTTAAGTCTCCAACCAAAGACTAAAAAGGAATATCAACTATATAGACAAAATTTAGTCAACGAATCTTTGACTCAATTTTCTTCCTCTCTTATATGTAAAATTAATATGATGAAACTATCAAAAAAAAAATATATATATATATATATATATGGTAGTCCATGATAAAAAAATAGGTTTATTTTATGGATTTTTTTTAATATGATAGGATTTGTTAAAAATGTATGGTATTAAAATTAAAAACACTAATATAATAATAAGATAATTAGTATCTTTTGGGACCTGAAAAATTATTATCTTATACGGAGTTATTAATTTATCGATAAATGAATATTTTATTAATTTATCGA
>JAOTBA010000203.1:29339198-29352847 GCA_025629845.1 Erythroxylum squamatum
CGATGGAATGAAGAACTGATCAGACGCTCCTTCAATACACGAGACACAGAACTTATTTTACAGATCCCTTTATGCTTCTCAAGGATCAAGGATGATTGGATATGGATTTTAAAGGGAGAATACAGAGTTAAAGAAGGCTATAGAATTGGTACGGAGAGTGTTAACACAGAGTTCATGGTCACGGGATTTCCATGGGAGAAAATTTGTCTAGTTCATGTTCGAGGTAAAGTAAAAATTCTTATTTGGCGTCTTTTGAAGAGTACTCTTCCATGTAGAGCAAACTTAAAAAGGAGACACATTGACCTAAATGACACTTGTCCTATGTGTGGTAGAGCACCAGAAACTGAACAACATATTTTATATTACTGTGAGTTTGCTCAATCTATTTGGTTATTATCCTCTGTGAACTGGAATGTATCCTCGGTGAATTGGACCCCTAGTACATCATTGCATAATTGGCTTGCTTCGGTTATGACTTACTTCACAAATGCACAGAAGGAGGAGATATTTATGATTATATGGGGCTTATGGACTCAACGCAATGAATTGGTATGACAGCAGAAACTTCATGACAAATCCTTCATCATTAGTCAGGCCAGAACAACTCTATTAGAATGGCAAGCTGCACAGAAGAGGACCAACCTTCCATCCAAACAGCAACAACACTCTCAATCCAAATGGAAAGCTCCACAATCGAACCAATTTAAATGCAATGTAGACGTGGCACTATTGATGACTGATTTTTATGGACTAGGAATGGTAATCTGGGATTCTCAAGGACAGAATTGTGCTGGCAAATTAATGATTTTACCAGGATGGCAAGATCCCCAAATCGGCGAAGCTTTATGTTTTCGAGAAGCCCTGAGTTGGATCAAAAGATTTTCTTTTTTTCCAATATGTGTAGAAACTGGCTATCAAATAATTACTCAATTCTTGACATCTACACATATTTTTCCTTCTTACTTTTCAATGATTCTTCAGGATTGTAAAGCTCTACTTAATGAGCATCAATTTATTTCTACTACTTTTATTAGGAAGCCAGTGAATCAGATTGCTTATACGATAGCTAGGGCAACTAATTCTATGTTTGATTTTGAATGGGGGTATGCCCTCCACCTTTTCTGTATGATGTTATAGCTTTGGATATTAATAATATGCACTGCACCTGATAATGTTTCAAAAAAATCAATTATATTTAGAATATATTTAATAATGAATGACTTTCATTCGTCACGTATTTGGAGAGTATTCATGTTATGATAATATATAACTAATCGATATTTTTTATTCCCATAGGTATAGATGTTTTAGGTCTAACTAAATCATTGAGTCTTGCTCAAAATTTGAAAATTTAAAAATCTCGATTTACTTTAATAATTTCTGTAATTAAAAATAATTAATTTATAATTAATCGATAAATTAATAAGTTATTAAATAAGTGTTCCTTTAAGCTCATGGCAGCACCTCATCCAAAAGAAGGGGGAGAAGAGGTTAAGAAAATTGATATAGCACATCATGAGAAACACAGGACCAGCCTGCCCACTTTTTGCAGTAACTAAAAGAAACTAGTTACACAGAAGGGATTCAAATTGCAGTCAGATCGTTACTGCAATTGCCTGCAACTATAGTTTAATCCCAAAGTTCATAACCTAAAACTCTGAGCAAAACATAAATGGCTCACTCTAGAAGGGGAATGAAATTCCTGGTCCTGATGCAACAGTGATTAAGAACACTTTACATCTAATGTGAATTGGTACGAGGAAGCTGAAAGGAAGACGCTCAACTATTGAAACTTTACAACTACAACCTGAGAGCAGTATCAGAAACCTGTTACATTTTATTATGATGAAAAAGAGAGCAGACTTGCATCAGACACCATACAAAGACAAATATTGAATAGGTATGATATCACACTGTAAGCAAAGGAATCCATGATCAAAATATTTGCAAACACAGCAGGTAAACCAACCAAATCTTCCGGCTGGATCAGATTTTTAAATTACAATTCGCAACTGCAATTACAGCCGCCGCAAAGATCGGCTGCAATATTGATGTTGCTCCAAGATTGGAGGCAGCACTTATTCTTACAATACCGATGCAATCTTAAAAGAAAGCATGCTTTATTAATAGTACATATCAGACATAATCATTTTAAACCTTGACCTTTCCTGCGAGCATATATGTCTTGTAGATGACAGTTCTCACCAATTCTGGTTCACCCCAAGCACTTTGGAACTCCTTGATCACCTTAGCAGACAACAACTCAACCCCTTCATCCTTGGCTTTCTTGACTGCAGACCATGACCTCAGTAGTCCCAAAAACCCTGGAAAAGACATGTCTTTTGGCATGTCTAGTACCTTTGGATGCCCTTCACTTCCTAAACCTACACTCTCAAAAGGAAAAGGAATGGTCTTGTAGCATTCTAAAGCGTATCTTACACCTGGATTTTGGTAAGGAAGAGCATTCTCACAGAAACGCTCGATGAGAGGATCGAATTCTGGGCTAACTTGAACCAGGTTATAGGTCCACGCAGCAATAACCCCTCCAGGCTTTTTAAGCATGCGATTAACAAGAGAGTAGAAGCTTTCAAGATCAAAGTGATGCAAAGCTGTAGCTACCGTGATCAGATCAACGGAGTTTTCAGGAGCAATCAACTTAAGAAACTCTTCATTGGAAGTTGATAGTGGAGTATGCACGTAACTAACATGTGGGTGCTTCAATGAATGCTTCAACTGATCTTCACTTATATCACTTGCAATCACATGCTTGTAATACTTGGCCACCTTCAAGATAAGAAAAACCTAATTATATACTGGAAACAGAGAAAGTAAAGCGAGATAAAGAAAAAAGCGAAGAAGAACTCACACCGACGGCGGCTTGGCCATTGCCGGTGCCAGCGTCCCAAGCCAAAGAGTGGTCAGAAGTGAGATCGGCAAGCATAGAAAACCAGTCGGTTGGATAAGTTGGTCTCGCGTCCACATACGTCTCTGCCTCGTACTTGGGGGCCTCCATTGTTGAATGCTTTTTCTGCTGACAGTGATATTTGAGGGTACAGATCCTCTGTTTAGTTTTACTTTATCTTATTCTGTCTCATGAAATCTCAGCTATTTATTTTGCAGACTTCATGCGAGATCTACATAAATAAATGGCTGAAATTTATTGAACACAATAAGACATCGTTTAAGAAAAGATCTGGACTCGATCTTTGATGGCTACGGGTAGTATTTATAGGCACTCAGTCTCGCGATTATTATCAATAATTTCATAACATCCGATGAGACCTATAGAAATGATTTAAAAATAAACAGAGATTTGTAAGTACATGAATGAGATGGACGACCAGGTCCTACCAATGCTTCAAAAGACCTGACCTTTTCATCCTTCTAACAGAAAAAAATCACAAGTCCCTACAAAATGAGAATTTTGAAAAATGTATAAAGAAAAAACGCATTTATTAGAGAAGGACCTAGGGTTACATTTTTGGCCCGGTTGGTCATCGAGTTTTGAATCCGGCCGAAGAAGAACTAACTCAACCCAATTTATGAGTGTGAATAAATCGGGTCAGGTTTGCCTTGCTTAGGCTTGAGCTCAACATGAATTTTAATTTTTAGGCATGAGTTTGAGTTCGAATCCAATCTAGCTTTAGACATTTTGAAGCTTGATGGAACTTGATTAAATTTATTTTTAAAATATTAATTCAAAATAATATTATTTTATATAAAATTTCAAATTTAGATTAGGCTGAGCTAAATTGCCTGAGTCTACACTCAATCATAATCTAAAACTTAAAAAAAAAACAGAAACTTAATTTGAAGCTCGATTAATTTAGGTCATATTTGTTAATTTTGAATCGAATTAGGTTGAGTCTATTATCCCTAATTTAGTTTTAAAAACTCAAATTTGTCGTAATTGAGCTAGTAAAATTAAGTTGTTTTTACTGTAATTATGTAAAGTGATATTACTTTTATTTTATATTTGAATCAAAATGATATAATTTTAGTATAAATTCGAGACAATTGAAATGCAAAACATTTGTCCAAAAATCTATAAAAAATAAATTAAACGTCAATGGATCGGACTAAAGGCAACCTAACCAATTGACATTTTGCCAATGTAAGAAATTCTACTAATCAACTTCATCGAATTTAATTACATATTTACAAAGTCAAACGAGAAGTTCTTGTACGATAATGTTAAATATAACTATGATTAGGAATGGCAAAAACCGTGACATCTAGCAATACCTTGTGTTCAAGAGATTGATATATTAGCGGTTATTTTAATTTCTAGTGAAAGAAACCAACAAAAGACTTAGGAGCTGTTAGTTCCCTTGAGGTGATGGTAATATGAATGAAAATGACTATTATAAAGAATATAATAAATATTATTATTATAATTATGATGGTCGGTTAAGACGAAGGAATAATTATCGTTACCATTAATAGTAGTCAGTTTGTTAAAAATCTTGAAAAATATATCATAATTTTAATATATTATAATTAATTATATTATTTTACAAAAAAATAAAATTTACTTTACATCAAATTTTAATATATTTTAATTAATTATATTTAATTTTAATATATTCTAATTAATTATATGTAATTAATTATATCATTTTGCTCAAAAAGGAAAAATAGAAATTAGTTAATTTTTATATGAAATTTCAATATAGTCTATTTAATTTTAATAAATTATAATAAATTATATGTAATTAATTATATTGTTTAGCTAAAAATTAAAAACTAATTTTTTATTTTAAATCAAAATTTAATATATTATATTTAATTTTAATGTATTATAATTAATTATATTTAAAATATATTTAGTTTTAATTAATTATATTTAATATTATATTTAATTATATCTAATATATTCTAATTAATTAATTATATTTAGAATATATTTAATAAGGAATGACTTTCTTTCTTCACCTGTTTGTTACAAATTTACACTCAACCCAGCCCATTTCTCTCGAGGACTCAGCTTCGCAGGTACGCTGATAAGACAAGCAAACAATTGGACAACATTGCTCTTTCCCTTCTCTCTTCCTCCTCCTCCTGCTTCTTCCTCCTCCTCCTGCTTCTTCCTCTTCAAATCCAGCAGTAGTAACAACACTGTTCGTGCGCGTGTATATGCATTTACTTGCACATGGCAACGGCCTCCACAATAACTCTCCATTTCTCTCGCGTTTCACGTTTACACGTCTCCTTCTCTTTACCTCTTCTCCACAAGTCTCACGCTCTTTCTTTCAGTCGCTGTCCTCGACGGAGGCTTGCGGTTTTTGGATTCTCCCGCCATTTTTCCGTTCCCGCCACCGCCACCGCTACCGCTACCAGCTCTCCAGGTTTCCGCTATTAACTTTCTCTTCTCTATATTCTTGTTTATATGTTAGTACCAATTCTCACTTCTGATGACTATTTACTAAAAAAGCTGAATTCTTTGCATGTCACGTAAAATTTGAAGCTTGTATTGAAATCTTGGATCAGTTGTTGCTACTCTTGTACTGGTTAATCGCAGTCGGACATGATATTATGATACTTCTGTTAACTTACTTTCCCGATTAAAAAAAAAATTACAGATTGGAGTAGTCATGGTGGAGCTAATGATGAAAGATATGATGTCATTGTGGTTGGAGGTGGACACGCAGGTTGTGAAGCAGCTCTTGCTTCTGCTCGTTTGGGGGCAAAAACGCTTCTTCTCTCATTGAATATCGATAGAATAGCATGGCAGGTTATCCTCTTGAACGATTTATTTAACATTTAGATGCTTGTATTTGAGGAATGGTTAACTGGTGATAGCCTCTGTTTCATGAATCCTTTATGCGAGTTTACTTGAATTTGTTCGATGAAGAGAACTGATATCCATGTTTTCAACCATTTAAATACCCAAATGCTTTTCAACCAAATCCTAGAAGTTGTTTGAGTATCTCTGAAACCACTCACGCTCCTGAAGAAAGGGTAATATCCTGACCAATAGTTTCGTACAGCCTTGCAATCCAGCAGTTGGTGGACCTGCAAAGTCACAATTAGTTCATGAAGTGGATGCACTGGGTGGTGAAATTGGGAAGGTTGCTGACAGGTAATATTCAATACCACACTATGCTTTTGAAAGTTACTATCTGGTGATTTACTAGGAAGTGCAAACCTTGCTTGTACTTGCTTTTTATTGATTTGTATTAGATTTTCTCAATTTCTCTGAAACATAGGAAAGCTTCTCAGACATGATTACCAAAAAGGAACCAGAAGTACATTTTCCAACTGAAACCTGTTGATATTTCTTGATACATGAAATGAAAAGTATTGGTGCCAAAAAAGTGCTTTTATGTAGTGGACATCATATTTGGTAACTTATTTATGTCAAATTTTAAACATAATTGTCATTTTTCTTCGTGCTTTAGGTGCTATCTACAGAAGCGTGTACTCAACAGTTCAAGAGGTCCTGCTGTCCGAGCTTTACGTGCACAAACTGACAAAAGGGAATATGCGATGCAGATGAAGAAAATAGTAGAGAGGCAAGTTATTCACTCTTTCTCTTTGCATGTGAATTAACTAAGATAAGGTCTAGCGATGCTACCACACCAGAATCACATGCCCACCACAGTGATGCAACCTTGGGCCTTTGCTTGTCTCAGTTTTGCGGTTTGCTCACATGATAGGTTTTTTTTTTGGTGGACGAAAAATAGTTTCTCATCTCTAAATGAGAATTAATAGGCTTATACTTGATCTCGTGACGACTGAAAATTTTTCCTAATTTTACATTTTTAATGCTTATTGAGCAAAGGACAGAAATAAAAATGAAATTGAAGGTACCAGAAAATTTCTTAAAAAGTTTTTGATATTTTCTCTCTGATTATTTGTCTGAGAAGGAAGAACACATAGCAGCAATGATTTGTATTTTCGTTTGATTTCATTTTTATTTGAGGAAGTACAATCTAATAGGCAAAATAATAGAGCAATGTATCTAAGATTATGTTTGCTTTATTGTGTGTTGGTACACATTGAAGAATTATGAGTCTCTTTTGTGCTTTGGAAGGAAGATGCAAGCTATAATCTCTTATTTCTGGTGCCTTTTCGCTGGGATTACTTGTTTATGTATCATAAGATTTGAATTTTCTTTTGCTGTCAAACTATTCTTCCAAAACTTTGTTTTATTCTTCTTTTACGTAACGTCTATGGTAGAAAGCTTTTAAGTTTTTCTTTTATCTATCAAAAGGCAATCACTATGTCAAGTTTAATCAGTATTTAGCATTTTACCGGCGTTTCTTTACTCCCAAAAAACTGCTTTCTTGAATGTCCCTGCGCCTGTCTGACTTCTCTGTGTGGTTTGCTTCGATTACAGTACTCCAAATCTTTCCATGAGAGAGGCAATGGTAACAGATATACTATTAGGGAAAAATGACAATGTGGAAGGTGTCTCTACCTTTTTCGGCATGAACTTCTACGCTCCTTCAGTCATTCTCACAACTGGCACTTTTATGAGTGGTAAGATTTGGGTTGGTAGAACTTCGATGCCTGCAGGAAGAGCTGGCGAGTCAGCTTCTCAGGGACTCACAGAGAATTTGCAACATCTTGGATTTGAAACTGACCGGTTAAAAACTGGAACCCCAGCACGCGTGGATATTCGGACTGTAGATTTCACAGTTTTGGAACCCCAGCATGGAGATGAAGAGGTCCTTCCATTTAATCTCATATGTAGGTTCAGAAGATTAGTTCTAAATAATTCCAGATGTCCAATGGTGCTTCACAATCTACTTTTATGACAAGCATAACCCCAAAGCGTACTATTCCCATTGCTAGGATATTCACCTTTCTTGTAATGTTCATTACTAGGCCAGGGCAATTTGAACAAGAAAGAATGTTAGCGCTCATCAATTTGTGCTGTAACATTGAGAAAGGTGCTAGTTGATTGGCTACAAATGCCAAGTAGCTTTGTTAAATCTGTAAACTGATTAATGTAGAGATTGAAGAGTGTTATCTAGGCTAAAATTCATAGTTCATCAGCTAGACTAATGAAATGAGAATGAGGTACATTTGTTTATGGTTATTGAGTGTTTGCATGTGCTTCATAATGGGGTCTATGGTTGATAGGTTAGCTGGTTTAGTTTTGATGCTGATGCTCACATAGAAAGGGAACAGATGTGTTGCTATTTAACACGCACGACAAAAGTCACTCATCAACTTATTAAGGATAACTTGCATGAAACACCCACTTATGGAGGATGGGTGGAAGCAAAGGGGCCAAGGTACTGCCCGTCAATTGAAGATAAGGTGCACATTTGTTCTTGTCTGTTTTCACGAAAGTGTTTGTTCTTCTTAATTATTCGATCTAAGTTTCTTGTCCTTAGTGAGAGATGTATATAGTCAGTTTGGTGCTTTCTCTCTCAATTCAATGTGTCATAACTAGATACGACTTTCATGTCAATAAAATTATCGTTCCTATTTTACCTTTTGATTTTTGTTGACAAGCGCTCAACATGTGTACTTATTTTTTTAATATATATTTTCTTTTCAGATTGTCAGATTTCAGGATAAAGAATCCCATCAAATTTTTCTTGAACCAGAAGGTCGAAATGTGCCTGAGCTGTATGTGCAGGTTCATATCTTAATTCTTTTTTCCTATTATGCTAATATAGAAACTAATAAGAAAACAGGACAGGTGAATCCACCTCTTAAAGAGCTCTTCAATTCAATTTAGGGAAACTCAAGCAAAGAAATCACATCAAGTTGGTAACATCTTATATGCATAAAGTTAGCTACACCTTTTTATAGGGTTATCAACTTAATGAATTAGAGGCTTGGATATCCTGATTCTGAAAAAGAGACTGAAGTGACCACCCGCACCAATATAAGCAGTTGAACTCGACGTTACTAACTGCAATCCCAGCTGCTTCATGAATGATTGTGGGATAATTGATATTTTTCTTAGTTCAATTTACAAATGCATAAATGTCTTCAAACATAATTGGCTTGGGGAGCCAAGGTGGCACTGTGTATTACAACAATTTTAACGTTTCTTATCTTTTAATTTCCCAAATACATACAAACTATCTAACTTCATGCTATTAACTTATGTTCCCTTAATAACCAGTACTACACTTATGTGACTAAGTTTGGTTCCACAGCCAGTGACTGACATCTTTGCTCCAGTTGATTATGAGTAGGAATTTGACAACACGGGTCCAATTGTCTCCCATGTTGTGTACTGAAATTTCCTGGAACTTCACAGGGTGACATCTGGACATGTATAAAGCTACAGGAACATGGTTTTGGCCCAACTTGAAGTCCTGGAAAATTTGGATATGTGGTTGCAAGAAATCCCTTTGCTGATATAAACTAGAAGGGGCTTCTGCACTATGTTTGCTCCTTATTTTTGTTTTAGTCTAACATGCGTAATAGGAAAATGAGTTTTCCTTTGATTTGTCATGAAAATGTGCTTCTTTTAATGGCCATTTTTTATCTGATGACCAATTGTTTTTCACATAAAAGATCAGCATCTTATTTTAATACTATATTAGATGCTTTTTCCTATGCTCTGCATTATTTTAAAATGTGCTGTATTTCCAGTTTTTTATTTGCTTGACTTGCAGGGGTTCTCTACCGGCTTACCAGAAAGGCTACAGTTACCACTACTGAGAACTTTACCTGGACTTGAAAATTGTTCAATGCTAAGACCTGCATATGCTGTGGAGTATGATTTCCTGCCTGCCTACCAGTGCTTTAGGTCTCTCATGACTAAAAAAGTCGAAGGACTTTTCTTCTCTGGTCAGATAAATGGGACAACAGGCTATGAAGAGGCTGCTGCACAGGTTATTCATCTCCTAAAATTTTTTAGAGAGGAAAAGCAAAAATGGGACCTCTCTCATGATACAGAAGTAATCTTTTTTACTTTGAGGTGATTATGGTGTTCCTCCGTGTATGTCTCATTTCATATTTTACATTTTTAGGGAATTATTTCTGGTATAAATGCTGCAAGGCATTCAGACGGTAAACCTCTGATTATCCTTGAGAGAGAAAGCAGTTATATCGGAACATTGATTGATGATTTGATCACTAAGGATCTTCGTGAGCCTTATCGCATGTTGACAAGGTATTTTCTTAGATGCATATAACTCATTGTTGTAGTGTTAATTCCTCAAATTGTTGATTTTTTAAGGTATAAAAACATGTACTTGCCCTGTGGTCTGGCTCATTCTTAAGAAAAACTTCTTATAGTTTAATATTCTGAAAGAAAGTCCACATACTTTGTTAAATGTCACATGTTAGTTCGGTCAAAATTTTGAAGGAAAAAACTAACAGAGGGGGTGTGTGTGGACTATTTAACGAATTATGAGAACTTTTTTTTTAAGAGTATCAAACCATAGGGAACTATTCAGGAATAAGCCAAACAACAGGAAGGTCTGTGTCTTTTATCCATTTTCTTGTTCTGCTTAAAAATTTGACCAAATTTATTTCCTCTTCCTTTGCTTTAGCCGCTCAGAACATCGTCTTCTTCTTCGTTCTGATAATGCTGATAGCCGTCTAACACCTTTGGGCCGTGAAATTGGGTTGATAGACGATAGACGCTGGACTCTGTATCAGGATAAGCAAGCTCGAATTTCTGAGGAAAAAAGGCGTTTGAAAGCTGTCAGGATTTCAGGTTTGTATCCTTCTGTCATAGCAAAGCTATGACGTGAAATACCTGTAAATACTTGTAAGGATTACGTAGCCATATACGTTGATAAACAGTTTATTTGCAGATAAAGTAATTGTTACCATTTTGCTAGTTAACTCTTCCCCAGAATGGATGCAAATGATAACCAAAACTCAAACTCAAACCTTTTGACCTGGTCGATTTATTTCCTCTTCTAAATTGTCCAGTCATGATCAAACTGTTTTGTCAAAGGAAAAGAGCAACACATAATTGATGGGTGCATTTCTCTTGTGAAAGAAATAGTGAAAGCATAATTAGAAAGCATATTTGAACTTTAATCTCGATGCATATCAAATTCTGTTGCTCTTGCTTTTTTGCATTGTGCAATTGCATTAATGATTGAATTGTGGCAAAAGGTTAACAGTGATTTGTAGTTGGTTGAGAGAGAAAGAGGAAGAGAGAGAAGAAAGGAGATATGCCTTGTTAGGAACATAAAAAAGATTTGGTGCTACACATACATTGTGTTTGAATTTGAGATTAAATCATACGCAGAGAGAATTTCTCTTGATTTTGGAGATCGATTTATATCTACCTTTTATATTTCTTTCAGGAGGAGAATTGGCTGCTGATGTTACTCGTCTGTCTGGACAGCCTGTTAGGGACTCTTCAACATTGGAGAGTCTTCTAAAGAAACCACATGTGGGATACGAGGTTCTTGATAAGCATGGTTTTGGTAATGAAGTCTTGTCTAAAGTGGAGAAAGACTGTGTGGAGATTGATGTCAAGTATGAAGGCTTCATCACACGCCAGCAAATCCAACTACAACAGGTGTTATTCAACTTCCTTTGAAAAGGTTTATCCGCCTATATTTGGAAGTTTTCTAGGGATCCAGGGTTATTGATTATGGTCAAGTTTGCTGAAGTGGTTAACAATGCTTTGTACCAATAAGTGAAATGGAGGAATAACACTTCGTCCCATTCCCAGCAATGTTCAGCCCGCATTGTTTGAGATATTTTATTCTGCTTCTTTTCATATTAAATGAGTTGCCTTTTACATAAAGTGCATATGTTTCTTGTGTGTATGTTTGGGCTTTCAAATTCATTTATGATTGATCTAAATAAATTTAGGAGTTACGTAGTAAGATGAGGCATCCTATATTATTTGACTGATTTTTTCCTTTTTCCTAGAAAATGTTTACATAATAGATTTAATACAAAGAAAAAACAGAATACGTTGATGCCAAAATTGGCTCATCAAATGGATGCTTTCTCTACTTGTAGATGGCCCATCAACAAAATAGACAACTTCCAGACGACCTGGATTACTTTGCAATGGCAACTTTGTCGCTTGAAGCTCGTGAGAAGCTCTCCAAGGTTTGTAGAAGTGATGTTTTCTGTCCCACTTCAAAAATGCTCTATTTTATCTTCAAATCTCACACGTTTTCAAAAGATATACTGATGTTCTTTCACTGTTTAGTGCTATTAAAATGTGCTGCTGGTCGAAAAACAAGTTAATTTCTCTCCCTTAATGTTCTATCATGTTTGAATTTAAATCATATCACTATAATGTATCTATATATCATCTCTGAGGTTGCTGTGCACTGCTGATTATGTTCGAGCTAAGGTGGCAATGATTGTCATATCTTTTATGCATGTTCTTATGCACTTAGATCATAACACTACCGGGAAAAAATCTGCTATATTCAGTTGAATGTATGTTATATATGAACCTTGTCCACTTCCTTTCACTTATCTTCAATTGAATTATATGGTATATTAACTTTAAAATCTTGTTTCGAGATACTTGGATGAGAAGTTCTCTGTATATAATTGGAAAGAGTGCAGATTATGCTCAAATCCTTTTGATTGCTTGCAAATGAGGATCACGCAGATTGATTATTCAAAACTGTCTTTTGTATGTTTTCTATTGAACATATGAAACAGATTCTATCAATTCTGTGGCTTCCAGGTTAGGCCACAAACTATTGGTCAGGCAAGTAGGGTTGGTGGTGTGAGCCCTGCTGACATTACAGCCCTCCTAATTATCCTTGAATCCAACAGAAGAAAGGCTCAGGAACATCGAAAATACCAAAGGCAAACTTCTGTTACAGCAGACAGTGATCCTGTGCCCAATGTTGCTTCCGCAATCGCTTCATAACATGCTGGGATCCTGCTCTAGAATCTTGGACATTTGGCGAAACATGTTACTTGAAGCTGAAATTTATGGGCAGCCTGGAGCTTTGGTCTTCCTTTACCAAACTTGCGACTTTTTGATACTTGGAACAGAAAACAGAGAACAACCGAGAGTCAAGAAGTTATTAGACACTGCATCTTCTGGCAACTCTTTGCTGCTGCTGCTGCTGTTTGCTACCATCCAATGCGTGAACTTTATAGATTCTTTCCCTGCTTCCATGGCGGTAATAAACTGGAAGAGTACATATACACGTCAACCCAAGAAGCTCAATCCCTAGATGGGTCTCATGTTCTGTAATCTTGTCGTCCCAGACGGCATTGTATGTACATTTAAACTTGTAAGTGCCGATTTATTTCCATAATCTATCAATAGCCTCTCTGGATTCTTAATCCCATATCTCTCTCCAACTCTTTTGCCAAGTTTCTTAGTGCATCGCCCTGGTAAGTATTCAGATTAAATTCATTCAAACCATTAACTTTGTGATGTTCTCTTGAATTATGAATACCAAAATCAATTTATTGGTTTAAATGGGCAGGTTCACAAAGACTTACCTTCATCAGAAGTGTATTGTGATTATTTCCATAACTGCAACTTTTAAGCGAAGTTGGTGTTCATTTGCCTTCATGACTAAGGTTAGGCCTGAGTTCAACCTGATTAGACTTAGATAACTCGAAATTTGATTGGTTGAAGACCAAATGATGTTTTGATTAATTAGTTCCTCAATTATTAATATTCTACGCTGTTGTGCGGAAACGTGATTAAATTTGGAGTAAAAATAAAACAGCAACAAAAGAACACCAAGATTTTTATACTGGTTCGGCAA
>JAOTBA010000203.1:29352947-29402097 GCA_025629845.1 Erythroxylum squamatum
TCTTCTCACACCAACAACTTCTGCTCACTTTGTGCTCTCCTATCTCCTCCTTCATTTGCTTCTCTTTTATAGAGAATGTAATGGGTGTGAAAGCCTCCATTGTTGAAGCCACCAACGTTGAAGCCACCATTGTTGATCACCATGGTTGAAGTCACCATTGTTGATCACCGAAAGCTGCACCAATTTCTGACTTTGTGCTTCCATTTCTGACTTTGAGAGGTTGAGCCAATATTCAACATACGCCTCTTTGAGACTCCCGAAAAATGGACAAACTCTTTTTCTAACCATTATTATGATATTCAATATATCAATAGGATTGGATATCAATAAACTAAAAGTAAAATAAAAACATTCGGAAGTTGATTGGATCCGTTTGATGAGATAAAGACCTAATAATCAAAAATTAGATGAATATAAAAAAAGAACTTAATTGAATGAATTATATGAACCGAAAAGCCAACATTGCTATTACAAGAATTGTAAGCTACTTACAAAAATGGTTATTATTACTATAATTAGATTAAGAATTAAATTAAGAGATAAATTAGATATATATTATTTTCGTTATTGCTAAAATTGCCTCCCAAAATTATGAAAAAAAAGAGGATCTTAAAGTTTAAATTGAAGTATCATCTAACGAAAGAACATATTTGAAACTTTTTTTTCCTCTTTTAAGTTTTAACTCATGAAATCAACAAAATGACAATAATTTAATAATTTTCTTCATTTTTTTAATATCTGGAAACAAACAATTAGTACTTCTCTCACACTCTTTTTTGGTTGGTGCAAATTTTAACCCTTTAGACACAGACCATGGTGCTGAAAATTCTGATCTTTCATGAATTTTCTTACAGAACTTGAAAAACCAACCAAAACCCATCTCGAGCAGATCCCGATGAACAAGCATGGACGATGAGACGATGAAATCATGATTAAAGATGGAATCTTTTCTGTACATTATCTTCTCTACAAATTCCTGTTTCAGACCCCACCTCCGGTCGCTTGTTTATATGGCTAATCTCTTCCTTTTTGTTCTTATGCATCGCCGTCGGAGGCAGTTGTCTCATAAGCTACGTCTTGCTTCCTCATCATGAATCACATCAATGGCTTGCTGATGCAGGTGTGACCCTTGTTTGCCTTCCATGGCTGTTCCGGTTATTCACGTGCCTTTATCGTCTCATTTCAAGGATGTGCAGGTTCAGGATTAACTTTGGTCTTAACAGTTGTCGTAGTCATAAGGCGACAACGGATACCGCGCCGGATGAGCTCGGTCATGCCTGGACAACGGTGGGAGGAAACGGGAAGCGCGTTCTGTTAGGCGGAGCCACGATGGTCGGAGAAAAAGATGGAGGAGGCAGGTCTGGAGCCACGATTTCTGGTTAGAGTGAAATGCCGTTGAACTTATGATCGAACAGGGCTTTCTGATCGCCGTAGAAAAGTTGTTTGAAACTAGAAAGAATCATCAATGGAGTTTGACAGTTGACAGCAAAAATTGAATGAAGAAAAGGTCTGTACGATCAGATCAGTATATTCTGATAAATTCATCCCAAGAAAAAAGAAAAGCCAATGAACATAAACACTCCATATTGAAGAGGAAAACCTCAAAACTCTTAAGTCTCTTAAGAATTTCAGGTGAGCTATAATTTCGTAAATCTTCACTGAGTTTGAGGTCGAATGTTTGTACAGGAAATGGCAGCGAGACACGAGTACTTTGAGGCAATTTTAGTTTTGTTGATGATCATAAGAGATTAAGCTAAAGTTGGAAGCTTTCTATCTCAAATGACTAATTTAGACATATTCTTTTTTTTAATCATAAAAGATATACACGAAACCTCAGGGGAAGAGGCATTTCCGAGATATCCTCTAGCGGGATAGATAGACAATCTACAGGCAAGTTTTGAAACAGATGGATGCTAAGTTTTTGAGAACTGGCATAGTTAGGTAGTCAATCCATAGCTTTATTATTATCGCGGTATATATGTCAAGCCTGTATGATCCATTCTCTGGCTATTAAGTTATGAATGTCCAGGAGCAGAGAATTATACTAAACTTGCTGATCATCTGAGGATGATAATATGTCGATAACTATCAAAGAGTCCACGTCTAATTCTACTCGTTGGTAACTAAGGTTTCATGTAAGTTGTAACCCAGTAAATACCCCCATAGTTCTACGCAAACTGCGGTGCAGAAGTCTATGTTATGTCGATAGTTCCATGTTAGCAAAATTTGTTTGATCTGCTTTTACCAAAACCAATTTTCCTTTTTGACCCTAACTTTAAATAGCTTGGAAAAATAATTAATAAATTAAAAATTTTAATTTCTTTTCAAAGTCCTAGAATTAGATTTTTTTTTACAATTTAACCATTAAATTTGTGATGAATCGGAATGATTCCTTCGTATCTGAGATACTAGAATATCAAAATATAAACGAAGAAAGACATGAGAGAAAGACATATTCTATTAATTAGTGATTATGCAACCCCAATTATTAAATTAAGGAGACACTGAAAGCCTCTACTCTCTTCCATTCCTTGGATTAATAGAGAGGGTGGGTAAACTTTTGGTTTTTTCATAAAGTTTCAGAAATAACCTTTTTATTATATACGAATAAAATTGTGTATTATTAAGTCTTTTAGATCCTACGCTTTAATGAAATTACAAATTTATGGATGCTTCAGTCGAATTTTAACATTGTTTTTAATTTTTTAAAATAAAAAATATATTTAACTTTATTATTAAACTTTGGATTGCTTAAGTCGGACCGAATTTCGAGCTAGACCGGAGTTCAAAGACAAATTTTTGGGCCAGGCTCGTACCTGAATGGACCTAAACTCGACATGGCCTTTTGCCAAGATAGGGACGTGTTTGCCGTTGGGCTAATTTCAAAATCTGCTAACGAGGAGAGGAGCTATAAAAGAAACCCTTAACGGCAAAATTTCAAATCGAACCATAGAAAGTCCAAAATAGTCTCACCGAGCGGGAAAGAAGATCGATTTCGTTTTCACTTCAACCAAACAGACCCAAAAAGATCACCTCAAAATGGCCGACGAGAGAAGAAGTAATCGGAAACCGGTGAGCCTTAACGATCGTCGCTATCGTCTTCTCCAAGACCTCTCCGCTCCTCCTAAACCACGTCCGTTCTACTCCGCTGCCCACGGTCGTGTTGTTTGACTCCTTATTTCCCTACTTCTATTGTGTTTTCGTTTTTGTGTTTGATGGAGATAATTCGTTTGCTGGTATGTTTTCTGGGTTTTGATGTTTTTGTTTCGATTGATGTACAGAGGAAGAAGTTAAGCCATCAAAGTTGAAAATAGAAGGTCGGAGTCGTCTCTGCAAAGCAGTGTGTGGAGGAACTGGAGGTAGTGTTGATGTTGATGATATTCCTCGGTACTCTGGAATTGTGGATTTTGATTCTTCTCCTGGTACTTTTATGCTTTTAATTGCGATTGGGCTTTTTTATTTATTTTTAAAATGTGGAAATGTGATTATTTCGGAAAATAAATGTAGGGAAAGTTTGATCTTTTGGCACCAAGGTCTCTTATTTCATGGCAGAGGGCTCATTCATTTACTGTAATTTTTAACATGAATGTTTTTGGATGTTTGGCTTGACGAGAAATTATATTTTGGCGGCTGACCCTCTACAAGAACAAGAAGTTGAGGAAGTATATGTTCTTTCTCTTATAGTCATAATGTTTATCATCAATTGTCAGGTTATCACAGTCATGAAAATATAGATGAGACTAGTGATTTAAACAATTATCAAGTGACTGGTGACTGGGAAGAGATGTGGAGAAAAACCATCCCAACCCTTACATTTACTCCCGATGCTACCTCTCAAGCTTCACATAATGAAGGGAGTGAGAGAAGAAGATGCAAAAGGATTTTGGAGAATGAAAGCTTACAAAGCAATAAAAATGCAAGAACTAATTCCATTGAAAAGGTAGGAAGATCTGCAGCAATGTATAAAAGACTTGAAAATATGATGCAATTGATTCAAGAGAGGTATAATGCAACAATGGAGATGAATACTTCTATTATGAAATTTTTGAATACGATGAATATTGGTGCATCACAAAGTACTGGTGTAGGTGCATCACAGCATGATGTTACAAATGCTTTGAAAAAACTATATACTCTGCCTGGTTTAGAGATTGGTACTCCTACATTTTACTTTGCTTGTGTTTTGATTAAAGATTCGCAGAGAAGGGCTATTTTTTTTAATTTACCAGATGATACAAGGAGAGTTGAATACATAAAGTTTATGTATGAGTATGGCAAACATAAAAAACATTAAACATAATTTCTATCTATGCATTACTATGTTTATTTTAGTTTGCCTTCTTTAGTATTTGTGCACTTATGTTGATATGGTATGTTTCAAGACATTATGAGCTTGGTTAGCTTATTTCATTATATTATGTTATCTTGTTGGTAATATATAATTTTATTATGTTTTATATTATTTATTTCTTTATATTTAGACATATTAGTGTTATGTTTGTTTAGAATATAATTTTACTTGTTGATTTGTAGGTATGGATGCTAATGTTATGTAAATTATGCAACTTCTGCAAATTAAGTAATTTTTAGATAATGAGATTGAGTTTTGGGATTCAGTTGCTTGTGTAGCGAGTTACATGAGTGTGCATCTTTTAACTACATATACAAAGAATCATGCACTATTTCCTATCAAACAGGAGAACTATGGATGAATGAAGTATTGAATGGTAATTACAAATGATATTTTAATACATTTATAATTAATCAAAATACATTTTGTTAATTATGTATGGTTTTAGAAAATAATTATGGTTTGAGACCTTTTGATATGATGTCTATTTTGGAGAAAGTCGGTTTATTTGTGTATGTCTTAAGTAAAGGTTCCCTTAATAGAGTTCATGCATGTCCTAAGTAAAGGTTCTCTTAATAAAGATACCCAAGAGCGCTTTCAACATTCAGGTGAAATAGTGAGTAAAGTTTTTAAAGAACTTTTGAGTGCTATGTATATATTTTTAAGGAATTTACCTGTACCAAACAATCTCGAATTTAAGGAGATCCCACAATAAATTGGCAATGATGTTAGATATATGTCACATTTTAAGGTAATTCAATATGTTCTTACTCTTCCTTTATTACATATATTTTTAAAATTATTGATTTATTATCTTATAATCATTGTTTTATATTAGGATTGCATTGAAGCTGTTGACTTTAACTTACTATTTACGTATGGTTTAGTGGGTTATGAGAGATTAGCACACGATTCTTGTATTTTTATTGATGCAATTAATAATCTAAGACTTAAATTTATAAAATCACCAATAAATAATTTTAAGATTTGTAGGAGGTTTTATTTATGATCTAGACTTTTTATGATGTTATTTATAATAATTATATTTTCTTTATGAACACTTAAGTAAATATTATTTGATTGACAAAGGCTATCTGGAAAGAGAATGATATTTGACACCTTACTTAAAGAAAAAGTATCATCAATTAGAGTTTCGTTGTGTAAATTTAAGAGGATCTCGAAAAGTTTTTAATCGACGCTCATTTATTATTGAGAAGTTGTATTGAAAGGGTTTTCGGTATTCTTAAGATTCGATGGAAGATATTAGAGAAAATGCCTAAATATTCATTGAAAAAATATATTAGAAGTACAATTGGCGACCTGACTTTTAACGTTATTGATTAAGGTCCTGAATTTATACCTCAAGATGTATTTTAAGATGTTAAAGTTAAGTCTACGTAAGAAGACGTTGAAGAATATAGAACTCGAGAGATGACAACTATTCGTTATGGTATTACTTATAGTTTAGTGGCAGTTAGACGTTGTTCTTAAATTGTTATAAATCTTTACTTTAAATGATGAAATTCAATTCTTTTACTCTATTTGAATTATGTTGTTAAATTTTATTTGGATTTTTATATTTTATATTTGGATGTATCGTTGTCGTCGCCATCATTATCATCATTATTTATTTTTATTATTGTTATATTATTATTATTATTATTATTATTATATGATTATTATTATTATTATTATTATTATTATTATATGTTTTTATTAGAGTTATAAATTTAATTTATATAGAATTAAATATCTAAATACTCAAATTTATAATATTCATATCTTTATAATTTTTAAAAAAGTTATATTCTCACAAGTCATTTTACACATATAATTAGTTATCAAATAATAACTAATAGAATTAGCCAACAACTAATGCAATAAGTTGATTATCAAATAAGGTTATGAATAAGGCTGCATATTACTAGATCTTTTAGATCCCGCTCTTTAATGGAATTTTAATTAGATGTTAATGATGATGACAAATTTTTGGGAGCTTTGGCGGAATTTCAACATTGTTTTTAATTTTTTAAAATAAAAAATATTTAACCTCACTATTAAACTTTGGATTGCTCAAGTCTGATCGAATTTCAGACTAGACCGGAATCCGAAGACAATTTTTTGGGCCAGGCTTGTATCTGAATGGACCTGAACTCGACATGGCCTTCGGCCAAGCTAGGGACGTGTTTGCCGTTGGGCTAATTTCAAAATCTGCCAAGAAGGAGCAGTAGCTATAAAAGAAACTCCAATGCAAACTTACAAATCGAACCATAGAAAGTTCAAAAAAGTCTCACCAAGCGGGAAGAAGATCTACTTCGTTTTCAGTTCGACCAAACAGACCCAAAAAGATCACCTCAAAATGGCCGACGAGAGAAGAAGTATCGGAAACCGGTGAGCCTTAACGATCGTCACTATCGTCTTCTCCAAGACCTCCCCGCTCCCCCTAAACCACGTCCGTCCTCCTCCGCTGCCCACGGTCGTGTTGTTTGTCTCCTTATTTCCCTACTTCTATTGCGTTTTCGTTTTTGTGATTGATCGAGGTAATTCGTTTGCTGGTTTGTTTTCTGGGTTTTGATGTTTTTGTTTCGATTGATGTACAGAGGAAGAAGTTAAGCCATCAAAGGTGAAATTAGAAGGTCGGAGTCGTCTCTGCGAAGCAGTGGGCGGAGGAACTGGAGATAGTGGTGATGTTGATGATATTCCTCAGTTCTCTGGAATTGTGGATTTTGATTCTTCTCCTGGTACTTTTATGCTTTTAATTACGATTGGGCTTTTTTGTTTTTAAATGTGGAAATGTGATGATTTCGGAAAATAAATGTAGGGAAAGTTTGATCTTTTGGCACCAAGTTCTCTTATTTTATGGCAGAGGGCTCTTTCATTTACTGTAATTTTTAATATAAATGTTTTTGGATCATTGGCTAGATGAGAAATTACATTTTGTTGGCTGACCCTCTACAAAGATAACGTGAAGCTGAGAAAGTATATATTTTTTTCCACCTGATAGTCATAATATTTATCATCAATTGTCAGGCTATCATGGTTATGAGAATGTAGATGAGACTAGTGATCTAAACAATTATCAAGTGACTGGTGACCGAGAAGAGAGGTGGAAAAAAACCATTCCGACTGCTACATTTACTCTTGATGTTACCTCTCAAGCTTCATATGATGAAGGAACGAGAGAAGGAGATGCAAAAGGGTTTTGGAAAATGAAAGTTCACAAAGCAATAAAAGTGCAAGAATTGATTCTACTAAAAGGGTAGGAAAAGCTGCAGCAATGTATGAGAGACTTGAAGATATGATGAAATTGATTGAAGAGAGACACAATGCAACAATGGAGATGAATAATTCTATTATGAAATTTTTGAATAAGATGAATATTGGTGCATTACAAAGTTTGGTGTAGGTACGTCACATCATGATGTTATAAATGCTTTGGAAAATTATGTACTTTGCCTAGTTTAGAGATTGGTACTCCAAAATTTTACTTTACTTGCTTTTTAATTGAAGATCCGCAAAAAAGGGCTTTTTTTTTCTTCAGTTTATCAGATGATACAAAGAAAGTTAAATACATAAAGTTTATGTATGAGTATGACAAACATAAAAAACATTAAACATAATTTCTATCTATGCCTTACTATGTTTATTTTAGTTTGCCTTCTTTAGTATTTGTGCATTTATGTTGATATGGTATGTTTTAAGACATTATGAACTTGGTTAGCTTATTTCATTATAATATGTTATTTTGTTAGTAATCTATAATTTTATTACGTGTTATATTATTTATTTCTTTATATTTAGACATATTAGTGTATGTTTATTTAGAATATAATTTTACTTGTTAATTTGCAGGTGTGGATGCTAATGTTATGCAAATTATGCAACTTCTACAAATTAAGCAATTTTTGGACAACGAGAATGATTTTTGGGATTTAGTTGCTTGTGCAATGGGTTATATGGTTGTGTATTTTTTAACCACATATACAAAGAATCACGATGGATGAATGAATTATTGAATGGTAATGAAAAACGATGTTTTAATACATTTCGTTAATTATGTGTGATTTTGGAAAATAATTATGGTTTGAGACCTTCCGATAAGATGTCTATTTGGGAGAAAGTCGGTTTATTAGTGTATGTTCTAAGTAAAGGTTCCCCTAATAGAGATATCTAAGAGCGTTTTCAACATTCAAGTAAAACTGTTGAGTAGAGTTTTTAAAGAAGTTTTGAGTGTTATAAATTTTTAGGGGATTTACTTCTACTAAACAATCCCAAATTTAAGGAGATTTCACAACAAATTGCTAATGATTCTAGATATATGTTACATTTTAAGGTAATTTAATATGTTCTTACTCCCCCTTCATTATATTTTTTATTTAAAATTGTTGTTTTATTATCTTATAATCATTGTTTTATCTTAGGATTGCATCGAAGCTATTGACTTTAACTTACTATTTACGTATGTTTTAACTGGTTGTGAAAGATCAGCACACGATTTTCGTAGTTTTTGATACAATTGGTAATCCAATATTTAAATTTCCAAAATCACCGATAGATAATTTTAAGATTTTGTAGGAGTTGTTATTTATGATCTAGACTTTTTATAATGTCATCTATAATAATTATATTTTCTTTATGGACACTTAGGTAAATATTACTTTATTGACAAAGGTTATTTGGAAAGAGAATGATATTTGATACTTTACTCAAAGACTATCAATCAGAGTTTAGTGGTGTAAATCTAAAAGGATCTCGAAAAGTTTTTAATTAAGTTTATTTATCATTAAGAAGTTGTATTGGGAGGGTTTTCGGTGTTCTTAATACTCGATAGAAGATATTAGAGAAAATGTTTAAGTATTCATTGATGGATCAAAATAAAATAATTTGTGCAACTTTTGTTTTGTATAAGTATATTAGAAGAAGTACAATTGACTATTTGACTTTTAACCTTATTAATTAATATCCTGAATTTATAACCTCCAGATGTATTTTAAAATATTAAAATTGACTCTATGCAAAAGACGTTAAAGAACAGAGAACTTGAGAGATGACAACTATTTGTTACGATATTGCTTCTAGTTTAATGGCAGTTATGCGTTGTTCTTAAATTGTTATAAATCTTTGCTTTAAATGATGATATTCATTTCTTTTGGTTTATTTGAATTATGTTAAATTTCATTTGGATTTTTATATTTAGATGTATCATTATCATCATCATCATCATTATTGTTATTGTTATTATTATTATTATTTTATTATTTCATGATTGTTATTGTTATTATTATTATTATTATTATTATTATTATAAGTTATATATTTTTATTAGAGTTATAAATTTAATTTTTATAGAATTAAATATCTAAATACTAAAATATACAATACTCATATCTTTATAATTTTTTTAAAAGTTAAATCCTCATAAGTTATTTTACACGTATAATTAATTATTAGCTAACAACTAATAGAATTAGCTAATAACTAATGTAATCAGATGATTACTAAATAAGTTTACGAATAAGACTACGAATTGTTAGATCCTTTAGATCCCAAACTTCAATAAAATTTTAACTAGAAGTTAATGATGATGACAAAATTTTGGGCAATTTGGTGGAATTTCAACATTGGTTTTAATTTTTTAAAATAAAAGTATATTTAACCTTACTATTAAACTTTTTTTTTGAAACTTGGTCGTTTGCGCTCAGCGCATATTATTCAAATCCAAAGATAAAATGTCAGACAAAAAACTTAGGGCATACCTCACTATTAAACTTTGATTGCTTAAGTCCGATCAAATTTCGAGCTAGACCGGAATTTGAAGACAAATTTTTGGGCCAGGCTTGTAGCTGAATGGACCTAAACTCGACATGGCCTTTTTGCCAAGCTAGGGACGTGATTGCCGTTTGGCTAATTTCAAAATCTGCTAACAAGGAGGAGAGTAGCTATAAAAGTAACTCCAGTGCAAACTTACAAATCGAACCATAGAAAGTTCAAAAAAGTCTCACCAAGCGGGAAAAGAAGATCGACTTCGTTTTCAGTTCAACCAAACAGACCCAAAAAGATCACCTCAAAATGGCCGACGAGAGAAGAAGTAATCGGAAACCGATTAGCCTTAACGATCGTCACTATCGTCTTCTCCAAGACCTCTCCGCTCCTCCTAAACCACCTCCGTCCTCCTCTGCTGCCCACGGTCGTGTTATTTGACTCCTTATTTCCCTACTTCTATTGCGTTTTCATTTTTGTGTTTGATGGAGATAATTCGTTTGCTGGTTTGTTTTCTGGGTTTTGATGTTTTTGTTTCGATTGATGTATAGAGGAAGAAGTTAAGCCATCAAAGGTGAAATTAGAAGGTCGGAGTCGTCTCTGCAAAGCAGGGGGTGGAGGAACTGGAGATAATGGTGATGTTGATGATATTCCTCAGTTCTCTGGAATTGTGGATTTTGATTCTTCTCCTGGTACTTTTATGCTTTTAATTACGATTGGGCTTTTTTATTTATTTTTAAAATGTGGAAATGTGATGATTTCGGACAATAAATGTAGGGAAAGTTTGATGTTTTGGCACCAAGTTCTCTTATTTTATAGCAGAGGGCTTTTGCATTTACTGTAATTTTTAATATGAATTGTGGGTGTTAGCTTGCTTTAAGTATATGCTAATGATTTTTGTTATGGGTTGGATTTTAGAAGAGGCAAATCCAGTAAAGGTTAAGATTGAGGGTCGAAGACGGCTTTGCAAAGTCTCATCTCGAGATAATGAAAAGGTTGACACAAGTACAGCCGTGGACAAAGAGCCAACATTCTTTGACATTACTGATTTTGATTCACCTCAGCTATCAAAAAGTGCAGCTGGTAAATATCATGTTCAAGGTGCCAATGAAATCAGAGATATTCTTGATGACCTGACATCCAGGCTTGACCTTATGTCAATTGAGAAAAAAAGGGTTCCACAGAATGTCAACAGTGTGGTTGATGCTGTTGGAATGTCCTCGAGAGGTGGAGATCATGAGAAGATAGTTGGTATTGCTGAATATGCAAGCGCTGAGTCAACATTTTCTCATGACTCTGGTCTATCCGGTTCTAAATCCAACATAAATAAGGACGTTGGGGATAACATTGACAATGCTATGGATTACTTTAAGGAGAGCAGTTCTCTGTTAAATGAGCGTAAGGACCATTATAGAAGGATAGATGAACATTTTCCGTCTAGAAAATCTGCATTACATGTTCAAGAAGAGAAGGAAAGTGATCCGGCGGGTGAACTTGATACTGATGGTTATGTCAGTGAGGCCCAGAAAATGAAGAAAGCTGATCAAAAACTTAGTCAGAATGAAGCTAAATGGGTGCATGAGAGTTTTGGACATGTGGGACAATCTTTTTCTCATAAAGTGAAAGACGACGACGACGACGACGACGACGATTGTATGATCGTAAGTGAGAAAAAGACCATGAATGGAAAAATGGAAGATAATTGCCCAGAATCATCTGATTTTTCCAGTTTGATTGATGTGTCGGATGATTATACAAATGAGGTTGTGTCTGAGGATGAGGGTTTCCTTACCCTGAATGGACTTGGCTGTTCTTACCAGTTACCTGGGTCAATTGCAAAGATATTGTATCCCCATCAACTTGAAGGGTTAAAGTGGCTTTGGTCTTTGCATTGTCAAGGTAAGGGTGGCATCTTAGGCGATGATATGGGTTTGGGAAAAACGATGCAGGTAATAATGTGTGCTTACTTTGTGGACATTCTTTTGTACCGAGACCTGCAAAAGTTATCTATATGAAGAATTTTCCCCTTGCAGATTTGTGGCTACCTGGCTGGACTGTTTCATTCAAGGTTGATTAAAAGGGTATTGGTTGTGGCTCCTAAAACATTGCTCTCACATTGGATCAAAGAACTATCTGTTGTGGGTCTTTCTGGGAAGACCAGAGAGTAGGATATATTGCTTGAATGATTTTCACAATACAGACATTTCCCAACCACTTTTTAAGAAACGATGTAAAAACAAATAAATTCTGATTGGTTTTTGTACTTTCATGTAGATATTTTTCAACATCTATCAAAACTCGACAATATGAGCTGCAATATGTACTTCAGGTTTGTCTTGAGATTCCCTTGTATGTAATATCAAATTCTAATATGCTGCTTAGTGTAGTCCATCATAGTATTTCTATGCAATGATTATAAAGGAATAAGAAATAAGATATATGACTATTTTCTCCATCTTATTGTGAATCTGAAATTTAAGGGAAATATCTTCTATATTAATAGTGGTTGTCATTGCTATTCTTAATATTGGATCTTTCCTTGTGCTCATTGTCTCCTTGTAGGACAAAGGTATTCTCCTTACAACTTATGACATTGTACGGAACAACTCAAAATCATTAAGAGGAGATCATTATTTTTTTGATGAGGATTCTGAGTGTAGGAACACTTGGGACTATATGATTCTCGATGAGGTAAAAATCTAGTATCTGCCGTGATTCAGCAAGAAAATTACATTTTCCCACTTTTCATTGTATATGATTGATTAGGATTAAACAAAAATCTTGAACATTTTGAGGATAATTGTCATGTAATTGTAGATTCTTCTTTGTAGAAGTTGTCAATTTTGTGCTAGATAAGCATGATATATATGAAATTTGAAAGTTTGGTTACCACAATACAAAATCAAAAGAAAATTTAACAATTTTCTAATTAACCTGGTATTCATATTGAAAAGGAGGCTTTAAGATGATGCCGTTGGTGCGATACAATCTAATCAGCTAACAAAACACTAACTTTGGTCTGTCTTTTGAATGCTTCATAAGAAGCTTGCTGAAGATTGGCTGTTAGCTTTTAATTCTGTTTCTCCTCTAAAATTTCTTTAGTTGATGCAAAACTTAATCTATCAAGTTTCATTACCTTTGATCAATTTCAGCCATTTGTTTGGAACAATGTTGCAAGCAGGTCAATTCTCTCGAAAGCATTATTTTTGCTTATAATTCCTCTTTGCAGAAATTTTGTTCTCCCTGGATGTGAGCAAACTAATCAATATTTAGTGAACAGCTTACAGGGATGTTGCTAAATGCTAATAAGTCAAAATCAAAGCTGCTAAGAGAAGTGATGGGAGCATCAGTATCTGTGTTTCTAGATCTTTCTGTCTGAACATGTATTGCGATTTGGGGTTGAGTAGATTATAGTTGAGGTTAATATTAGTAGAATCTTATTTCCAATGCTGGCCCTGACTGAATTTGTATAATCAGCATTATCATCACTTCAGCTTTTAGTTAACATCTGTAATTTCCCATTTGTAACGTTTTGCAAGCACTTCATGTTATTTAACTATGTTTCCAGGGACATCTCATAAAGAATCCAAGTACACAGAGGGCAAAAAGTTTGCTAGAGATACCTAGTGCCCATCGAATTATTATTAGTGGAACACCAATTCAAAACAATCTTAAGGTAGCATCAATCACAATCATGTTTTTGTCTGTTAATTTTTTACACTCTTATTACAATGCAATTCTATATAGTTTTAAGTCATGTTTCTTAAACAGGAATTATGGGCCTTGTTTAACTTCTGTTGTCCAGACCTACTTGGCGATTACAAGTGGTAATTATCTTCTTGATGCCTCAGCTGAATTTGCTGAAATTTTCCTTCTTGTTAGATCAAGTCTTATACTCCTTCAGGTTTAAGGAACATATTGAGCTTCCCATACTTCATGGAAATGAAAAGAATGCTTATGATCGAGAAAAATATATTGGTTCAAAAGTTGCAAAGGTAAATAATTTTATATTTACTAGGATCTGCTTTCTATACCCTGTTCTGGTAGCTTCTGCACCAATGTCTTTCAGTTTTTTCTTTGTTTTGAAATGGGAAAACTATCCTCAAAACTCTTTTTAGTATATCTAGAACTTTACTACGTGTACCAATGTCAAATAGCTTGACACCTCAGAATACTTGGGAAAGGAAAATGCAAAACATGGAATGAATTTGTGTTCTTAGAGGGTTATTAAACTTTGAGTATTATAGAACTTTCTATTGAATGAGGCTTGCTCCAATTGTAGTCTTATGTATTGATTTGAAGTTCTATAGCTACAAAAATTGAACTTTTCATTTTGCTATTTGCCTAGTCCTTCAGTTGACGAAATCCACCTGCATGCTTCATAAACTAGAAGTCATTCATCAATTTTTGTTGTGTACTCACAGGAACTAAGAGAACGCATTCAACCTTACTTTTTGCGCCGCTTGAAGACAGAAGTATTTAAGGATGATGATGATGCTACAAATACCAAACTTTCCAAGAAGAACGAGATCATTGTATGGCTAAAGCTGACTAGTTGCCAGGTGATATCTGCTTGACTTGGTATATCCCGTTGTATTATGCATTACTTTTGGTTCTTACATTGGGCTTATTTTTGATTCAGCGACAACTCTACGAAGCCTTTTTGCAGAGTGAGCTGGTTCTCTCCGCTTTTGATGGCTCACCACTTGCTGCATTGACGGTGCTTTATACTTTTTGCCTATTATTATTTAGTTCATTTTGCTAGACATTAAAGGGAGATTTTCGAATTTTATACTATCAGATGCTAAATCAACAAATCCTTTTAATTTTGGGTCATTGATTGAGTGCTCGTAATCCTTTTTGTTAATGATGTTGATTGATGGAAAATGCAGATGAATGAATCATATTTTTGTTTCAGTTTAAGAATAAAGAATGATATTATTTTTCAATATCTAAGCATGGATGTCAAATTATATACTGCTCTACTGGTTTGAAATTCTGGAAGTAGGAAGATATCAGTTAATAGGTAGAATCAAGTTTAGGGAGATATCAGTTAATAGGTAGAATCAAGTTTAGGAAGATATCAGTTAATAGGTAGAATCAAGTTTCTCTTTAACATATTCTAATAGTTTTTGCCTAACGGTTGCAGGTTATATATTTCTGGATTCTGGATTTTTTAATGTTTTACTTCTTTTTCGGTTTTCTTTTTGTAAGAAGCTTGAGCTCACTTTGTATCTGGCCATCAACTTCTTGTATAGCTACATATTTTACCGTATGGGTTGACTAACTTCCAAGAATTAATAATGATTGGTCTAGTTGTGGGGCAGGGTGAGGGACTGCTCGTATATGGATTTTAAGTGTCAAGTGACACATAACCTACTCGTGAGGTTGTGCAAAACTACTGTGTCAGAGTTACAGCTATTCACACACTGGTTGATGTGGCTATCTGTCTTATTCAATAAATTTCTTATTCCAGATGCTGCACTTTACATGTCATTTGCTGAGCACATAGTTAATTATTCTAAGTGTCATTGTTTAATTTCCTGCACTTAGTAGTATCCTTCTATGTATAGTTCAAATCTTGCCATGCATCTTCGTTGCTCTTAATGTTGATGATAGAATTCACCAACATAACCAATTACCACCTGCCTTTGATCAGATTCTGAAGAAAATATGTGATCACCCCCTTCTTTTGACAAAGAGAGCAGCTGAGGATGTGCTTGAAGGGATGGAAACCTTGTTAAATCCAGAAGATGTTGGAATAGCAGAAAAATTGGCAATGCATGTGGCTGATGTTGCTGAAAGAACTGACTTTCAAGAGAAACACGATTATATCTCATGCAAGATTTCTTTTATATTATCATTATTGGTGAGATATGTTGCGCACTCATAGTTGATTCTTTTTTATAATAATGCTTGCTTTCTTAAATTAATGCATATGTTGCTCTTCTGCAGGATAATTTAATTCCAGAGGGGCACAATGTACTCATATTTTCCCAAACTCGCAAGATGTTAAATCTCATTCAGGTTTCTCAAATCTGCAATTTTTTTATTGTACTGTTTTTTCAGTATGGTTTGGTTGCATTTCCACATTTTTACATGAATTCCTCTATAGATATTGGCAATTAAACTGGTATAGTGGTGGACATAATTTTGTTTGACTGCCCCATTTTACTGATATTACCTCTTTAGTCATTTGTACTAACTAGTTCAAATTTTCTCTATAGTTTATTTTGTTATCTGTGTTATTGGACTGGAAATGGTAAGGTAATTACTCCAATATTTTGTATCTGAATCATCCATTTGTAGTTCATGCCCTTCAAACCATTTAAGAATCTTTACTGTTGATTATCATAAGTATTTCTACACATCAATTTATAGTTCTAGTCCTACTTGCACCCAGCAACTTCTTGTAGTCCTTTGGCTACTGAAATGCTGATGGTAGAAAGAACTTCAATCGGAGGCAACATGCTTTGTCTGTCTTTTTCAGAAATTTAGTTGTTTTTTATTTAGTAGCTCATTAGTAAAACTGAAGGATTTAAGAACCATGCTTCTATTTATAAGTATGGAGTTTGTAGTAGTTAGGCTTTTGAAGGACTGTGTGTGATTATAGCTCCCCTTTTTTTTGTGACAGGAATCCATTTTATCCAATGGTTATGAGTTCTTGCGTATTGATGGTACTACTAAAGCTATTGATAGAGTGAAGATTGTGAATGTAAGTGTGATTGAACTTCTCATTTCTAAAACTCTATTAAAACTTTTGAGAATTCTTCTACATTTCTCAATTCTACATTCAGGACTTTCAAGAAGGTGCTGAGGCTAGTATATTTCTTCTGACATCTCAAGTTGGTGGTCTTGGACTTACACTTACAAAAGCAGACCGTGTTATCGTGGTTGATCCTGCATGGAATCCAAGGTGCTTATTTCAGCTTTTCCAATGCTTGGGATAGAAAACATATACCAGAGAACTCTATTTTAAGATCAAGTGTTCTGAGGAAGTCCAAAATGAAAACTATGGAAATTGATCTTGTTAGGAGCAGGATTACCAGTTCTCTTAATGGACTATCAAAAACCCAAAAAGTTCGTGAGATAAAGCATGTTTATTTGCACTATAATGGGCTGGTGATTTTAGTTTCTGCCACTTCCAAACCCTTTGCAACAATCATGGATGTTATAAGTTGCATGTTTCTAATCACAAGGTGGTGCATATTTCTGCTGACAAGTTGTGCACGTCTTCAAGTCAATATACGTGTAATTTCACATGGTAGATGCACATTCTTATTCCCTGAAGAAGGGCTTTCTGTTTAGTTGGACTTATCTGCATTTGTGCAACTTTCCGTTGGGTATAATTTGGTCTTGTAGAGGTCAATTTTTCTGAGATGTGGCTCAACTGACATGTTATTTGCAGCACGGATAACCAAAGTGTTGATCGTGCATATCGTATTGGGCAAAAGAAGGATGTGCTGGTTTACAGGTTAATGACATGTGGAACTGTTGAAGAGAAGATATACAGAAAGCAGGTATAGTGTTGTCCTCTGCTGAAAGTGTTTCGGACACGACAATCACATTGCTTATCTATATAGTGGCAAAGCTGAGGCAATTCTTTGTTCCATGTTTAAACAAGATATTAAGTGAAAATGGCTCGTGTTACTGATATTTGACATCTTATGCTTTTAAACAATCTTCTCTTATTCAAATCACATAATCAGTTAATGCTGTTTCACTTGCTTTCTCAATTTTGGCTTTATATTGGGTTGAATGAAGATTTTACCTGCATGCCAATTCATTGATTACATGCTGAGATTTTACATCTCCAAACTGTTTCAATGGCCTGGTTCTGAATCCTTGAAATGGCTCAGATATTCAAGGGAGGTCTGTTTAAAACTGCAACCGAGCACAAAGAACAGATTCGATATTTCAGCCAGCAGGTTCATGAAATTGTTTCTGTATCATGTTAACCTTTAGATGTAAATTTTTGTGCAACTAATAAACTTGAAATTAATTCTTATCAGGATCTTCGTGAATTATTCAGTCTCCCAAAGCAAGGGTTTGATGTTTCCCTTACACAGCAGCAATTACATGAAGAGCATGACAGTCAGCACGAGATGTACTTAGCTTGATTATTCCTTCACTACAGCATATATTGATTTACTGGGAATACCTTTGGTTATTACTTTAATATGAATCTCCAGGGCCTATTTTAAGTGATCTCACCACTATTTGCTTCCAACATAAGAAGGCACTAGTCTTGATCCTCATAAACGCTATTTAAACCAAATATTGCTTCCCTTTTTTCTTTTCCTTTCCTTGTGGGGAGTGGAGCATTCAATGCATAAGCGTGGATGATTAATGTTGAGCAGTATTGCGAGACTGCTGATCGGGATCATAGTTTCCTTGCAGATGTTATTTTTGCTTGATTGTCTCTTTACAGGCTTGCCATGTCCATCTCATTAAATTTAATTCATAATTTCCTTATTGTTATTATTGTTCTTATAGGGATAAATCTTTGGAAGCCCACATAAAGTTTCTTGAGTCTTTGGGCGTAGCAGGAGTAAGTCATCACAGTTTACTCTTCTCCAAGACAGCGCCTGCTCAAGTTGTACCTCAAGATGAAGAAGAGAAAAGGTGAAAATTTTCATTTTTCTTGGCTTACATTTTAAGGTGTAACTTGCTAGCAACCAACTGAAAATTTGAATTAATAAGATTGCAATTCTGCTGTTTACTACCATGTTTATTTGCATTCTCGCTGATTTTGATCAGGGGTAAAGGAACCACAATTGTCAGACATTCATCGCGTTATACGTCTGAAGACCATGTTGATGGGTATGTTTGCCAAACATGTTCTTCTGATAGTAATCCTCTTATGCTGTAACTTGAAAATGCTGAGTTGTTGCTTTCTGTTTACAGAGCCATGCATGCCTTTAAACCAAAGGACATAAACCTGAATATGAAAAGCACTTCCCCTGAGAGCACAGGTAAACTGACAGAATCTCAAATAAAGGAGAGAATCAACCGGTTATCCCAGATACTTGCGAATAAGGTACAACTTCAATCCCATATCTGACTATACATAATAACTTCACCCTTTTGAAACTTGAACTATATTCCGATTTATTTACTTAATGGAAATGCTTTAAGTTCAACCTCTAAAGAGAAGAGCATGACTTTAATCTGCTTATCTTTCATGTGCCAAAACAACCAACAGGCTACAGTTTCTAAGTTGCCAGATGGAGGAGCTAAACTGCAGAAGCAGATTTCTGAATTGAACTTAGAGCTCCACAAGATGAGAATAGAAGAAAGACTTGAGGAAGATACCAGCAGAAGACCTGATAAAGAAGTTATTGAGCTGGATGATTTAACTGGGGAGCTTCAAAGGGTGTTGAATGTATAACATCACTTCCCATGCAAGCAAATGAAATTCTTGTATAGAGCTTACTTTGAAAGCAAACCATTTTTTTAGATATGAACTGATTATTACTCAGACAACGAACATTTCTTTCCTGATTCTTTTGCTGTCTATTATAAAATGGAAAGGTCCCAATGTTCTAGAACTTCAATGTCAATGAAGTTAACCGATTTCATTTGTTTGTAGGGCCAGATGTGTATGCTCAAAAGCTTTTATTTTTTATTTTTCAGAATTAAAGATGTTGAACACAAGATCTTCCAATTTGACCATCCTCTCAAACTTCTTCACCTATGGCTGCAACTTTGGTCTCTTACATGTTTTATTCATAGAACATTGTACGTAAGAAAATTAGGCTTTATTGGATACCCGTTTAGTCCATGTCGACGATGAGCTGCAAAGCTACGTCGAATTGACGGACTTTGGAGAGAGCGTCGATAACAAAATTGTAACTTGTCGAACTGATGACGATGTTCTTGTTTGAAAAGGGTTTGGTTGATGGGATAAGAAGGGAGAGAAATGCCGTGGAGCTAAAGAAAACATGCTATGGCGTAAAGTGGGTTAGGATTCGAACGCTGAACTATGATTTTTATCAACAAGTCTGCATCTTTTAAGGGTTGGAGTGATCGAAGTTTGGGCTCCATATCCATACTAGTATCTGACGATAACGATGAGCAATGACGGAGTGGCCAGAGAAGAAGGATTGAAGAAGAAGAAGAAGAAGCATTGGTGGTGATGGCGTGTGGGGTTGGAGTAATGATGTAATAGCGACATTGCCATTCTTTTGGCTCAATGGCTTTTGGGTTAGTCTCAAAAGGTGTAGAATGAGAAACGAATAGTACAAAAGAAAAGTTAAGTGAGAGGTGAAACTTTATAAAGGTCGTATTGGTTAGGTTCTAATACATTTGTGCCTCTTTAGCTGTCTCTTTGCATATTCCGATGACAATTCGCGGTGGCGAAGTGGCAGTGTTCGTAGACACGAACGTAAGAACCTATATGGTGTTGGCCGTCTCTCCAGACATCTCCGCCGCTGATTTCAAGAGTAATGTCTCTGGTTAATCTGAGAAAACATGAAAAAGTTTATATCTTGTTCACTCTCTGCTCTAATATCATTCCCTTCTTAGAACTCGTTCCTTTTTCATGCTTGTTTTGTATGCAAAATCTCCTGATGTGCCAATTTCACTGCATGTTTCGATGTTTCCCATGATGGGTTCTTTCGAATTTGTATTTTATTTTCCAGTTTGATGACGAGAATGCCAGGTGGGTTTCTCGACTTTTTTGTTACTTTGTGAAAAATCTGACTGGACGATCAAGTATTTATAGCCAGTACTAATTCTGCTCACCTGATTGCTCTAAGTCATAGTTTTAAATTATGGTCTGCAAGATTGTGGTTAGGATCCGGATCGAATATTGCAGTAAGGGTCCAGATTTTTATTGCAATTTGCAGCAATTGTGTAAGATCATTCTGCTCAACGTTACTACACATATTGCATATTAGTTCTCTTGTTGTATCATAAGCCAGAGTGATTGCTGGATTAGTTTGGTTTTCTTGCAACTGGTCATTCTCTGACCTTGATGATTCCCACCTTTGAACTTTTCTGGTGTTAGATACAAAGTTGAAAGGTATCTAATTGTTGGTTATTTCCAGATAGTATTCAACTAATCAGAGGCATCAACTAGACTTCCGCAAGTTTCAACTCTTCTTATATCCTTCCTGGAGATGTTAATGTCTGTTAGAAATTGTTCTGTAGGAAAGCTTGAGGCAGCACACTTCAATTGTTTCCCAAATTCAGGAGAGATTAGAGTGCTGAATTTAATGGTAAATCGAAAGAGTTGCTTCTACCACCTGCCAGATTCATTCCCAATAAAGTACTCTTTCCAAGGTCTCAAAAGGACATGGTTTCTTCATGCAGAAGTGAGTACTGGTACTTCCAATGTCTTGGATAAATCAGGTATTATACAAGCATCTTACTGCTTAAACTGACAATTGAATTGCAGATTTCAGCTATGTCGCTGACCATGTCATGATGAATGCAGTAAGGAATGACGTCACATGGAAGAAGATGGAAGGATTTCAGAGCACCAAAGGTCTAGGAATGGTTCCTGCAACTGTTTCTGATGCGGACGATACGAAGAAGATGACAAAAAAAGTGAAGAACTTCTCATGGATCAGTCTCAGTAACAGTGTGAAAGGATGCCCAAGCAATAAAGAAACTTCAGACGATGTGTTGGAAGGTTTTCTTTTCACATTCTAGTAAACAAACAATCTTCCACTCCTACCATGGAGACTTCCAGTAATAGGTGATTGAAACTGATATCTGTTCCAGGTGCTCGTACCGTTAATCAAAATTGCTGGCCCATTAACTCTGGAACTGAAAGTACATGTTGCAGCTCACAGTGGTTTGACTGCAATTCCACAGGCAAAGGGAATGAGCCTGAGAAACAGCTAAAAGCTAAGTATAGCACAGATTATTCAGTCACGCAAACCTACCCATTGCCTAAGTTTGCCGTGAGGATGCCGGCAAGGATATGTTGTCGAACAACTACTACTGACTGTAGACTTAAAGGGTCAGTGGACAAGCTGGAAAAAACTGCTGCAGTTGGGAAACGTATCCTAACAGCTGCAGCAAAGCTTAGAATCTCCAGAAGTAACCCAAGAGCTGGTATCTCCTTGTATAGAGTTAGAAGTTCCCATGGCTCATCTATGATTAGACCTTCAATTTTCGAGATCAGTGATGATGAAGACTGATTGATTATTGGATTTTACTTCGTAAACTGGGATCGAGAATGACAAAATTTTTCACACACATGAGAGGTGCTACTTTGTGCTTGTAGGGGAGATTTCCCCATACTTCTCTCTGGCTGGTTCCTAAGTACGTAGTCAATTAGTTGGCTGTTCTGCTGAGTATGATTAAGTGAAATAATTGAGTGCAGAAGTAATGGAGCAGACACTCTAATGAACACAATACCAAATGTCTTCATTGGAAATACACAAAGGCGCATTTGGATGTCGTCCTGAACAGTAACATGGAGCAGTTCTATCTTAACTTTTATGATACACTGGCTTGCAGAGCAATCACCAAGCCTTACATTTAAACCGTGATCAATGGATTCTGTTTTTTGGAAGAAACAGAAAACGATTTCTCATAGATGAGCAGAGTCTCCAGAGTAGAAATTCCCAGTTTTGTAGGATTGGTGGGAATCCTTTTCGGTTGCTGGACTGGCACAGATTTCATTATTTTGATTCTGGATTGAATGAATAAATATAGGATGTTTCTGATACAGCTAACTTGCTGATACTGGTTGTGAATTAATAGGTACCTTAAAATGCTCTTAAGTGTTATTTTAGACTTGACAAGGAAGTTTTGTGAGATTTAAGCTTGAGATTGGTGTCGTCCAAACCTTGAAAAGAAAATATTTTTGAGTGCAAGTTGAATTTTGAGTTTCAAGACACTCAATCTAAGTTAGCTTGAACTTGATTCACTTAGCTTGAATTTAGCTTAAATTTGAGTTTTTCTTGTTTGATTCCAAAGAAAAAAACAGAGCTAAGAAAATATTTGGAATAGTGGAAATGGTATCTATGTATAGAGCTTATATATCTGCTTGAGATGGGAGACGAAGAAAGATGGCTTCTTACTTGAAAACTCTACAATTGCATAATCAGGCAAGGGTCATTCTCTTTTCTGAATAACACACCTGAGATCAGAACCAAAGACTGACCTTACAGGAAGATGGACCGAATACAAATATGAGTCGAGGAGGGGACGAAACCACGAGCAAACTATCCTCTCTGCCAAGACCCTGAATTACCATCTTCCACAATAAACAAAAACTAAGGCAAAGAGAACATGCTACATAAGGGAATTATGTACAGAGGCAAGGGACTATAGAGAAAATAAAACCGGGTTAAAATCCACAAGATGCTCTGTGCCAAATATGGCTACTCAAAGCTTGGCGTACGACTAAATCTCCCTTTCAAGTAATCCTCTATAGAGATATCTTGTTCAGTGCTGCTGACTGAATTGCAGTCATCCTCTAAATCGAGCAATGCAGTTCTAAGATGGGATTGGATGTTATTAAGATGCGGTTCCCCATCCGCTGCATCAGTTTCTTCTGATGCACTCACTTGTTGCCTTGCTGAATCCATTGCTTCCCCGTCGCCTTGGAGGAGCTTCAAGATCTGTTTTTACAGGATTTGTAAGGGATCAGCTTACAAAATAAACGCAAATGAACAGTTTACTGCATTTGAACTCACAAGACCGATATCTGGCCGTGATCTGGGTGAGCGTCTGATGGAAAGAGTTGCTGCTAAAACCATTCTCTCAATCTGGACATCATCACGATCACCTCTAACGTGTCGATCAAGCAATTCAGAAATTTTTCCACCTTCTAGAATTGGCTTTGCCTGTGAATTTCACAGTCAATGAATGTTTGATAGAAGCATTTTTGAAAGCATCAAATTAAATTTCTTTAGGATACTGCAACCAAAATTCTGAAATCTCCAAATAAGATGAAAAATCAAGTCATGCAACTGACTTTTCTTGTATTTGTGCCAGTATAAAACCACGCAACATAATTCAAATGGATCCTTTTCATATACAACTTGGCTTGTAATTCTGCCTTAGCATTCTGCACACTTTAGTTCCAGGACCAGAAGGACAATTGAAGAAAATAAAAGAAACATTGCGAAAAAGGGAAACAATTTTCTCAAGCCACCAATTTCAACCAGGATCTTTCTAAACATTTTTTAAGGGCAAGAAAAGAGGTGTGAAGGTTGCTTTTGGAAGAGGAATAAAAATGCTTACCCACATAACAAGGCTCTCATGGCATTTTGGATTCTCACTGTTGATTGGTAATTTCCCAGAGAGAAGCTCAAGGAGGACAACCCCAAATGCAAACACATCAACTTTTTCACTCACCTTCCCATGCAAAAAATACTCAGGGGCCAAGTATCTGTGATAGGAATGAGAATCAATAAGAACATTTATAACTCAAAACAATTAACAAGTGGCTCATCTAAGAAGAAATAACTCACCCAAACGTTCCTGAAACATCAGGGGAAGTTACATGGGACAAAGCACTAGAAATGCAACTTGCGAGTCCAAAATCTGACAGCTGAAGTAACAAAACAAGTTAAAACTAAGCACCAAAATCATGTACAGTAGAAAAGCAGTCCTCACAAAAGTACGGTTCATGCCTGGGGCTCAAAATCATCGGATAGAAGTATGTTTGAAGATTTAACATCCTTGTGAACAATAGGCTTATCACAGCAATTGTGCACATATTCAAGTGCCTCAGCTACACCTAGTGCCACTTTATACCTTTCTTTCCAACCAAATGCATCGGAGATCTTATTCCCTTCATGAGAGAAGCAACTAGGAGTTAGAATCACTCATTTGAGGAACATGCTATCTCATCACATAAGTAGAGAAGTCATAATACCATGAAGATTCTCCTCCAGGCTTCCTCTTGATAAAAAATCATAAACCAGGATCAATTTATTGTCCTCAAAACAAAACCCAAAAAGAGACATTAAATTCTTGTGATGTAATTTTGTAATGATCTCAATTTCTGAAACAAATTCTTTCAACATATATGCAGATGGCTTCAAGATTTTCACCGCCAATTCCTTTCCATCTGGAAGGCATCCTTTATACACATGACTACTACCCCCTTTGCCAACCATATTTTCTAGAACAAAAGGCCACAAAAAATTAGTTAAAACTCCCAGAATAGAAGAGAAAAGAGCAGACAAGGAAAACCCATATCAATACATGAAAGGTATATGATGAAAACCAACCAGGGGTGAAATTTGAAGTGGCTGACAAAAGTTCCTCATAGCAGAACAATCTACAAGTTGACGAGTATTTTTCACGCATGCCTTTCAATTCTTCGGGAAGGTCACTTAAGCCATGGTGTGGTGAAATGGGAGACCATACAACCTCAGGGCCTATTGGCACAATAGCACCATTCTCTGCTTCCACGTCAAAACAATGGCCTTCAAGAGTATCTGAAGCACATTGTTTTTGATCTGGATAAACCACAGAAGAAGAATTCTGGCTCGATAGTGCCAATGCCCATTTGGCCAGAGATGTTCTCTTTCTTGAATTCTTCCCTAGAATTAGTCGCCGAAGAAGTGACCACCGCTGTTTAGAACTAGATAATGCAACAGAATTTGGTTTTGGTATAGTATCACTCCTTTGGATACTGTATAACTCCAGCAATTGGTTTTTGGAGTCATTTGGAGACAATGAGCCTGAAGTAGAATGTACAGAATTTTTGTTCTGGGATTTTCCTGAGCAACTTTGACTTTCTTGATTCAATTTGTCTGCCACCACAGCATAAGTTGTATCACTTAGTAACTTGATATCCTTTCCCGAACATCCAACAACTAGGAAAACAAGATTCCAGTGTGAACTAAAATTATGGTGCAGACAAACATAAAACTAACCATGGTTGAGATCCGGACCACAACAACAAATCAAAATAGCAAGTACAGGAACAGAACCTCTACGGAAAAACCAAAGAGTAAAGGACCAAAACCTTTTATAGTATCAGATACCTGTAACTGTTGCTTCTCTTGTATACACAAATTTGCCATTACTAACAGCATAAATGGACAAACTTTTGGACAACTTTCTGGCGCAATACTTTGCTACCGAAGTTGAGGAGCGGATTCTGTGGGGTGATTTGGAAGTTCCCACAACAACCTTGTTTGCATTGCTTGATTTTGCTTCTCTTACCAGAATTTTTCGCACCGAAAAACCTCTGCACACTTTGAGCTTCAAATCCACCTAAACATAACCCTTTAACTCAATAACACAAACCATTGTAAATATGAAGAAATTAAAAGACTGTTTCCTTGTCCAATTTAGAGGAAACTTTGAAGAAAAACTTTACAACTATCGCTCAATAAAAAGCCCTTCTTTCCCGTAAACAAAACAATCTCAACCATTTTTTAACAAGAAGGAAACGTGAAGGCCACATTCCCTAGAAGAACAAAAGGATAACAACTTTGATAAGAAAAGATGAAACAAACCTGCTTTAAGTTGCAGAAACCTTCATAGACAGCCAACAAAGAGTCAAACGCTTTTACTAGAGACATAAGCGAAGAAGTCCCTCCTTCAATTTCCACCACACACACACACACACACACAAACACACACACGAAAGCCAACAAAAAGACGTCACATTTGAGAACAAAAACCAAAACCGAAAAAACCCAAAAACACACACAAATGCTGAAGTACCGGAGACAGAATCAAGCACGTGCAGAGCAATGACCCGATCACCGGGGTTGGCTACTTTCATGAGAGCCCACGTCAACAATTCCTTACTCTGAACATCCAACTTTACTCCCACCACAACCACCTCCCCTTCTCCGCAGTCTCCATCCTCCCCGGCGGTGCCCACGGTGCGTTCGCTGACCAACTTCATCGATCTCCACCACAAAACACGCCGGAAAACACCCCACTGGCTTCCCTTCTCACTCATACAATTAAACAAAAAGCACTAGACGCTAAAAACAGCTTTAATCAGTAATAATATATTACGTAAACGTTACTCTCTCTCTTTAGATCGTCGTTTCCTCTCTCTAAAAAAAATGCTCATGAAAGCCGCTTTTCTCACTGCATTGAGAAGCGAGCAGCGAATCTTGTTAGGAGATGAGATGTTAATTAATTAGTTAACTTCTTTTAGAGATTTTCTACTGTATGTGCCACTTTAATACCGTCATGCTGCTCCACCACTTTCTGCCGTTCGTTCCCCTTTTATTTGTTGACTTTGATTTGATGTACTAGGTTTTGTTTTTTTTTACCTTTTAATTTTCTTGGCAAATATTGACCCAAAATCAATTCGCTTATTTTAATCAATTCAGACTTTTAAAAATTTTACGTTTTGGTTCCAATTTTAAATTAAAGTTTGAAAATTTTAATTAAGACAATATCATTTTAAATAAAATAGTGTCATTTTCAGTTTAAAAATATATTTAATCTAACTTAGCTTCAATTTCTTCGCGTTCAATCGAATTGCAGACTGCATTAAACCTATTAAGATCAATCCCAAACTTGATACCTTAGGTTCGATCATCCAATTTAATATAAGGGATTAGTCAATCAAATACTAGATAATAAAAGGGTCGACTTAAAAATAAATAAATTGCTAGTTGTAGAATATTATTCTAGTCAAACTTAAACCTAAGAGACAAGGGAAGGGTTCGAACAATTCTGCAGCCTGTCACTTAAGTAACAAGACTTAAAATAAGAGATTAATTGAGCAATTTTTTTCCCATTCGTATATCATAAAATGATAGAATACTTTTATTTCTTATCGATTTTTTCTAGTATTTTCTGTACTGCAGAAATGAAAATTTTAGATAAAATTTAAATTTAAAAATACTTAAGTTTGAATTCAACCCGATCCAATTCAATCCGTTTTATGCTTGTCATTACAATAAGTGTGTGGAAATTTCCAATTAAACTAAATTAAGTATGTTTTGTAGGATTTTTTTCTTGTTTTTCTTTTATGGGGAAATATACAACTCCCTCGATACTATGATTTTTGTCATAAAAGATTTTCATTAGTTATATTACACGAATGCTAAAATTTAGTAGATACGATATTTTTCATGGGTGGCTTGTAAGTATGGTTTGGTGACTTGACTAATATAAATGTACTCATAATTATATATCCTAAAAAGTATAAAGAGATAACCTTTAAATTATTATATGATTTAAAGGTTATTATGTGTGTCGAATAAGTCATTTATAGCCATAAATTTTACAATTATATATATATAGGTATAAAGAGATAGAGCAAATGTAATCATATTTATTATCATCATTACTTGTACCATAATCATAATTGTGTAACTTTGATTAAATGTAGAAGATTGAATTGAAGATACTGTCTATTATTCTTCCTTGAGAGTGAGATGTTCCCAAGTTGCAAAAAGCACTTCATATTCCTTTCTTTCTTTGCAAGAAATAGAATTTTTTTCTTGGCTAGGAAGTATTTTAGGAGAGTCTCAATTATGAAAAAGTACTTTTAAGCCATTCATACTCAAATTAATCTCCACTCGGACTAAATTATGTTGCTTAATATTTTAGCAATCCCCTTTTATTCTATCGTACTTTAAAAAAATAGGCAAAAAAGACTTTTCACTTATTTATTTTCATAAATTCCAGTGTTGTTTGAATCCAATTATACTTATTATTTAGAGTTGCTTGAAGAAAACATGGGAAAATGATAATAAGCTTATTCTTGTTATTATTATACAATTTATTGTGATAAAATAAGTACTACAAAAATTATTCTTCAAAATTTAATAAGATAATCAATTAAAGATATTAAATTAAGTTTGATTAAGTTTAATTTAATTATTAATAAAATAAATTAGAATCGGTTAAATTTCAGATCACATTTTAATTTAATAAATTAATATGTACCGAATCAATTTGATAAAATAATATTATTTAACTTCTGACCCAAATTCAACTAAATTTTTGAGTCTAACTCAATTTGTTGGTCATGCCTAACTAATCTTGTAAACTAAATTTGATTTCTTACTAACATTTGAAAAAAAGAAGCTAAAAACAATTTATCTACTAATTAAAAGTGAGGTTACGTATTAGTGAATATTTTCAATTAAATTGTTGATATTGTATTTGAGGGGAAAAAAAAAAGAAAAAGTGGAAAACAAAGTTAGTGTAAAGGACAAATGAACGGTAAGCTCCAAGATGCAATATGTTTCAGCTGAGCAATGAAAATTGTAGAGAGTATCGATAATGGAAAGCAACTTGGCATTGCTTAGTTCACCGAATTCTATTCTATGCCCCTAGTATTCGTTTTAATCATGCCCGACGACTACTCCTAAACGACTCTTGAGTCTTGAGGTTTAAGTGTTTAGCAGCTAAGAAAAGAGACGACCCAGCACCGCACACAAATTTACATCTCCGTGCACATCAGTCTCGTCAATCACATACCGTGAATTATACTTCAGAATTACCTTTACGTTCTTCCAAACCATTCAAAGTCATAAAGTTTCAAGTTGAGTCTAAAGTTTGAAAAATTCAACTTAATTTTCTCATATTTCAAATACTTAAAGTGATTCAATAAAATAATATTATTTTAATATCGAAGTAAATTCAATTAAATTATACTGCATCTGTATATTAAAAACCTAATTCATTACTATTCTTCGTATCTAATATTGACTTAAACTATAATAATAATAATTAATTTTCTTTAATAATAAAAGAAAATTTATTAAAACTAGCTTGACAACATAAAAAAAAAACTAGCTTGACAATATCGTATCAAAAACTACTATTTTAACAATCAGACTAGAAATTAAATCGATTAGATAAAAGGCCTAAATTTTAAAAGATTCGACTGATATAAAAATAGGTTAAAGATTAAATAATTTTAAAAAATTTTAAAAAATTAAAGAACATTATCCTTATTTATCAAAAAATTCAATTAAAAATATTAAATAAAAATTAATTAGCTTATTTTGATATATAAAAACTTATTAGTTTATCAAAACTGACCGATTAATTAATAAACCGACAACATAAATTTATTAAGCTAACTTAAATCAAAAATTAAAAATCAAACTAACTGCTTCAAAGTTTTTACTGTAAACATTCAATTTTTAAAACATTGTCCAAAACAAATATTATATATTTTTCTATAACAAAAACATATCGGAATTAACTTAAATACAAATTAACAAGCCTAATTTATTGACCAATATTTTTAACTACATACTGACTAAACTTCACGTAAGTCTGATAAAATTTGGACAAAAAGACAATCATTAACCTCCCCTCTTCTTCAGCACAAAGATTTAAAGGATTTTTCTAAGATTTTGGAAGATATCTTAGGTCATTCACTGTAACTATTACAAAACTTTACACGTTATATAGTTATATTGTAATAAGATATAACCTTTTTCCTGAATAATAGGGATAGTAGCTATGTAGTGGAGCTATGGCCACGCATAAAACATAGAACCTCTTTGCTGAATAATAGGGAAAGTAGACCTGTAGTGGAGCTATGGCCACGCATAAAACAACCCATGTTGGGCACTGGCACTATGGATAAAAAATAAAAATACGTGAGGAAACAGGGAAAAACTGAATAAACTAAACACAAACGACGAACGTCGCATGTGTCACTAATGTGCCAACTTAGAACTCATTCACTAAAAATGGTAGACTCGGACTGACCCTCTCGTCAACAACTACCCCACCACTACTGCACGTTTCGGTACCCGATAAAACAGATCGTTCATTGTGGGGGGAATATATGCTTTCCTTTCTTCTGCCCTGCATGTGTTTTTGCAGAGAGCTCTTTTGTGTATTTTCTTTTTGTTTTCTTTTCGCTAAAAGGTTTTTGGGAGGTAAATAAACTATTCCACGCCTAGAAGATGCTTTGTGTATTATGTTGATCATGTTCACACATTGTATTCTTTTGGCTAATTGTTATTGGTATATTATCAAATTAACAAATTTGCCTTCAAAGGTAGTTTAATTGATAGAGTTTAATCTTGGTGTACCTACAACTTCAAAGTTCTCAAGTTTGAGTTTGCATCTAAAAGAGTCTCATTTTGATAATGCGAAAGATAATAAGTTAAAAATATAAACAAGTAAGATCTGTAAATATAAGTTAAATTTAGAGATGATAACAAATTAGATCAAACCTAAACTATCCATAATTCAACCAATTCAATTTTTTAAGAATACAAATAAATTTATTAACTCTAATTAAATCAAATACATCACTTAATTCTACATTATTATTTCTGAGTAGACCATTTCAACTCCTTAAAAAATATACTCTAATTTGTTAATTCTAATTAAATTAAATATATCAGTTAATTTTAAATTGTTGATTTATCAAATAAATTATTTATAATATAATATTAAAATTTTATTCAATATAACCTTAAAGAATAATGAATAAAAATTTGATTTCAAAAAATAATGAATATAAATTTGAACGTTAAATTAAGAAATTCTAGTTTTGAAATACTAAATTTGTTTTTGGATTAATGGATACGTTAAGGCAACGTATCAAAACTCCCAAATTTGGCTATCCAACTATTCTTTTACACGTTGATTTGCTTTTGTACTTTATATAGACGGACCGTGTGGGCTAAATCATTCACCTAACCCTCGCAAAGTTTTGTGGGTTCCAGGAATTCGATAGCCAATGAGAGGAAGTGGGGTTCTTCCCTATTGGAATGTCTCTAGGTTGGTGTACAATACAAGTTTAGCTACAAATTCTTGTGGGGCTTTTGTTGGATGGAGGATACTGGATTGTGTGGGGGTGAAATCACTAAAATATTAACCATTGATCCTACAGAGCTAGTTGTAGTTGTTCTACTCCTATCAGAAAAAGGAAAAGAAAAATTAAAACTAAAACTAAAACTCATCTCAAGAACAAGGCTTGATGATTCGCCTACTAAATATAATTTTGTATTCTGATAACTGTCCCACTAGTGATTTCACTAAGTTGAAATGAAAGCTTTCTAATCCTAAATTGACCTCACAGTTTACTTTGTCATGCTTGGACCTTCATTAATATTGCAAGGAAAATGAGTTGTTTCTTTGCAGCTGTGAATGACATTAGTTACGGTTCTATTTGGCATCGGTACTATAGTTATACTGGCAAAGCCCACTTAGACATGAGTTGGACTTGAACTTAAACACGAGATTTATCTAATAAAATTTTTTTGATGTTAAAAAATCAAGACTAAAAATCACAAAAGAACAAAAAAGAATTGAAACTAAAAAGTCCCAACTTTTTTTCTTTGAACAAACCGCATTTAAGGCATGGTTAAGATCAGTAAATGAACAAACCTGTCGCACTCTAAGGGAGACCCGTTCTCCATATGACTGCATCAATCTACTTCAGTATGTTGTGAATCTTTGTTTGTGAGAGTGTGAATCATGAACCACGATGTGGGCAAACATTGGCGAAGTGTGATGGATCACCACATTTGTAGCATCTTCTCTCAGGCAAAGGATCACCAGTGGCTGATACAAAAGTCACATCATTAGCATGTCCTCCGTTCTGGAGGCCTCCACCGCGGCCAGCTCGCCTCCGGTTAGTAGTATCTGCACGTGGAACATTTCTTGCACCAATGCCATTATTGAGATTGTCCTCCCATCTGTATTACAGACACCAGCATGCAATAAGGAACAGCATGCTCTCCATAGGTGCTTGTTCTATTGAAGTTGTTTCCTAATTAAGGACTCGTAATATTATGAGTGAAACAGAACAGAAAATGAAAACTCATTTCAAAATTGCCAAGTTAGGTAGGATAGACTATTATTTTCTGACTTCGGTTGTTTTCATTCAAAGGGCATATTACGAACCTAAAGAGGATATAGAAAATTTAGTGGTTTCCTTGCTGAGAACTTTTCCGAAAGTAAGTTATGCTCACAAAGCCATGTAATGGATTAGATTACGTACATAAAGAAGTTGCATGATTGTGATGGACAGGAATAGAACTTTCTTCCCCTGTTATTTTCAGTATTAGCAGTTCGCAGAACACAAGGTGTACCACACGTGTTGCATGACATTGAAGATTCTCCTGCAATACAGCATTAACAGTGCAAATACCAAATATGCTTCAAATGATGGTCCAAAGGGATGGTCGAGGTGAGCCACATAAAATTAATAATTTAATTGAATTGATTGAACTAAAATTATTAAATAAAATAATGTTATTTATTTAATATTATAAAATTAATTAATCAAAATGCAGTCATTTTACATGAAATTCGATCATTTCTAACTTTTACCGGAGTACTCTATTGCAAGTGGACAATAGTAGATATCCATGATATCTGATCATATGAAAATTATTGTAGAACCTCTGTATTTCTTAACGGTCAAATATGTCCTCTCTCTTGTTTAATCTTTGTTGAATGGATCAAGAAAAGGAACTTGTCATCTAAAAAGCATGCAAATTCAGAGTAATTTAGAGGAGAGACCATATTAGCAATACCATCCTGTTGATTCCTTCCTTGAGACCGAGAAAGTCGGGAAGCTGAAAGCTGTGATGGACAACTCGCTGATGCATGCCCTGTTTGATGGCAGTAAGTGCAAGCACTCGGCCTAGAATTACTGCTTGGGGTTGTAGAAGGTACCCGACCTCTTGCTGCAGAAGACATTCCTCATTTCATGAGATTTTCTATTGCCAACAAGGTTATTATTAATTTGTCTTTTTTTTATTAATAATTTATAATCTTATTTAAACACTTTCTTTTTTTTAAAAATGATTTAAACACTTTCTTTTGTCATTATGAGTAGTTATTATTAAATAATAATATAAAAAATTATTAATCACTAAATAATAATTATATTTGACGAAAAAACTCGTAAATGAGAACAAGGACTATATACTAGGTCAAATAATTAACCGGGCCATTAAAATACCGAAGATGAGGATATAGACAAACCTTGTGTGCGTAAACCAGTTCCACATATGTCTATCAATTGTCTAATAGTCTCATCACAGCCACCAATGCAACCTGGTCAATGTCAGTGAAAATTTTCGTTAGCAAAAAACGAGACGTTAAACATACATTTAAGGTTGAACTCCTCGCAACTACTGTAATAGTTACTGTTATATGTCTCTACATGGTGCAGAATATTGAAAAGAGATCTCGGAGTTATTTGCATGAAAGGCGTAAAAAGAAACTAAGATCATAGAATGCATATTGAGAAGCGAGGAATAGATTAACCAAGTACATGTAAATGGTTCAGGGTTTCCAATTGAGACTAATGCTCTCTTCGTTATAGATCTATACAATGTGATCCAATGTTCAGAAGAACATTGTCCAAGGTGGACACAAAAGATACAAAGGCATGCGTGCAGATAATAACTGGGTCCTTAGGAAGTGTGCGTAGACCAATATGTTACACACAAACACACACACATATATGCATATTGTTTTACTCCATAAATTTACTTCGTTCTCAGCTTCAAGTTTGTCCATGTTTTAGCTCAATGAAAGAGATTGCATTAGAAGGCTTGTTAGAGTGAAAAATATCAGCCAATGATGGGCCCTCAGGTAAAACGTTAATGGTGAGTTGCCAACAATTCGAATTTTCATAGCTAAGCGCCTAAAATGAAATGGAACATGATTATGCAATATAATACCAACAGGACGCTTGATCGCCTTAGCAAACCCCTTGCCTCTGACAATTTGGACACTTAAAAGAATTTCATGACAAAAGTTTGGAGGTCAAATTGTATAAAATTTAATCAACTTATCTTTAGGTCTATTTCAAAGTAGTAATACAATCTGCAATCTATACTGTGGGGCTGCACTTACCCAAATGGTTGACACTAAAGCCTGGTGGAATTTCGATCTGGCGGAATTTAAATTGAATCAAATATACAGGACCTGAAAATTTTAAAGGGTTCTATCAGCGAAGAATATTGGCGAACTGAAACAAGCAAGAAATTAATGCAATAGAGCTAACCAGAAACTACGACCCAAGGAATTTTCTAGCAACCTATGCAGCATTGAACATTTTCAGAAAGGTGAAGTAACTATGTCCAAGAGAATTAGCTCTATTAAAGCTACAGGTTATATCTCTGAACCAGTTAGAAGATTTGTTTCTTACAAGAGCTTCAGTTTCCTCCTAGTCTCTAGATGATTTTTTTTTTGAAAAATATCTAGATGAATTTTTCTCGGGGAGATGCATGATACAAGACAAAATGATTTGGATACTTTTACTTTTATCATATTAGAAAGGGACAAGATGGAAGGTTTGGGACATTGATCCAGTTTCACTGACTTAAAAAGCTCAAAGCATGAATTTTCCTTCTATCCAGAAACCTACAACTTGCAAGTAGAAGTCCAGATAACACTAGAACATAAATTGGTGTCTTAGCCACCTATGAAGCAGTTAAGAAGAAATACACATAACAACCTGGAGTGCATGAATTGCAAACGTTGTTGGTAACAGTGGCTTCTAATACAGCTCCAGGGAGCCACACAGCATTTCTACACTGAGAAGTTGAAAGAAATGGAAGTTCAATATATGATAGATAAGAGTTAAGATAATAAACATCCACATTCACCCCATCAGTTTTGGCATGAGCCATAACGTGACTTCTCTTTGTAATTGTAATATTAGCAACGCTAAAAGAAACATAGAAGCTGCTAGTGATGTTAATCTATAAATAACATTTTTCGCAACTCAGTCAACAAAGCTGAAATCCTACACATGGGCTGAGAAGAGTGGGATTTGAGGACCCAAAACTGAAATTTCCACCCTAGTCCTTCAGCCAAGTGAACCATGAAGCAATTTCCTAAACCATGATTATACTCTATATGAAAGGATGAAAAGACTGAAAAGATTTGCAACATAAAAATAATCAGAACATTTGAATCAACACGATCTAGATTCAAACGATCATAGGAATAAAGGATAATGTAGCCGAATTTATACATTTATTGGAATCCATAACAATGATGGGGAACTCGACTAGGAAAAATGGAGAAAATAAAGGTATAGTATATAAGAGCAATTTGGCAAATTCAGCATTAAACAGTTGCAAACTAACTCGTCAGCAGGATGATATAAATGAAAAACCTTTACGGTTCCTCTCGAAACAGTGAATTACGTGTTGGGAAAGCCTTTGATAAGGAATAAGACGTTCTGTGAAAAAATAACCAACCTGTGGGAAACCCAAGCAGCCAACCATAAAATTGCCATCCTGTTCAGAGGGACCACCTAATTTTATTAGACAATAGGAAAGTCCTAGACTTGTAAAAGTAGCATGGAAATGTAAGTAAAACTGCATGTTCTTACTTAACCTTATCATTTGGAAATATGAAACATTTACTTAATTGATAATACAGTTGGTTCTTAAGTAAATGTGATGACTCAGCGATAGCCCATATAGATATAATGTAAATGAAAAAGCTCATACCCGGCTTCTCTTCAATACCATGTTTGATTCCTGGCAAAGTCCACACAACCTAACAGTTTCTCCTACAGCATGAACATCATCTCCTCCAGATCTATCCGATCTGTATAGGCGATAAAAAATGCATTACAGTTGAACCATTTGTAATATATAAAAGGATTAGGAGGAGCTGGGGATCCACCTCTGAAAGAAAACTTCCATGGCTTCCAAAAGCTTTATTTTATTTGTCCTCGCCTGCAAACATATTACCTTGGATTGGATACTGGACATTAACAAAACGCACTGCATGTATGATTGATCATACTCTGCTATTAAGTGAACTAAACAAACAATGAAGGAGTTTGAATTAAGCCTCGAACGCATGCGAAAACACTCAAGTATCACCCATAGCAACTCTATTTTTGTTTAGCTATTAATGCCAGCGGTCATTGTCTGCGACTAACAAGAGAAAATCCCTCCCAGCTAAAAGATTCCCTTAGCAGGAGGAAGCCAGTAATAACTTACATCCAGGAAGCAAGATTTCATTTGCTGTAAGCATCTTGTCAAAACTTCGTCTTTACTTTTATTCCCCACGCTAACTTCCTTCATGTCACATTCCATCATTGATCTGAGATAGGGTTTCCAGAGTTCATACCTAAAGAGATTTAAAAAGTCGCAGATTCCTCAGTAAAAGTGTAGAACAAAGGTCTATGCACTTCAAGGTGTAGAAGACACCTAGCTTGTTACTTGAACATAAAACTTTACCCCATATTATCATATCCCATAATTAGCGCCTCCCCCTGAAAATTATCAGCTCATAATTAATAAATGAACAATTGCCTCTGTAAAGCCCATAAAATGTCATATAACTCCAGATGCAGTAAAGGTAAATGCTTCATATTTAGCCTAGTGGCAAGAGCTGGACTTGGTGCCCTTGAGGTTTGTCATAGCTTGAGGATACTTCAGCAGACTGTGGACAATCTAGGCCTTAAAACCGTCCACTCAAGTTAGGTAAATGATTAAATAGTCGAGTTGATAAGTTAAACAAGTCTTCTCTTTTTCCCTTCGACAATTTGTCTTCTTATTCCCTTATCAACCTGATTACTTTATGTTTTCTCTTCATTTCTGCTTGCTTTATAATCTTCCCCAATTCCCATCTTTCCTATTCTGCATTGTCTAACTCTCTGAACAACAAAAGTATATGCAGAAGCAAACCAAATTTTACTTTTCAGACAATGTCATGGTACAAATTCCCTATACTAGGAGCAGAATTTGCAGAAAGGAATAGATCTGAGTCAGATAATTGCATGTGTAGCAGGAATAACTGAAACTCTAGATATTGTTTTTAAGTTGTTAGTATTTTATGTTCTGTCAATGTTATGCCACTAACTATACATTGTCCTCGCGTAGAAACATGCAAATAGGAACTCTTAAACCTACAAGCATACAGACAAGGAAAATGAAACTTGGAAAAGAGCAATATACATAACCAAGAGCCAGATTCAGTAAGATTACAAGACTAGTTGGTGAGAAACGAGTATTTGTGTCCTTCGTCACATAGAAACGATCTAGCAGTTTTTTTATGTGATCATGCATTGTTGCATCTGTTCCAATGCCCGCCTTAAATACAAGAATACAACACAGAATTAGCTAGTATATAATGATACCAAGGAATTCTCTACCCAAAATCATCTATTGCTTATTCCTTTAAATAACATCAAATTTACTAACCTTGTCCATACAAGCTAGTAAATCAGCTTCACTAAGCAGAGGCGGTGGTCTGGTTACTCCAGAATCAAGAGTAAGTGATGTTGGAGTAAACTGCATCATGGTTCAACGTTGTGGTTTGTTTCACTATTCTTTAAACTTTGAAATGAATCCAACAAAAAGATACAAGTTCAAAATATTACTGTGCTAATCAGTCTCCATTGGTGAACGCTTGTTTTGTACGATATCAACTAATTTACCCAGCAAAGGAAAATCATATAAAGAAGGATGCCAGATCTCCTTTTCAGATGTAAGGAGACAACAAGGTGGGAGATAGGAACAGGTGAAGTTTAGTTACAAAGCTTGGGTGAGATTTGAAAACAAAAGATTTCTAGCAAAATGAATATTCGGATATTGTTGTCAAATTCATCCCAGTCACCAAGCTGAATAATCATACCAACAATCGTTAATATTGAATACTTCCCACTACACAATCCTAGTACATTCTGTTCTTGTGTTTTTTGTTTCATTGCATTTCTTTGTGTTCAGAAAGTGCTACCTTGTGTTGTCTATGAACAGGTTAATTACATTGATCAATCCAACATATGTGAGCAAATTAAACAATCAGTTTTTAGTGTTTCAACTACTAAATCAATTAATTACTTAGCCCAGACAGTGCATAAGAACTAGCATCGTATTTTTTTATAAATGTGGTAATTTGAACATGCAAGAAAAAGAAAATCAACTCCATAATTTAGCTCCATATATAAATATCATGCACATAAGTTGAATTGCTGCTTTGATCTTGATGTACTAGTTCCACAAGCTTCAAGCCCCCAGCATGAGAAGAAAATTTTGCTCAAATGACTATCTAGGTGCTCTTTGCTGCTTTATGTGGCAAATAAAGCTATGAAAGGCTTCCCAAGGTGATGATAATGCAATGTTAGCCAAAAAGATTTCAATAATATAAGTTATAGGACATGGCGATCCTCATAATTTTATTCCTATATAACTTCGAGAAGAAATCTGAAAGATAATTAATATAACAACAAACCAACGGCTGAGGAAGGAAAGGACAAAATCATATATCTTCAAATTCAATGCAAGATATCAAACCTGTTGTCCAAAGGCGTATGTTGGAATGATTGAACCTCCCCATGATTCAAAACGATAAACATCCAAGTAGTTTTTCTGGTTGAGAAAGCTTTTGCATCAGATAGTGACGCTAACAAGAAGCAAGGCACAAATAGCTATCCCGAATAAACCATAGAGTGGTCAACAATGATGAGACAAAACTAATTTAGTCATTCATTTCGCTCTAAAGCTTGTCTAACGAACAAGATATATACATAAGAATATAGATGAATCAACGGTCCATGCTATAGAATACCCAACTCTTGAGCCAAGGGTCCACCTTGTTTTATAATTTGTCTATTTGTGAAGAGTGTCCAAAACAAGGCAGATTATTGTGATCAGTTTTATAACAGGGTTGTATACTTGCTGAACCAAGCATTTAGATTTACATTCTCGTGCGGAAACATGGACTTAGCTAAGCTATTGAAGATTCCCTTTTGTTCACTTCAGACATTACAATATTAAAAAAAATGAAAAAGGACCGAAGGCTAAGAATTAGATAGGATACTTACAGATAAAATCACTCTCCCTGTTGCAGAAAACTGTTCACCAGCTATATCGATTTCCACAATAGTTTCAGCCCCTACAGCTGGTTGTGAAACACATGCGAGAAAATGGCGAACCACTAGCTCATACAATCTCTGTGAAAAGTCAAACTTAGTTAAACTTTACAAGAATATATTAGAAGCCTTGTAAGAGAGATAGCATCCGAAGTACAGACATGGTGATCTTGACTCCATGCACTTTCTCCAGCAGAAAATTTAGTAGGGTGAATAGGCGGATGGGCCTTGTCATCATGCCCACCACTACTCGGGTTTCTCCAAAGTCCTGCTTCAGGATCTAACAACCTTCGTGCATATGATCCCCATACAGGATGTTCTTGTTGTTCCCGTACAAGTGCCTATATAAGATTTGAAATCAGCTGGTAAATTAATAGTTAACGCAGAGCAATATAGCAGGCCAATAAGAACCATATTCACGGAAGAAGCACCATACAAAGAGAGCGAAGACGACAAAGAAACCCGAAACACACAGAAACCTAATAGATAAAGTTACTAACATGCAAATCAGTCCTGCTAGAAAAGCAATCAGTCTCTGTACGAGGATAACTGATGAAACCTGCTTGATAAAGATCTTCTGCCACCTACAAATAACAAAAACAGGAGGAGAATTGAATGCGTCAAAGATTAATGGTAAAACAAATCAGTGAGTATAGAAACATAAGAATGATTCTTCTGTTTTCCTGCTATGGCAGAAACAGGTTCAGTCACTCTCAAAATCTGTCGTGACAATAGCAATAAGATTACTATTTTTCTATACAAAAGAACCTTATTTCTTATCCAACGTTTTTTTTAAAGATGTTTTCAGCACCTGTAGAATTGTATCCTAAAAATTACTAAATGTTTATCATATCCTAAAGTATATGGAAGAGCCCAATTGTTCAACTAGTATGCAGATAGTGTTTCTGAACTCTTTCTTGATGTTGCAGATGAATCATCAACATGCCAAATTTAACTCGAAATAGATCAATACGTCTATACCATTAATAGCAAAGACTTGCAAGAATGTAACATAAGAGGTGCATCCCAAATGCTCCCACCTTCATAGTGTGCTCAGAGCTCATCCTAAAATATCTTGAAGCACGTTTTTCAAGCTCAATAGTGCTCAACGGATATGGAGGATATTTCAGCTTCTCTCGCTGTAGTACTTTTGTTACCTTTTTGAAATATTAAAAATTCAAAATTAGCAAAACAAGTACTTCAAAATTTAATAAGTTCCCAGGAAATGAACTCTTTGCTTACAGTTGCGGTGGGTTCCTGAACGCACATTTCATAAAGTACAACTGCTGAATTGTAATCAAAGAGATGCCCACGCCTGTAAAACCAAGGTGACATAAATCTGAAGATTATAACATCCAAAACTCGAAAGGCATTGTGTACCAAACCTCAAGAGCTTACACCCAATTGAAGGTAGCAACTCGTTCATCTGATGTGTGAGAACAATTGATAGTCCAATACTCTTCTGGCTCATGTGACTGTATCTCCCAATAACGTTCCACAATGAAGCCAAGTGTAGGAAACTGCAAAATCAACAAATCAGAAAGACTGATCCATAACTAGTATGCAAGTAATATCAAAATTTAAACCATTTGAATCCCGTGCTCTGAAGTTGTAAGCTGCAACCAACCTGACAAGGCCCATAACTTAAAACGAGATTTCTTTCTTCTTGAGCAGAATCTATGATAAACTTATCCCTCAACAGCATGGTCTGAAACCTGGTAAAAGAAGCACCAATTCGTAAATCAATTTCCTGCAAAATGAAAGAGTCATTATCAATCCTCTTAGCGATCAATAGGAAATATCACTTACCATTAGGTAGGAGATATGATAGCTCAAATTTAACTCCTGAGAGAATTAAACAAAAAAGATTATCATTGCGTTCGTTTCTGTGACTTTATTATTGTGAAATAGTTGTTGCAGTTTTGCAAAAGTTAGACATTCGTTCCTACACGATGAACAATACTCACTTGCCTAGCATCCACGGCATCAGCAAACCACTGATTAGGAGCGACAAGATTTTGAACTGCCTCATGAATTTCCCTGTTGGTTTAAATATATTTTTTTTTAAAAATCAGGACCAAACAAACATGGATATAAAGTGAATTGATTCAGTTCCAATCCCTCCAGAATCCCAAGTTTTAAAATTCCACAAATTAGAATTAACTTCCATCCAGTGAATGAGGATAGCATATTCTCTTACGAAACCTGTCAATTAAAGCAGAGAAGCGAGCTCTACGAATCGTGATTTGACGATTAACTGGTCTACATACTTCGATTACTTCAAATGCGATGTTCTCTCCTTCTCTATCACAATCAAGCCACAAAACAAGCCACTGGCACCTCCTTGCTTCCTCCTCCAATGTCCTTTTGATATCCTTCTTATCCTATACCAAAATACTAAGTAAACAGTAGAGACGGTATGCTTAAATGTTTGATACATTTCAATGCATCAAAAGGATTTGTACCTCAGGAACGTATTTCCGGACAGAAGCAACGTAGAGATCTGCCGGGTCACAAGAATGCCACTTGCGGAAGGATTCCTCGAATTCGAGCTCCATGAGATGGCCGGTGACGGATGTGAAAAGCATGTGGCACGGTTGGCCGTTAATGGAGTAATTGAACTCGAAGATCTTGTTGTAGCGGGACCGCCCTTCTCTCACTCGCAGTTGATTCCGAGATAGTATGCCGGCCACTGATTTCGCCACCGACGGCTTCTCCGCCACGTTGAGGACGTTGATCATCGCCGGAGGTCTGGAAGCGGAGCGTGAGGGGAAATGGGCGGGTGGTTTTGTAGTTTTGTTGCTTTTACTGGGGCTTTTCCCGCCTATTTCGTAAGCTTGAAAATGGAACGGCCAATTTTTAACAATCTCTTAAAAACTATTTTTCAGGATATCATAAATCTCCTTTTAATATTGGGAAGCGTATTGGATGTTAATTTATAAAATATATATATATATATACACACACATATATGTGTGTGCCAAAATCGAAATATAGTTATATTCATGTGAATAATGCTGGACTTATATATATATAAATATATATATAATTTTTAAGATATGGTATATTTGATAAATAATATTTATGTATTTACTAATTTAATATATATATATATACACATAAACAATTTAATTTTTAAGAGATGGTATATTTAATAAATAATATTTATGTATTTACTAATTTAAAGGACTTATGTTCAAATCAAATTTAAGTATAATTTCATGACATTAAATTTACTTACATATTGTTTTGACAAGTTAAACATTTTACTATATGTATATAATTAAGAGATAATAATTATAAATCTTATTATTATTTAAAAAAGACATATTCTAATGTTTTAAAAACCGAACCAAAAGTTAAACTTATAAAAGAAGATGTTTAGGATTTATAAAATTAAAAATTTTAAAATAAGATTGAAATAAACTGTCTTTAATTTAAATTTTAATTAAAAAAATTGTTAAATAAAAATTAATTAGCTTATTTAAAAATTAGGTTTGCCCGAATCTTGATCAAATGCCCAATCGAGCTTGAAATCACCTGAAAACATCGTTGTTGTTCAAAGGGTTAAAATTAGGGTTTACCTGAAGCTTGGTCGGATGCCCAATTGGACTTCAAATCACCCGGAAACGCCCAATTAGGTTTGGAATCACCCGAACCCGGTCTAGCTTATTGCCATTCAATCAAGGCCCCAAACCTCCCCGGTAATGACAACTGATAGTCAGCTAAAAGATACACAGTGTACAGTAGTACAGGGAACTACAATAACTAAAAATTACAACATAAAATGGTGTCAAAATTTCATCCCAGTCCCAGCCAGAGATAAGTGTTGAGTAAAAGGATATGAAGAAACATGTTAATAATTATCACAAGCTCTGATGCCAATCATGTCTTTTTTAGCCTCTTTATCCTTTCCAGTGCACCAAGCCGGTTTTCACCATCTATAGTATCCCTTGCACCACCAACTCCATCTGTCATCATCCCTTGATTTTCACCCTCCTCCCTCTTCCTGACCAATCCTCCAAAAACTGCATTCGGAACATCTTTCTGCTGAATCTCGACTCGTTCATCATCACCTTCTTCAGAATCGCTTTCTTCGGGAAGTTCAATGTCTTCATTATTCGCTTTTGTCCCACCTTCAGTCTGTGACTCCACCCCTGCACTTACAAATCCAACTTTTCTACCGTTGTTATCTCTAGCATCAGTGTCATTAACTGCAGGAGCTATCTGTCTCTCCAGAGCAGCCATTTCGTCCTCGGGAACCCCTGCCTGTTTCAATTTATCTTTGGCATCATCAATGTTCAGCCTCTGATCCTTCTGCATCATATATTCAGGCAGGATGAAGTGCGTCTGCAGCAAGAAGCAAAATCAAGAATTTATGTAGCAATCTTAGTAAAATCCGGTATCAAAGGAATTAAATAAAGCAAAAATGGATCATCAAAATTCTAAGATGTGTTGCACTTGAGATTTCAATGAGCTAATGTGATAAAAGATCAACTAGTACAAAAAAATGAGACACATTGCCAATGAAGCAGAAATGGAAACAGTTCAAAGTAGAAGTTAGAAACAACAACCAAACTTGAATAAAGAAAAAGTAGAAGTCACAGGAGTGGGCATGTGTGCTATACGTCCCACTTGCTACACCGAAAAGTTCTGGCTTTGATCTGATAATGGTTCATTTCTATCAACGTAATAAAAGACTATATAATAGCATTCACTTATGTGGATCCTATCTCATTTTAAGCATAATTGACTTCAAGCTATTTTGAACAAAGAGTGGATCACCAAGGATGGCATGATACCTGACTATAGCTTGCTGAGACGGTTCGTTTGAGACGCAACATTTCTCGGAATGTATCTTCATTTCCATGTTGCACTTCAAAGTCATGCCATCGATTCCAGAAGTCCACATCAGATCTTGGATCTGAAAATGAGGCTGCAAAGACATATATTGCCCGTGCACGATCTATTTCTCCCAAGTTTTTCTCAAGCTCGGCATACTTCAAGCACATAAGTTTTACATCTTTGTCTGGCAATCCGGATTCTATTGCCTGCTCATATATCTCCCTTGTTTTGGGAACACCAAAGATTTCTGATGCACGAGCAATGTAAATTTCATACATACTCAGTTTTTCATGGTTAGGAACAGCCTTTGCTGCTTCATCATACACCTTCATGGCTCGCTTCGCCAAGCCATAATCCTCCTCTAACTTTGCATACTGGAGATACAGCGGTTTCACTGCATCCGCAGGTGCCTGTCAAGTGTAGGGAAAGAACCACAAACAGTAAGGTCAGCATCACTGAACAGTGAAGTCAATAAGTAAAGTAGATAATACTTTGGATGATAGGAACAAACCCGGTAAAAAGCTTCTAGAAATAAAGAAAAATACACAAGCAATTGGAAGGAAAGAAACAAAAGGATCTACAGGAATGAGGAAGGAAACAAGTATTAATTAGTTGCAGACATCATCAATTAGATCAGAGCCATTATGACAGCAATTGGAAGGAAAGAAACAAGAGGATCTACAGGAATGAGGAAGTGAACAAGTACTACATAGCTGCAGACATCATCAATTAGATCAGAGCCATTATGGCAGCTAAATTTGATCTACATGCTCTATCTACAAGAATGAAAACTAGACGAAATTTGTAACGCTTGCTTTTATCTTTCATATGCTTTTATAATTTGTTTTATTATGTGAACTCATTGTAATGTTGAGATAGCTTTGCTATAGTTAATACAAACCTTTATTCAATTTTCCAAAAAAAAAAAATCCACTACAGTAGCACAAGAATTATCATCAGTCTATTGTCATGTGTAAAGTAAGTACCAATTAAAAGTCTGAGGAACTGAAACACTGAGCTTGCTCAATAGAATGCATACCATCTCAATTGCATGTTCAAATAACTCTCTTGCACGTTCCAGCTTTGTCTTGCCATATCTCTTCACGAACTTCGATAAGTATGTCACCCATATATCTTTCACATGAGGGTACTTGAATATTTTGACACCCCTTTCATATACCTTGAACGCATCTTCAAAGTATTTATTTTCCTACAGATGCAAAAGCAGTACAATTTATCAATTTGCTAAAAAAAATAGCAGTCAGAAGGACAGAACCAAAATATTACAGAAATATACTTCCAAAAGCCATGCGTAATTGATAATGATTTGTGGTGTAGCTATTCGAAGGTCCAATATACGCTCATAAACTGCTCGAGTGGATTCCAAGGTACCAAGACCCTCCTCCAAATCAACATAAAAAGCCCAAAGTCTCAAAGACTTGTGCACTTTCATCTGAACAGGCTCATTCCCATCAGCAGCCACTGTAATTGATATCACATAAAAAAGTTCTTGAACGTTAGTTCCTGATTTTGAGCATCCAAAAAAAGAATACAAAAATCAACTTAAAACAATAAAGCAGAACGGAAGTTCCACCAGTTCGACACAATCCTCAAGGCCTAAACTCCTGAATCCTGATAACAGATCTTTTCAAATATGCCAGTGGATGTAAGGAACTAGAATAATAGGAGTATCATAAAATGTATTTGCATTACTTAAACATATGCCTGGACCTTTCAATTTTGTATCAAGACCAAGTAACAAATTGAATCAACTTCACAGTGATTATATCAAGCGACAGAATTACCAAGCCAAACAAACACTCCTGAACTGTAAGAATTAATCAAGAAATATTCACGAATGTCAGGACAACCGAAATTACCTCTTCGTTTGACTTCAACTGACGGTTCTGCAGTGGCTCGCCTCAAGAGCTCCAATGCACCTTTAAAATTCTTATGTCTGATTTCCATTTCAGCCCACTCACACCACACACTAGCTAGATTATCCACAGTTTTATAGTTCACTTGTACAGCCTTGTCAAAGATTACTCTTGCATTCAAAAGATCATTGTGATTTTCATACAATTTAGCAAAAGCAACCCACAAAGTATGAGGCTTGCCCACTGCCTTCATTGGATCAACTGTCCTCACAGCCTCAGTATAAGTTAGAATCTGTCTTGTTGGATTACCTTCAAACAGCTTAACCCGTCTATGCCACTGTTCCACGTTGTGAGGATTCTGTCGCAAAAGTACACTATTAGCCAACTCAGGTCTTCGATCCATTAAAAATTCCAGTTGAGCCAACATAAAATCCACATCATTATCATCATGTAACCAGAATCCATTAAGTATCCTCTTTTCAAAGTTAGAATCCACTTGCAAACGAATATCTTCATCCAACTCTACCCCATTCTCCTCCGCCCCATCTTCCTCTTCGTTGCTTATATCCAGATCCTCCATCTTGTGAGCAACCATACTCTCTTGAAACTGTGAATATGCATCAAATATGACACTGAAATCCCTCACTGTAACCACAGTGGACATACCCTCTTCAAAAATATCCCTAGCTTTCTCAAACAAACCCCTCCTAATATAATAATCAGCAAGAGATGTCCACAATCTACCAACCTCATCTGTAAACTTCCTGATTCCACCCCTAATAATAGCATCAACATTCAACCCAGAAATCGCCTTAGCATGTCTAGTAAGCAAATCACACAATTCCAACCACAATGTATGTTTTGTTTTCCCCTTAATAGAATAAAACTGATCATCGTTCAACACAGAAGCCAACCTCTCAGCAGCCTCTTGCCAAAGTCGAGAATTAACTAAAAATTCAATAAACTCCTCAATATGACCAGGATCATACATCAAATATCTCCTGTAAACCCTAAGTGAAGTCTCAATTGGAACACCATCTTGACTTACAAACCTCAAATAAAGCTCCCAAATTCGATCATGTTGCGTCACCGGCAAGGCACAAAGAGCCCTATCGAACGTCCGACGAGTCCGAGTGACGAGTTTCTGATTGGTCAACGTCTGCAAGTACATAATCCATATCCTGGGCATCTTATGCATAGTAACAAGGGCTCTTTCAAACGTATTGTTTAGGGTTTCGTACTGGTGGTGTGTGATGGGTAGATTTCTGACTATATCGAGACGCTCAGTGAGATAGGCGTGCCAAAGCTTGTAGCTTCCAGGTAAAGCTTTGAGAGCTCTCTCGTAGATCAGAAACCGCTTCTTGAAGGGCGATTCGCGGCGGGCCACCAAGTAGCGCCACCATAGCTTGAGACTGAAGGGGTTGCGCAAGATCTCTTCTTCATAGAGAAGGTCGTCCTGTGAAGGGTAAAGCTCTTTGGGTATGGACATTGTTGAATTGCCAAAACCTCACAGCGTTTCTGCAAGTGGCTGTGAAGAGCGGAGGAGCTATTTGGGGTTTTGTTATTACTTCTCTTATTAGACAATTATTTTCTAATGTATGGTAAATTTTATAACTATTTCCTTAATACATTTTTAAAAGTTAAAAAATAGTTTCCTCCTTTTATTATATCTGATTATTTAATAACGAGAAGAATAAAATATTTATGTTAATTAATCATATTTATTTATTTATTCATATTTTTATTTAATAGTATGTAAATTATAAATAAATAAAAAATTTAAAAATTATATAATAATAAAATGACATAAAATAAAATAATACAAAATGCAGTAATACCTTAAGCTGCAATTATTTTAAATAATATTACATAAATAAAATTATCAAATTCATATAAAAAGTAATAATACTTTATACGTTCAACATTACGAAAAAAATAGAAATGAGGACTGACTACTAAATCTTTTTAATTAAAAAAATTAAAATTTTAATTTAAAACTAAAATTTTAATTTATATATGATTTAATATCAATTTAAAATTGGTTCGAATCCCTTTCTAAATTATTAATATAAATAACATTGTTATAAGGCAATTTTACTATTTAATTAAACTAATTTTAAATTGTTCTTAATCAAATTTAGTTATATTTTAATATATTTTAAACCTTAATCAATTTGACCTTTCTGATCTAAATATATTTAAAATTTTAATTATTCAAATTTTTATTGAAATAATAACTCTAAAAGTTTGAGTAAAAGAATTAAAAGATTTAATCTTTTTTTTTAACGGGGAAAAGACGAATTCAGATTAAGGAACAAAACGGGGGCAACAGAGGCCAATGTTATGAATATTGTACCGGACTCGGTACCGGATTGAGCTTTGGAACGGAAAGGTATCGATACCGGGTACCGTTTCGGAAAATTTTTTAAATTTATAAAATAGTCCCTAAAATTTTTAAAAATTGCAAAATAGTCCATATTGGTATATTATGCAGTTGTACTGTACACTTTACTAGTTTACTGTTTACATCAATCATGCTTTCAAAAATCTTAATAATAAATAATAATGACAATT
>JAOTBA010000203.1:29408586-29421260 GCA_025629845.1 Erythroxylum squamatum
GGGGGGGGGGGGGGGTTGGCACCCACTGAGTTGGTCCTGTCGCACGATATGCCCTGCAGAGATGGCGCGCCGGGGCCAGCCTGTGGAAGCCTGGAGTTGACCTGCATAAGACAAAATAACATCACGGGGTGAGGAAGGCCACGTAAAATCACTATCGAAAAGAGTTCGGTTCCTCCATTGCTAGAGGAACCAGCAGGAAATGCCAAACAAGGTGGCCCAATCATGCCCGTTAAGGCGACGGCTAGGTTGGAGGTTGGAAATCAGCCAGTCCCGAGTCGGTAAGGCGAAGAAATCACTCTGGTTTGTGTGCAGAGGGAAGAGGCTCCAAACTTGACGGGCTTTGCTGTAGTCCCTGACGACATGCAAAGAATCTTCCTCTAATTCGCAAAAGTAGCAGGTGGCATCGGAAGTACAATGGATCCGGACCCTATGCTGGTTGGTGGGGAGCTGCTCATGGGCTAAAAGCCATAGAAAGGAATGAATGCATTGGGGGCCCAACCACGACCAACTAGGCTTCCAAACCGCATGACTCGGAGCGTCGTCATTGCCCATGCTCATGTTGTACGTGGAAGCAACAGAGAACTGTCCTGTAACAATACGGCCCCAAATAATTTGATCGAGTCCGAGGTCCGGGTGGGGAGGGAACGCGTCGGTGATCATCTGGGAAATATAAGGCGGGAGGTAGGGTTGGAAGTCGTTCTCCAGCTAGTTCCCGTCGGAGTCGATATAGTGACAGATCCGAAGATGCAGAAGTGATTCAGGAATCGGGAGAACAGCCTGGGAATGAAGGGGGCCGATTCCCGCCAGCCAAGGATCTAACCAGAATCGAATACGGCTGCCATCGCCGATCATCCATTGAAGGCCTTGTAGAACGTGGGGCCACGTAGCCCGTATGCTCCGCCAGATCATAGAGCCTCCTGTGGTGCCAAGGGAGGGGGGAGAGTAGTGACATCGGCGTGATACTTGGCTGCGTACTAAACCATTGATCTGAAAGTCCTACTAAACCATTGAACTGAAATTGAGGGGGGATTAGGCAAAGTGATCTCCTCTCACTTTATCTTTTTGATCTGTATACAACAGTTTAAGCTATTGTGATGAAATGGTTACTTAACATAGTATCAGAGCCTTTGTGACCAAGTGGTCGTGAGTCAAATTCTACCATTCACTTATTATTCAACACAAGGTAAAGTAAATGTGCAAATTTTAAGCTCAAAGGACTTTCACTCCAGGAAGTGTGTTAGTGAATATATAAAACCAAATTTACTATCATCATAATTGTCCTGCTCTTAATCTCACAAATACAAAGTTTATTGACGATCTAATCCTATCGTCTGGAGCGAATAGGTTTTCCATAAATATTCTTAAAGACATCCTAAGTCAGATTCTCAAGTTGGTCTGGGTTGAGAAGAAATTTCCAAAAGAGCAATTTCTATTGCTCCTCAGACACAGTGCCGGCCCTGGGCAAGGGCAGGCAGGGCACCTGCCCAGGGCCCACCAAAAAAAAGGCCCCGTAAAAACATGTAAGGCATTAAGTAAGGCGCAAATTCTTGGTTTTCAAAATATCATTGAGCCTCCATTTACTGCAATCCAACAGTTTAAGATATAACCAGGGTCCATTATAAATAAAGAAATAATCGGAGCCCACCATAAATAGTTTTATTGGGGCCCTTTTTTATATTTCGCCCGGGCCTATAAAACAATAAGAACGGCCTTGCTCAGACATGCATGATTCTATCGAGCTTGCTAGTTTTTTGGGAATGGAGTTAAGCACACCAACGTTTAAAAACCTGGGAATTCCCCTATCTCATGCAAAACTCACCTATTATGTTTGTCTTCTGCTCTTGGAGGGATATAAATAAAAAATTTTAGCTTAGCAGAATCGGTTTCTTTCTATGGCTGCAAGGGTCACACTTACTATCTCAGTTCTCTAACTTACACATTCATTGGATAAACAACTTAATCCTACCCAAGAAAGTGATCACAGAGCTAGACATAACTATTAAAGCCTTCCTCTAGTATGGTTCTACGGATAATGCCAAGAAAGCAAAAGTGAAGTGGGGAGAGGTGACAGTTACCTTTATAACTACTATACAAAAGGTCCTTCTTTACAAAAAAAACTGGAGGTTACTAACGAATAAAAACTCAATTTGGATTAAGTAGATTCATGAAACATATATCCTTTCTCAGAGTTTCTGGCAGCTACCTATCATCAAAAGTGGTTCTTGGATTTTTCTTCACATGTTGAAAATGAGAGATATTATTTATCCGTATATTCATTATCAACTGAGTGATGGTACTTCCATATGGGTTTGGTATGATAATTGGAATAACTTCAGTCCATTAATACGAAGAAATGATCTAACACATTTCAGACGAGCATCCTTCATAATGCCAAAGTTGCATAACTCATTTCTGAAGGCTAATAGTCTAGACAATTCAGAGAATTTCATACACTCTGTCAGTTTTTCCTTTGTCTCTAAAGCAGAAGCAATGAGGATACGATCGTATGGAAACTCCACCCTAACGGCTCTTTTACAAACAAGTCATGCTATAACATCCTCCAAACTAGTTCCCCAGTTGTTCCCTGGTGCTCTCTTCTCTGGCAGTAATGCATCAGCCCCAAAACTTTCATGTTTACTTGGTTAGCAATCAAGAACAGATTAAGCACCAAAGATAGGTGGCAAGGGACTTTCAATCCCATATGTGAATTATGCAAGACACTAGCTGAAGACAGGAACTATTTATTTTTCAGTTGCATCTACTACACTACTAAATGAAATCAACTTCGAATTCAGAATTATATTTGACCTAAAGTTTAAATTTTTTTAAAAGATTAAATTCAACTTAAAGTCTAATAAATTAAAATTAATTTCTATTAATTTCAGATTAAATTGAGTTAAGTTCGAGCTTAAATGTCATCTGACATATTCAAACTTCAAGTCAGACAATCCAAACTCGAGCTTATTTTCATTAATTATTGATCACTTATTTATATTATATACACTCTCAACATTTATCATATAATCTACCGAATATTAAGTGTACAAAAAAATTCAGAACAATTCATAGAATCACCTTTAACAACCAACAACCTAATGACCTGCTATTGAACTGGTGACTCAAAGACCGTTTGTTTTATCAGTTACAAGAAAGAAACTGTATAACACGAAAAGCAAACATAAAATTTTCATATTCTACTCATCATGTTCTTGCTTCTTTGCCCTTATCAGGAGGAATCACTCCTACATATGTGTTGCTTACTAGTGAATTACAGCTTGGCAGAATCAGCAACCATTTACTTTGTGTCCAATTTCTGTTCATCTTTCACCCATTACCAATTCTAAAAGACCAGCCTCTTCCTCCTGCAAAACAGTAACACAAACAGATGAATTCTACAGTTCAGTTCATTCACCTAATCAATGGCTGAGGAAGAAAATAGTTGCTTACAACTAGGGCGTTGAACCCTTGTCTCCTCGTCTATGGCGTCTATTATGGTTGGGTCCTCCAAAAGATCCTGTTTTTAGATGAAAGAATACAGTTTCAATCAAATTCCAGAATTTGTTTATTACCAAAAAGAAAAAGAAACATGAACAGTTTTGATTGGGTGGATTCAGACAAAAGGAACTAGATTCATCGTCTATTTTGTTATGAATTCATCAGAGCCCATTGGTGATGCTGGCCCAAGCAATGACCCAACAGTAAGGAGAAGCAACAGAATCAAACTTCCTCCAATCAGATTACAGGGATAGGCATGGAAGGGCACGTCAGGAGCCAAGAAAGAGTGATGTGGAATTGCACGCATGCTGTGATCCTTTTATAGATCATAATAGTGCCGGAATTAGACATGCTTATTCTGTTATGAAATACCATATTTCTCTCTCATCTCAAATTCTCTCTGTTTCTCTCATCCTTTTCTTCGTACTGTTCTCCTTTTGAAGCTTGTAATTCCTCTTAAATCAATCAAATCATTGTTGCTTGCCTTATCTACTGTTGCATTGATTTACTGCAATACTAGAACATTGCATTGCTGCTTTCATTGTACTCTGTAGCAGATGGCAGAGCATAATACCAGATTCAAGGTCTTGGATGACAGGATTATGGCAGTCGTAGACACACAGGTGACGTTCCGTAGGGATTTTGATTCTCTAGTTTCTTCCATTGAAGATCAGAAACGTCTCCTTCATGAGGTTTTGGGTCGTTTATCTCACAAGCAGTATCATGCTGATGAGGAGAAACTAGGGGCTGGTTTGGGTGACGGAACTCATTTTAATCCTCTTGGGCGACACAAACCAGCACCGGTACAGATGGCGAGGTTTGCCGGTGTCAATCCCGACAGATGGGTGATGCAGGCATATTGATATTTTGAGTTTTATCAGATTAGGGAGGAGGAACGAGTCACCATTTCTTCTTTTTATTTTGATGATTCAGCAGCTGATTGGTATGACTGGATGCATCGCAACCGTCAACTAGCTGGGTGGTCGGCTTTTACATCGACACTTTTACAACGGTTCCGTTCTCGTGACCTTGAAGAGCCCGAAGGAGTTTTGGCAAAATTACAGCAAACTTCCTCAGTGGTTGAGTACGTTCCAGATTTGAGGCCATTACTAATCGAACGATCTATTTACCACCTCAATTTTTGGTCCATTGTTTCATCTCGGGTCTTAGAGCTGACATCAAGCACTTTGTTCTCGTTCATAAGCCTGCTACGTTGACTGAGACCATGTCTTTGGCCCAGTTGCACGAGCAATGTATAGCCTTGGAGAGGGGCAACTTGAAGCCTTCCTTGGGCACGTCTAGGCCCATTTTGCCAACACCCAAACCCCTCCTCGCAACACAACCCTAATACACCATCTCCGACGGCTATCGCCGCTACTGCTACATTACCCGGAGGTTCCAGAGTTTCGTTCCGTCGTTTATCGCCAACGGAAGCAGCCCAACGCCGAGCTCAAGGGCTTTGTTACCACTGTGACGAAAAATATACGTGGGATCACAAATGTCGAGCTAAACCGCAGCTATTGTTGCTAGAAGAGTGACCCACTGGATTCCGACACCCCTGACTCACCACCACCGGTTGTTGTTTCAGAATTAGAACCCGAGCTTGCTGATCCTAATTCTCAACTACACTCCACAATCTCTTATAATGCTTTGGCAGGGGGGTGTTCAGTGTCAACGCTGCGTTTTCAGGGCTCGATCCTCGGCAAATCTGTTCAGGTACTGCTCGATGGAGGTAGTACACATAATTTTGTATAGACACGTGTTGCCAAATTCCTCAATTTACCAATCATTGCTACGCCTAGTTTTTTGGTGTTGGTTGGCAGTGGCGAGCGTTTGGTCTGTATGGCATTGTGAAACAGGTGCCGATTGTGATTCAAGGGCATGAGATTTCAATGGATTTTTATGTGCTGCAGATACAGGGATGGGATATGGTGTTGGGAATTGCCTGGTTAGCAACACTTGGTCCTGTCATGACCGATTATGCCGCTTCAATTTTTGAGTTCTCACTTAATGGCAAGACCATTCGTTGGATTGGAGACTCTACTCCAGTCGCACATGCAGTTCAGCTCCAGGGATTGAGACGGTTGGAACGGATTAACATCGCTGAATATTTTCGTTTGGAATCAGTGACTTCTCCACCAGCTGCGGCACCATCTGTCAATGAGGATATAGCGGCACTTCTAAATCAGTTTGCTACTGTCTTTCAGCCACCACAAGGATTACCACCTTCTCGAGGATGTGACCATGCTATTCATTTGCTTCCTAATAGCAATCCGGTGAATGTCAAACCATATCGCTACCCTCATTTTCAAAAAAGGGAAATTGAGAAACTAGTGGCCGAGATGTTGTCTGAGGGAATCATTTGCCCCAGTACGAGTCCCTTCTCGTCCCCGGTCCTCTTGGTTCGAAAGAAAGACGGGATATGGCGTTTTTGCATCGATTATAGAGCCTTGAACGTGATAACGGTGCGTGATCGTTTTTCGATCCCTTCGATTGATGAGTTATTTGATGAATTACATGGCGCAAAGTATTTTTCAAAGTTGGATCTCCGTGCCGGGTATCATCAAGTCCGTGTTAAAGCCGGTGATGAAGGCAAAACAACCTTTCGTACTCACGACAGGCATTACGAGTTTCTAGTAATGCCATTTGGGTTGACAAATGCCCCTTCGACGTTCTAAGCTCTAATGAACGATGATGTTTTCCGAGCATTTCTCCGTCGGTTTGTGCTCGTATTCTTCGACGACATTCTTGTATATAGTGCTACATGGGACGCACATCTGGAACATTTACAGTTGGTTTTGGCAGCAATGCAGGCACACAAGCTGGTGGCAAAACAATCTAAGTGCCTCTTTGGTAAACAAACTATAGGCTACCTTGGCCATGTCATTTCCCAACATGGAGTTGTAGTGGATCAAGAAAAAATTCGTGCCATTCAGGATTGGCCCATTCCTACTTCAGTGAAGGATGTATGAGGCTTTCTTGGTCTCGCCGATTACTATCGCAGATTTATCCGCCATTTTGCGATGATAGCAGGACCACTCACTGATCTATTACGGAAAGACAATTTCCATTGGTCCGAGGCTGCTATTACTGCATTTGAGAATTTAAAACGAGCATTAAGCACATCTCCAGTGCTTGAGCTTCCTGATTTCTCCTTACCTTTCACCATTGAAACCGATGCATCCGGAAAGGGAATTGGCGCAGTTTTGACGCAAAACCAACATCCGATTGCTTATTTCAGTCAGCACCTGAGTTTTCGTATGCAACAAGCTTCTACTTACCAGAGAGAGATGTTTTTCATTACACAAGCAATTGCTAAATGGCAACAGTATCTGTTGGGAATCAAATTCACAATCATCATAGATCAGCAACCGCTTAAGAATTTAACTGAGTAAGTTATTCAGACTCCTGACCAGCAAAAATGGCTTGGTAAGCTCATTGGTTATGATTTTGATATTGTGTATAGGCCGGGAAAATTAAATACTGCTGCTGATTCTTTATCTAGAGTGCCTAGCTCCCAGTTCTTCGCACTCTCGGCTGTTACTTTTGATATTGTCTCTGAATTGCGTGCTGCTAATTTGGTGCATAGTGAATTGTTGGCATTGCAACAAAAATTGTTACAGGATTCAAGGAGTCTACCGAGTTTTGTATTCCAGGATGGTTTGCTGTTGTTTAGGGGTCAATTGGTCATTCCTTCAGATTCTAGCCTTTGTCAACAACTTCTTACTGAGTTTCACTCTTCACCATTGGGAGGACATGCTGGCATCACAAGAACATTGCATAGAATCTCCGCAAATTTTTTCTGGATGTCTATGAGAAAGGATGTCAAGAAGTTTGTCATGGAGTGCCAGATTTGCCAACAAATGAAGCATTCAACCATGCATCCAGGGGGTTTATCGCAGCCATTAAACATTCCAGAGTTGGTGTTTGAAGGCATTAGCATGGACTTTGTTATTGGTCTACCTCTTGTGAAGGGCAAGTCTGTGATTATGGTGGTTATTGATAGGCTCTCCAAGTACGGACATTTTGTTCCATTGCCTACTAATTTTTCTGCAGTATGTGTGGCTGAAGCTTTTGTTTAGGAAATCATCTGTCTCCATGGAATACCAGTTGATATTGTCACTGATAGGGATGCACGTTTCCTCAATGAATTTTGGCAGGAAGTGCATCGACTCCAGGGGACCACGTTGAGCATGAGTACTGCATACCATCCTCAATCCGATGGTCAGACAAAGGCATTAAACAAGTGCTTGGAGATGTATCTGAGATGCTATGTGGTCGACAACGTTAAAGGATGGTTGAAAATGCTACCCTGGGCTGAATATTGGTATAACACTGCTTTTCAAACAGCCGCTGGTATGACCCCATTCTAGATTCTTTATGGCAGATCCCCACCAACAATTTTGAGGTACGTTAAGGACTCCTCTCATAACCCACTTGTGAGTAGTCAATTGATTGAACAGGATCAGACTTTACGGTTGCTTAAGGAGAATTTGCATCGAACTCAGGCACGAATGAAGACGTTTGCTGATAGAAATCGTCGCGAGGTCTCTTTGGCTATTGGTGATTGGGCTTATGTCAAGTTACAGCACTTTCGCCAAAATTCTGTCCGGTTGCAGCAGCATAGTAAATTGGGAAGACGTTTTTTTGGACCTTATAAAGTTATTGCTCGCGTCGGGGAAGTCGCTTACAAGCTGGAGTTACCTTAATCAGCTCAGATTCATCCTGTTTTTCACATCTCCTTGCTCAGAAATGCCTTGGCAAACCGGAACAACAAGTGACACCCCTTGATATGGTTGATTCCTCTGCTACTTTGATACTGAAATCGGCAGCTATTCTTGAGATCCGTCACATTCACCGTTCCTCCTAGCTGGTGGAGCAATGGCTCGTGCATTGGGAAGGCTTAGCACTTTCTGAGGCCACTTGGGAGGATAAGGAACACTTGCTGCAAATGTTTCCTACTTTGCAGCTTGAGGACAAGCTGATTCTCAATGGCGGGGGTAATGTTATGAATTCATCAGAGTCCATTGGTGATGCTGGCCCAAGCAATGACCCAATAGTAAGGAGAAGCAACAGAATCAAATTCCTCCGATCAGATTACAGGGATATGCATGGAAGGGCACGTCAGGAGACAAGAAAGAGTGATGTGGAATTGCACGCACGCTGTGATCCTTTTATAGATCATAATAGTGCCGGAATTAGACATGATTATTCTGTTATGAAATACCAGATTTCTCTCTCATCTCAAATTCTCTCTGTTTCTCTCATCCCTTTCTTCGTACTGTTCTCCTTTTGAAGCTTGTAATTCCTCTTAAATCAATCAAATCATTGTTGCTTGCCTTATCTACTGTTGTGTTGATTTATAGCAATACTAGAACATTGCATATTTACATTAAGACAATAAGATATCAAGGGTAAGAGAATATCATGTCATTTGGGGCAAAGAAACAGAGCAATAGCACATAGAGAAGATGTCACCAAAGAAAAAGAAAGAGATACAAAAACACAAAGGAAGTATAAATATTGATCCCCGATTAAGCGCCAAAGAATTTCCCGCTGCTACCATATATTGTTCGTCCCTATTTGGTGATAAATAAAGCAGCCGTACTTTTTTTTATTCCTCAGATTTTTCATAAAATGGGATTAATCAATGAGGTTAAAGAAAATTTATTAAGCAAAACATTAAAGACAATGCAATATCGAGGACACAATGATCATGTACCAAAATAAACCACATTCTGTACATGGTATATACACAATGCACTACACAAATAAACAAGATTAAGGGTTGCATCATCTATGCCTGCTAAAGGATCAATTTCTGGCAAGTTCACTACGGAGAAATAAATAGTTCAAATTCAAAGGAAAAGAAAATAAGCTTCCCACATAAATCTATGACTCTTCAAAATAAAAGGTCAAGCAAGTCCATGTACCATAACAGGCGAGGGAACCTTTTCCTAACTTAGCCACAAAAAGCCAAAAGGAAATTCTCGCAATGCCAGATCAAGTTCTCTACTCTGGGAATTCTATTATATGAAACATTTCGGAAAAGTCTGCAGAAAGGGAATTGCCTATCCGGAAATCAAATAAGGTTGTCTCTTAAGTAACAAAATCCTCCTCATGCTGTATAACAGAATCTGTTAAGAGAACAATGACAAAACTAAATCATTAACACAAAAAAAAGAAAATACGGAAATGTGAATTATCTTCAATCAGCTAAACTTTGAATCATCTCATACCCGCTATGCACCAAATGCATATGTATCTTGGCCAGAGAATACACAACAGCTGGAAGTATTCCCTCAACTTCTTCATCACTAACATAAAATAGTAGAAGAGGATTACGAATGGAGTTTAATTTCCAACTAAAATTGCAGATGGAAAATACGTATCGAGAGCTTCCTCACATACCCAACATTTAGTGATTTTCCTCGAATTTCAGACTGCAGGATCAAGAAGAGTGTAAAACTAACAAAGTAACTGCAATCCACGAAAGCACAGATAAACAATTCCTCTACCAAAAGTTAGAAACAAAGAATTTCCCAAGAACTCCTTTCCTTACCTTTCCAATGATTATTTCAAGAACATTAAAAATGGAAGAAGCAATGTACATGCAAAACTAATTGCCCACTATAGTCCTAAATAAAAATAATATATTGTTTAATAGAATAATAATCAGTTTACTAATTAAAACTGGAAAAACATACAGCTGACCATCCTTCAATATTTGTGCTCTTTAATATTTGAACATAAATCCATCCATAAGAAACCAAAGAATAAGCAATAAACTTAACTTTTCAGTTTGAAATTGGCCATAATTACTTATGTATCAATTGGGCAAAGTAGCAACCATTCATCCCCTCTTGAATTTCTAAAAACACTCCTTATAATGCACTCTAATGGGCTGTTATTGGAGGGATCAACATGTCATTAAAACCTCAGAAACAAACTATCATAAGATTAATAGCTATCTATTGGATGCATTTTCTCATTAGAATTAATGACATTTTTTCTTAATTTTTGAATTATTTATTGAGTTTTATACATATATTTCCTGCTAAATTGTTTAGTTTACCTGAATTTGTGTTTATAATTGTTCATGTTTAATTTGTAAGAAATGCGCTTGATTTTAGTTGTAAAAAACTACAACAATCTAAGGCGAAAATCAAAGCAGTAGCTAGGCGTGAATGTATGAAAGGTGAACCAAGCAAAATTCAATCAATACATAAGAGATAAAAAGAAAACGAAATTCACGCTACAATTGGAGGCTTAAAGCACGCATGAGAGGAGCTAAGCTGTTGCTAGTGGGCGGCTGTTAGAGACAAGAAAAAGAAAGCATACAAAATAGAGGTGTGAGCTAAAAGGGAGAGAATAACGTTAAACATGCTACATACCCAAGGTGACCCATTGAAAAAGACACATACTAGAGGAAAATAACGCAAATGGGGGCTGTTGGCTAAAAAGTAAAAAAAGAGAGAAACGTGGAAGCAAGGTAGAGAACACTTAAAAAAAGAAAGAGAGGGACCTTCTATTTTTTAGACCATGACGCAATACACAAAAAAAGGGGACCAGCTTGGAGGACGTTGGAGGGCCACACCACATACTCTCCAATTCTTTACAACTCTCCATTCACTCAATTTTTAAAAGCCCTCAACGTCATAAAAGAGAAAGCAAGGACCAGCTTAAGACATTACACAAGCCAGAAAAAGCTGTCAACGTTACACACAAGAGAGGCTCCACCAAGTGACCCACCAAGCAATCACGCCAGCAACAGATTTTAATTAAAAACAAAAAGGTTTTCAATTAGAGAGTACTGGGGAATGAAAGTTAGCGGCAGCGTGAAAGTGAATAAAATTTGACGGCATGGTGGCTGAAGGAATTAAGCATCTTGTGGCGTGAATTAAGCAGCAACAGGTGGAGGAGAAAACACCCCGCATGCACGCACTAGGCTGAAAAAAAGAAAAACACGCAAGCATTTAAGAGACCACCAGCTAAACGCATTTGAGACCAACGAAAATGAATGCATGAGACGCGCGACCTATCAGGAAAAAAAGGGAGATGATTGAAGCATCTGGTGGGACATATGCAACCAGGCGTGAACACCAACAGGAGGGGCCACGCAACAGACGACCAAAAGGGAGAGGAGAGAGCTAACAAGGAAAAAAATCAACTCCAAGTGGGACATGGGGCGTGAACAACATTAGAGCGGAGAAGCACGTCATATACACCAAGAGAGAAAAGTGAAAAGCTAGGAGGAGCAACTAACGTGACAACAAATAAAAAAGCATAGGGGAAGGCTCCACCAAAGACTCACTCTTCATTTTTGAACTCTCCATTCACTCACATTAAAAGAGGGCTCCATTTACTCAAGAGAACTCTTCACTCACTTAGCTATTAACGTTACAACACCAAGAGGGCTCCAGGAAGCACTCACTCCATTTACCCACCATTCAGCTATCCACGTTACAAGGGGGGAAGCTTGACATTTTATTGCTGGAGAAGAACAACCACCAGGGCTCCACCAACGTTACACAAGAGAGGGAACTCTCTACTCACTTTATTTTTTTGGAGCTCTTCAACGTGACACTACATTTTGGAGCACTAACGCAACACTAACTAGAGGACACCAACAGAGGAGCTAAAGTGGCAGTGTTGAAGACGCATACGAGGCACCACCAAAGTAACAACGCAGTCAGGAGACGCACCAACAATGAGGGACGCAACCATTAATTCCTAAACTCATTTATTTTTATATCTATTTTTTGAGTCTTTCTATGTTGTTTGCTAATCCCAATTTATGTGGTCTTCATCTTATTATAAGTGAGTAGTATTCCTAAAGTTTCAAGGTTGGGCCGAAACTTTTAGCTAATTTTATAGATTAAATCTCGGTTGATTTATTTGTATAAATTTTTGGTTTTGATTTCTCTGTTTTGAAATTGATTTGGCTGGTATTGTGTTTCGCCAACCATTACTTGACGTTAGTTGTTAATTGAAGAACCGATAGGTAAAAATTGATAACAAAACTCCAAACAAGGAACTTATAAATTTCAGATTTAGACATAAATTGAATTTATGAGAGGAAAAAACCAAGTTAGCAAAAAACTTAATGGGTTATGCTTGATTGCTAGGCTACGATAGTAGACTAGGATTATTGCATAATACTCCTTTGATACCTTGAA
>JAOTBA010000203.1:29437501-29449843 GCA_025629845.1 Erythroxylum squamatum
TTTCGACTTAGGATGAAAAAGTTATGAACTTTTAAAAATTCCTGATTACTATTCATTTGGTAAAAAGGTACTATTCACTTGGCAATTTGGGTTGAACCTTTGGAAGGGTTTTTCGCCCCGTTAGAGCGGGAATCGATTTTTCCATCCTTCATGAAAGATATAGAGGGTCTTTTTATCTTTCCAACGAAGTAGGATAGGTCCTATTCAGAGTTAGGAGTAAAAAGTTATGAAGGTCGGAAGTTGGCCGATTACTATTCATATGGTAAAAAAAAAGTACTATTCATTTGGTCATTTTTCCTATTCATGGTATTTAGCTAGATAGCACCCCTAAGTAGGGTTTTACTTCTCTTAATGATAGAATTGACTTTTGTTTACTTCATGAAAATGAAAGCGAGACAATTATGCGACGTTATTGCATACAATTCTGGTTTTCGGATATTCTGCGAATTATAGAGATTCGATTGAGGAGTCCTCTGATTCGTTTTGACCTAGAGACCTGGCTTTTTATTTTAGCTTGGAAATCAGATTTAAATTGCGGGCCCTAAGAAGATTATTTTTTTATCAAAGGAAATTAAGATTTAGTTTGAGGACTTTAAGTGACCATATAAGTTATATAAGTATGAAGGTTTCGGTTTAAGTAGTTGGGTTCCGGTAACGGGATCCAACAGATATGGTATCAGAGCAAGAATAGAAATGCTCTGGTTTAGTTTGGTTTTCGTAAGAGGTTGGACATCCGGTAACGGGTTCCAACATCGACCATATCCCGAGCTGTCGTGTACTAAGCGACGATAACCGATCGATCGGACCTACCACGATCTATCACGCGAATGGGCCGTACAGTCTTATGTACTCCTTCGACCCTTCTCCAGGATCAGACTCGAGGAGTAGGGGGGCTTGTGGTTAGGTCGGTCATGCAAGGCCCTGGCCCAGGCCCAAGCATCGACAACCCATTCGTAAGTGGTAACCTCCCATGCATATGTAAAGGCCTAAACCTAGCAGTTATTTCAGGTATATAAGATGCTACCTCATCATGAAAAAGGTACGACATTAGAACCCTAATTTTCTCTGTTATTAGCCACCAAAACCCTTACCAAAAGACTAACTTGAGCATCGGAGGGGCCTGCCAGCAATCAACCCCTGGCGTGCCTTTCATTGTTTTACAGGTACTCTCCAGTTAAAGTCAGTTAGGATCATGGATCCAAGCAACGACGTCCAGCCTCCTCAAGATCAGACAGAACCAATAATAATGATGATGATGATGATGATGATGATGACATAATAATAAGATAATTAATTTTGTATAATAAAATAAATAATAATAATAATAAGTACAAAATTTATAATAATAATAATTAATAACAACAATTACAATAATTAATAATAATAATTATTATTATTGTTATTACAAAATTAATAATAATAATAATAATAATAATAATAGGTACAAAATTTATAATAATAATAATAATAATAATAATAATAATAATAAGATAATTACTTTTATTTCAGTTACAAGTTAATAATAAGATAATTAACTTGTAAGATAGTTAATTTTTAGGTTTCGTTTTCAATAAATATGCCTAATTTCTCATTTTATTTCATCGTAATTAACAAATTACACATACACTTTAAATAAATATTGGTACAATTATAAAATAATCAACGAATTACATCTTTTCAATATATTATACTGCAGGGATATTTTCGTCAAAAACAATGTTTTTTATTCTGTCAATTGCAACCAAATATATTTTTGTCCTTAGGACGGAGATAATTTTCTCTGTTCTGTCCACCGCAATCAAACACCTTACTGTCTCTAATTCTTGTTCTATTCTACATCTAAATTTTTGTCTCGTTCCGTCTTTACATATTGAACACGCTAACCAAACGTAGGATAAGTGTTCAGAAATAGGGTGTTGGACGAAAAAGCTTATTTGACACATCAAAACATAGGATAGAGGATAAGGACGCAACCTTCCATTGGTGGACAAGCTAGTGGCACAACCAAGCAGCCTCTACTCCATTCACCAACGCATGAGCACTCTTCATCACGCAAGCGAAGACAGCGATTGGGCCTAAAAACTCTCCTAGAATCATGAAGAAAGCAGCCGCACCAAATATATCATTGTCTCTAATTTTTATTTTGTTCTGTCTTGTTATGTCTTTACATGTTGAAAATGGTAACCAAACAGACAGTAAATAAAAAAAATAGCTAGCGGCGCCAAATGAATGAAGTGAGCGTGTGTGAAATGGGAGTGCGTGAGAGGTGGACCAAACCATTAGAAAATTCATTCAATACATAGAACAAAGTGTTGCGGGAGAGAGAGAGAGTTGGCGGTGCATAAAAAGATTGGAGCTACAGGACATGACTAGAAACTAAAACCTTATTTGCCACATCAGCTACAGTATCAAAAGAGGAGAAGCTGGCGTGGAGATGTTGGCTAAGACGTACTGAACCTAGTGGCGTGACAGAAATTACAGTTGTAAGAGAAGTGGGTGTTTTTTTAATTTATTTTTATTCCTTAATTATTTTAATTTTTGTGAATCTAATAAATGCAAATATATATTATGATCATAATTTGTGTTATACGTATGAGTAAACTTTTTTCGGTTAAGGTTAGAATTGATATTAATTAAATTAGGACAATTTTTGTGATATTAATTTTTGCTTGATTGAATGTATATTTAGCTCTAATTTAAGTTGATCACCTAAATTAAGGTCCTCGATGATTGAATGCCATAACTAATAGGATTTAATTTGTCGGAAAATTAATCAAGCAACATACTTGAGACTAAAACATAGACCAATCTTAGGATCTTGTGTGAGAATACTTAAGATTAACTAATTTAATTTTAGGCTTCTTGTATTAAATACCTCTTATTCCAAATTATCTATAAACTAAGTAGTTCCTATGAACATTGGGATCGACTTGCTTAGTAAAGTAATTCCTAAATCAATCAACTGTTATAAGTGTTAGTATCTAATCCAATTGAAATCCGATACCTTAGTCAGTTTCAGTCATTTAATTAAATCTAGTCGTTTTTAATTCATACTTTATATCTTGCCTAATTCTTTGATTCGCTTATTTTATAAGAACTGGATATCATACCCAAAAGATTCCAATACGCAAGACAGTTAAATTAAACGATAGAATTCGCTTGATCTAAATAAAATTTAACTTATATTATTTTGTTTAGACTGCAATATCCCTCAAATTGTCCAAAGCATCAGTCTTTTTTTCCCCCCTACCTGTGCTCTGTTACAAGCAAATCCCACATTCTTGACGTTACGTTACGTTAGGACTGTTTTCTCTGCAACTTTGCGTGTGGTTAGGCGAAAAGAATTGAACTTTGCTTCTTGTTGAAAGCAAATTGGATGCTAACGTGAGTATGGATTTTCATCGAACACTTTGCTTATTGTTGAATGAAATGGTAAACAGAAATGGATACTTCTGTAACTCAGAAGAATCTTTGAATTACAAGAAGGAATTGAAGATAAAAGCGACAGTTTGCTTGTTGATGAAAGGGAATTGGATGCTTCCGATCCTTCAATTGCATCTTAGTCTGGCGTCACCCAATGGTCCTTTTATCTTCAATTCCTTCTTGCCAGGCTTCCATCGGATTAGCTTCTCAGTCTCCTGCATATACCCAAATCCTGTTATCTTCAATTCCTTCTTGAGGGCATTAGGAATTAAGCTTCGCTTGTTGTGGAATGCGAATTGGATGCTTCCGTGAGTATGGAATTTAGTAAGTTAAGTCTACTAAATTTAACCCTTTTATAAAGTAAGCTATAATATTCATTCATCTTTACACTTACCTTATGTAATTCTAATATTTTCTTATAATTATTATATGTGGTAAAAGTAAATTGCTTCGTTAACACTCTCTTATATAGCTCGATTTAGAAAATAACTATGCGTCCTTTGCATTAAAAAATAAATTATTTAATTTGTGAGTTATAGATCTAAACCCAACATAAAAAAAAATGAAGATAAAAATAATAAAAGGTAGCTGCATCGACAAGTAGGACCCAAGGAGAGAATGTTCTCCTGGTAGAAAGTTGGAGACCCTTCTGGTCAAAGATAACAGTTGACCAGAAAGGATTGAGTTGGGATTATGTACGAGTAAAGTAAAGTCCTAGAGAGATAACAGTTGCCGTTTTCTGCTTGCTTTGTTGTTGCACTCGTTGTTTACTACCGACCTTGTCAGACTGAGAGCGTCGCCGGAGTATGGACTCCCTCGAGGCAGAGGGTTACCTAGCCAAGAAGGGCTGGACGCGTAAAAGGGATGAGGAACACGCCCCTCCTAAGGTGTCTTACACTGAGGCCGTCACAGGGGGCCCTTTCGCCGCCGCTTCTGCTGCGAAGGCAAGTTGGCCGGACGAGGTTCCAGTTGACGTCGAAGCTGGTGACATCACCCCGGTTGCCGATGACCGTGGGCGAGGTCTTATCCTGTCACCTAACCTGGAAGCCAAACTTGATAAACAATGGGAGCTTGCTGTGGTTGTGAAGCTATTGGGACGAAGAGTCGGCTATAATGTCCTCATTTCCCGACTCTGGAACCTTTGGAAACTGCATGGTCCCATGAAAATCGTAGACCTTGACCAGGATTTCTTCCTGGTTAAATTCCAGGAGGAAGGGGATTATCTCCACGTGCTTACTGCTGGTCCTTGGGTGCTCTTTGGGCACGTCTTAGCCGTCCACAGATGGACGCCTTCGTTCCGTCCTACTCAGGCCAAGATCACCCGAGCCGTTGTTTGGATAAGAATACCTAATCTTCCGATCGCCCGTTACCACCCGTCGATCCTTACTGAGTTGGGAAACCTTGTTGGCACCACGGTGAGGCTGGACGAAGCTACATTGCAAGCTCAACGTGGGCGGTTTGCTCGACTGGCTGTGGATGTCGATCTCTCCGCTCCTCTCACACCCAGCGTCGAACTCAATGGTGAAACCTTGCTGATCACTTATGAGGGTCTTCCTCAGGTTTGCTACACTTGCGGTATCGTGGGTCACTCCCCTCTCAGCTGTCCGCGGAAACCAGCCGCGTCCGGGGTCGTTGCTCTGGCGGCCGACAATGTTGGTGCGGAAGCGTCCGTAGCTAGGGAGACATTGGCGGAGGCTGGGGCATTTACTGGTGACGTGACTAGTAATGGCTTCGGGCCATGGACTAACGTCCAGAAGAGACGTTCGAAGCACGTGAAGGGACAGGTCCAGCCGAAGGTCAGTGTCTTGCGCGGGGAGTCTGCTGGAGGTGGCTCACGTTATGATGCTTTAAATACTCTGGACACTGTTGAGGAAGGGACCTCTGGGCCCATTGAGCAGTCTAAGCCTAAGGATTTAGTTGGTTTTGGACAGCGGATTTCTCTGCCCTCGTTTGGTGGAACCGCGAAGCCTCTGACTTTTACAGGAACCTTACCTACAGCTGCCTCCTCCCGGAGAGCCACGTAGCGAACCAAAGCCCAATCTAGTTTGGCCCCACAGCAGACCCGGGCGACTAGGGGTTCGCCTAGCGGGAGTCAGGAGCCGGTTACCGACACGCCTCCACCCATCCGCCTTACCCCTACGACCGATGAGAGGAACTTAGCTGTTGATCTTCCGTCTCATACTGAAATGATCTGCGATTCTCAGCTTCTCGTCGCCACCCTCCGGGAGCCCGAAGCGGGACCTCTAGGCATGGAGGGGGTGGAAGCCTCCAAGACTGACGCAGGACTCCATGCCCTACCACCCTCGGAGCCTCCTGATATTGCGATGGATCTGCCGGACTCGGGGGGAACCTCGAACCTCAGCCAGGCTCCACCCTTGTCTCTGCCTCTTCCCGCCGAGGCCTTAAGCCCAGAACCAGTCGCCAGCCCGGGAGAGGCTCTGGTATCGGGTACCGCTTCTTAAACCTTTTTTATGTCGATTTTATTCTGGAATTGCCAAGGGGCGGGCGGGTCTACGTTTCAGACCATCCTGCGTAATTATATTAGTAGTTTCAAATCGGGGATTTTGGCTTTGCTGGAAACCCGGATTAGTGGATCTCGGGCCACGACTGTTATTCGCTCCTTCGGTTTTGATTTCTCTTTTCAAATCGAAGCGGAAGGGTTTTCAGGTGGTATTTGGCTTCTTTGGAAGCAGCCCTTCGATCTATCGGTAGTTATTGCCCACCGGCAGTTTCTTCATACTACCGTCACTTATGAGTCTCATTCGTTCGCCCTTACTGTTGTTTATGGCAGTCCGCAAGTGTCCTCGCAGTCTGGGCTCTGGCCTTTGTTAACGTGGGTCGGGAATTCTACTTCAGGGCCTTGGCTCATAGGGGGCGATTTCAATGCTAAGCTGGAGATTGCGGACAAACGGGGAGGCTCTCCCTCCGTTCCCGTGGTGAATGTCCGGTTTCGGGAGTGGGTGCATTGGTGTGGGCTCCATGACCTAGGGTTCAGTGGCTCCAAATTTACTTGGCGGAGAGGCGCTGTCCAAGCTCGGCTTGATTGGGTTCTCGGGTCCTCTGCTTGGCTTCAGCAGTACCCCACTACTGTTAACCAGCATCTGCGCTTCCTTGGCTCCGATCACCGGCCCATGCTTCTCCACTTCCTTCAGTCCCCGCAGCGTTTCACCGGCACCCTGCCATTTCGGTTCCAGAATGTGTGGCTCACTCATTTCGGGTTTCAGGAGGTGGTTGAGGAGGTTTTGGGCCATCCTACCGACTCGATGAGTCGTTCGATAGCCCAGTTCTCTACCTACCTCATGCACTGGAACAAGAATGTGTTTGGGAATATCTTGCACCAGAAAAAGAAGCTAATCGCTCGTTTGGGGGGTATCCGTCGTGCCCTGATGGTCGCGCCTCGGGACTCTCTACTGGACCTGGAAGACAGGCTGAGCCGGGAGTTATTACCAGTGTTGTGTGAAGATGAACTTTTTTGGAATCAAAAAGCCAGATGTGACTGGCTTTCTAGGGGAGACCGCAACACCAAGTATTACCATACTGTAACACTGGCCAAGCGTCAGAAACTGCACTGTCGGAGCCTCGCTGACTCTACTAGGCAAGTTGTTACGGACCCAGACCAACTGTGCAGCCTTGTCCAGAGCTATTTCGTCAACCTTTACACTGAAGAAGCAGGACCGTGTTTGCCGTGGCCGATCTCCGGTGCATTCCCTCCCCTTCTGGAGGGGCATGTCCACGATCTTTCTTTTCCTGTCCAGGCCAGTGAAGTTCGGGGAGCAGTTTTCGCCATGAGTCCCAACAAAGCCCCTAGCATTGATGGATTCAATGCCCTCTTTTATCAGAATCAATGGGGGACGGTGGGGTCGTCTGTGGTGGATTTCATACAGAAAGTTTTCCGGAAGGAACGCTGGGAGACAGAATTAAATCACACGCTTTTGGTTCTCCTCCCTAAGACCCCTTCGCCGACTCAGGTCTCTCAGTTTCGACCGATCGGCCTGTGCACTGTGCTCTACAAGATCATCGCTAAAGTCATCGTCAATCGGCTGAAAGCTCACATGGCTCACTTAACAGCGGAGACACAATGTAGCTTCATCCCGGGCCGTCATATCACTGATAATATCATCATTGCCCAGGAGGTTATTCACTCAATGCGAAAAAGACTGGTAAAACGGGTTATCTGGCTCTGAAAGTGGATCTGGAAAAGGCCTATGATCGTATTCGCTGGCAGTTTATCCAGGAGACTCTGATGGAGATTGGTATCCCCGAAAACTTACTCTGGGTCATTATGCAGTGTGTTACAATGACCTCTTTGCACGTTGTCTGGCAAGGAACTGTCTCTGACTCCTTTCGGCCTTCTCAGGGTATCCGTCAAGGAGACCCTCTATCGCCTTATCTGTTTGTCCTATGCATTGAGCGGTTAGGTCACCTCATTTCATGTTGGGTCCGTGTTTTGCGCTGGGCTCATGTTTTGCGTACCGAGGGGCACCTTCGGGTGGGGTGTGGGGTGTGGGGTCCAACATTTCGGCAGCGGTGGCTAGCGGTGCGTGGAAACCGATCAAGCTGAGTCATACGGGACCCCCTATTTCCCACCTGTTCTTTGCTGATGATCTCGTGCTTTTCGCTGAAGCCGACAAACAACAGACGCAAGTTATAGCGGGCATCTTGGAGACTTTCTGCAGCGCTTTTGGGCAAAAAGTTAGCACGGCCAAAACTCGAATTTTTTCCTCTAAAAATGTCTCGAGCGACACCGCCCAGCGCCTCAGCAACAAGCTTCAAGTTAGGGGTTCCTTTGATACATGAGCGTACTTCCCGACGAACATACCAGCACATTCTCGATAATGCTCAACAGAAACTTGCTAGATGGAGCGCCAGGATGTTATCCTTAGCGGGCCGGGTTACTTTAACCCAGGCTGTCCTCTCTGCGCTGCCTCAATTCACCATGCAAACGGTTCGTCTCCCTTAGCAATTGTGCGATGACCTGGAAAAACTCATGCGGGGTTTTCTCTGGGGATCATCGTCTGACGTAAAGTGCATCTCGTCAACTGGGAGGCTGTGTGCCAGCCTAAAGCTGCTGGGGGGCTGGGTCTCAATCGTATTTGATCCACGAACGATGCGTTACTGGCTAAATTAGTGTGGGCTCTGCTTGCTCACCCCACTGCCCTTTGGGTCCGGGTTCTTTGCGCCAAATATAGACTAGATACTACTCATCTTCCCGTCACGATAGCCAGGCCTGGGGCTTCGGTCATCTGGAAGGGGATTACGGCTTCCTGGTCGATTGTTTGGCAAGGTATTAAATGGGCTCTGGGGAACGGGGGACGCATTTTATTCTGGATGGACAACTGGGTGGACGGCTGGGGGGCCATTATCCAAGTGGCTACAGCTCAGGTTCCAGATTCTCTTCGCTTGGCCACGGTTGCTGACCTTACGGATGAAAGGGGCAGCTGGCAGTGGCATGCAATCCAACCTTACCTTCCAGCCGCGGTGTGTTTGGTCCTTGCGACTTATGATCCGATTATCGATAATATGGGGGAAGACCGAGTCCTGTGGGAGCCCACCGCGCATGGCGACTTCACTGTGGCGTCTGCCTATGAATTAATTGAAGGCCGCCACACAATCTCCCGTCATAACCTGTGGGAGACTGTTTGGAAGTGGGCTGGACCCCAACGTATTCGGGCGTTCCTTTGGCTCGTAGCGCGAGGTAAACTCCTGACGAATCCGCAGCGGGTGACCCGCCGTCTGAACTTGGACAACCGCTGTCCTTCCTGTGGGCAGGACAAGACCACGCTTCATATCGTGTGTGATTTCCCGAGAGTGTCCGCTTTCTGGCGTCACTTTCCCCAGGCAGTGGTTGACATGCGATTTTTTCAGCAGGACTGCGGACAGTGGCTGGCTTCTAACCTCACGAACCACACGCAGGTGCATCAGGAAGCTTGGGCCACTATCTTTGGAGTGGCGTGCTGGTTCCTTTGGAAATGGCGGAATAGTTGCCTGTTTGAACCAGGATTTGTTTTGCCGACCGAGGGTACCCGTATCGTTCTGGAGTTTGTGGGGTGGGTTTCCCATGCCAGGGCGATGGAACAGTGTGTGTTTCCGGCCCAGGGCATTCCGGTGGGCACTGCTGTGGGGTGGTCTAAACCTCCAGCAGGTTGGGTCAAGGTCAATTCTGATGGCGTTGTGCGGCGTGGATCTGGTCTGATGTCCATTGGCGGCTTGATTAGAGATTGTCAGGGAACTTGGTGTGGGGGTTTTCAGCAGAGACTTGACAGGGGCTCGCCTTTAGCGGCTGAGCTTTGGAGCGTTCTTTCGGGTCTTTCGCTTGCTTGGGACAAGGGTTATCGACAAGTGATTGTCGAAGATGACTCTCTCGAAGTCATCAATATCCTCTCAGACTCACATTTTGTTTTGACCGAGTTTCCTTTTTTGGTGACAAGTATCCACGAGCTCTTGCAACGGGATTGGGAGGTTCAGGTTTAGCATATCTCCCGGGAAGGGAACCAGTGTGCCGACGGCCTCGCTCATCTTGCTGGCGTGTCGCGACCGAGACTGCATATTCTTCAAGAGCCTCCGTTCGGGATTCAGGAACTTCTTCGCCGTGATGCGTTAGGCGCAGTGTACCCTAGGGCGTTGTTTTAAGCTTTTTTAGCTTTCCTTGTTTTTTTTAAAAAAAAGACTTGAACGATGTCTATATCATCGCTAAATGAATAAAAAAAGGCATATAATAAATAATATTTCTAACTTATTTATTAAATTCAATTTTAGAGTTGAATTTTCGTATTTAAATTTAATAAAATTTAAGTTTGTGGTTGAGACGATAAAATTTTAATTTTACTAATTATAATAAATTAGTTAAGTTAGAAATAAATCGGCACAAATATATTTAATTAAAATAATGACTCAAATTTGAATTCGTATATTAATTTAATTAAATAAAAATTTTAATTTTTTTTATTAAAGTTTCAATAAAATTTTAAACTTAGAGTTTAACCTTCTTTAATTTTTTATTAAAGTTTCAATAAAATTTTAAACTTAGAGTTTAACCTTCTTTTGCATTTTTCCAATTTTTTAAATTAAAAAATTTCTACAAATTATATTTCAGGCATGACATCAACTACATTAAAAATAGTATAAACTAAAAACAAATAGACATTGGACATTTTGCGGGGAGGAGACAAACTCCAGAATTCATTGGAGTATTGTAATTGAGAGACGATGCCTCGATTTCTCATTATTTACTATAGTAATACTCCAGTATCTAGCTATCAACACAGAATATCTCCAAAATTTAGGATATTTTGGTACTACTCTAGTATTTAGTCATCGACATATGACATTCTTGGGACTTAGAATGCCTCGATATTTGCTCTACTGATAGATACTTAGTCACTACTCACTCACATCGACTCAACTTATCCATCTAAGACCATCGAATGTATTTTATCTTAGGCAAGCTATCAATTTTCGATTTTCACTAATTATTCACAACTTATTATTCACTAATCTCTATTTAATTAACATATTTATTGTCAACTTCATAAGCAATACACCTCAGAAAACGTAATAAAACATAACAACAAAACACCTTAAACTACATTAATTATTTGATAATTAAAATAAATATAATACATGTATGTAAGTATTAATTATTAATTAAATTAATGACTAATTGAAAATATAATTTATTAATAACAAAACGGTACTTAATATTAAAAGCAAGGTTATCCTTATTTCGGCTGATCTCAACTATAACTTCGTAATAGGACCTTCAAACTTAAAATTTACAAATTTCTAGTAGACTAATCTACGAAAAATTTCTAACTCAATTTTACTAACTAACCCAACCCTCCATAACCACTAAAATATCCTTAACTAGTTAAAAGTCTCATTTTACCCTCATCTATTTCAATTAATACCAAAAAAGCCCTTCTTGCAACTAAATTTCAGATTTACTCTTCACTTTTCTGCATTCCCTATTCTGCTCCTAATTGCAACTTAAAATTTCAAAACAATATAATCATCTTTACCCTCTCCACTTCTTCTTCTTTTATCATTTTCTAGCCTTATTTTCTTCATTTTTATCTCTTAATGCAACTTCAATTATTGTCCCAATCAACCACAACATGCAAAGTACCTAAAATTTAGTGTAGTATGATCAAAATCACAAAAAAAAAAACACAACATGGCTATTGGAATTTACCTGACTGTGAGGCACTTTGAGGTTGTCAACCTCTACAACTGCGTCAAATTTTTCTGCAAAACAAACAAAATGAGGAAAGAATTATATGCAGACGAAAGAGTGTGTTTTTAGACACACTTACTAACTGGGAAGTCGAGAGAAAAGTGGAGAAGATGGTGGTTTCATATGAGCTAATCCAATTTCTAGATTTTGGTTATTTATACAAGTTTAACGGTTTTTATGGGCTAGGCTACTTTTATTATATAAATGGGCATTATAGGTCGAAGGAAAATTGAGAGTGAAGGAGAGTTTTACTTTTTGATGCTTCTGATCAAATAAAAATGTTAAGAAATCTTAACATTATAAAAGTTAAATATTATTTACACAAAGCATTATACTTACTAATTTAATACATTTTCTTTATAGTAATTGAACCTCAAACACTAATGTTGTTACATAAGAGCAAGAAGATTGATTCTTTCATCTCACAATTTGCTTTTGATAATTGAAAAATCGAAGGGGGTTAATTATTTCGCAAACTTTCCACAAATTTCCTTAGCACCAATAAAATATAGAAAAGCAAAACTGAAATAATAAAAACACCAGAAATTTGGTAACGCAGTTCGGCACACATTGCCTACACACTACAACAAATTAATAGAATTTGCGACATTTTTTAAAAAAACGTCACAAATTGTTTAGAGTTTTTACGACGTTTAAAAAACGTCACAAAAAGGTCCCATTTTTTA